>OZ007600.1:74742456-75164956 GCA_963931845.1 Maratus michaelseni
AGACGGTACTCAGACAGATGCCAGATAAACAGACGGCAGACAGACAGGCAAACCGAATTCATAAACACTTTTCAACTATGTTGGAAAGTGTTAAAAGACCATACCCCTATGTAGTCTTTGTGAATTAGATTTCTTCAATATGCTTATGAAGTGTGAGGGTATAAACTAATATGTAACGTAAGCGATATTCTGTTTCAGCATGAACTGAATTTTTGTATTCTTCATTGGTTGAATTTGTCCAGTGATTACAGTTTAAATTAGAGTTGCATGTCCTTAACGTTCTTAATACTAAAAGTCAATTCATGCGGGCTTACTTTAATCACTGCCTCCTTAATGCTAAATGCCTTACGTTTTCGATTAAAAAATGGAAGCCGGCTAACCCTAATAGATAGCGCTACCGTATAGGACCTCCCATTCTAATATTTACTTTGATAGCTTCATAGAAGTGTCTTTAAAATCTACAATTTTATTATTTTTTACAGTGATACTTTTTTTTAATTGAAAGTTCACATGTAAAAGAAAAACAAAGTACATGAATGCCTATTTGTTATTAATATGATATATTTTTATTAGGTTACAATTCTGTAAAAGGATGCTTTGATCTAAAACTAGTTCTGAAATAATATTAATATTAAAAACGTAACAGAAATATTAGGTGAAATTATTTATTTTTATCAAACAATTATCCAAAGCCTTGTATGAATGAAACTGAATCTGTAATATTAAATATATTTAAATGTCTTCTATTGCACTTGCAAAATAACCCTTCAAAAGAAAAATTAGCCTTTTAAAAGATGAATATAATATAGTTATAATTATTATATTCCAGTTTTTTTTTTAAACATTATTTAATCTATCAATAATATTTCACCAATCTCATAATTACATTTCCCATTGTGAATCAATATGTAATTTTAATAATAGAAATAAATCAAAGCAACCCAAATTCCTGCACTGGACACCTTACAAAATGCAATAGATAATTGTTTTTATGATTGATTTAGAATCAGAATTTAATTAAAGAATACTAATGAAGCAAATAGTCATTTTCAGATAAATTAAACAATTGGGATATCAATTAATAAAAATTTATGAGAATAATTAATTGTCCAAATTAATTGTTGTCATTATCACAAGATCAATAATATATTCTAGATAGAAGATTTTAAATACGGAATTTAAGAGAAATACAGTTATGAAATTATTGAGAGAATGGGGGGGGGGGGGGGAGAGTGGGGCATTAAAAAAATGGGAAAAAATGTCTTCAAACATCTGTGCATAGAATCGTATTTCCTATTAATTAAATTTCATCAAGTACTTCAGGGCTCGATGCAGGTTTTTTTCCTTGGGCCCATTTTGTGAAAAGCAACCATTATTTTTGTGAAATTTATAATCTAAATTCCAGTTATTCTAATTTGAACCAAACATTTACTAATTAATAATTTCTTTAAGTCCTGCTGAAGTTTTCCTTTCTGGTGAACTTGTTTTGTTTACATATAACACATTTTAAAACCTAACAATATAAAAATAATTAATGAATGCTTTTATAGAATAGAATTTTGTGAAGAGGCCTATTTTACTAAAAGAAATTTTGTGAAGGGCCAAGTTAATCCTATTGAACAGTTATTTTACAATATCTAGTTTGTATTTCAAAAATTTTAAATGATTTTTTTTTTTTTTTTTGCATTTGATAGTTTAGATAGATCTCTATGCAGGTCATTTTTTACTTTTTCGATTTTGTTTACAGTTTTTTTTTTTTAAATGAGGATACTTTCACTTTCGGAAACGTTTTCGAAAGTAGCAGTACCCTTATGAAAAAACCCGCAACCGAAATCGAAAAAGGAAAAAACGGACTGTGTAGAAATCCACCTCAGCTGTCCGGTGAAAAAAAAAGAAAATCATTTCAAAATATTGAAATACAAACGAGACATTGTAAAATAATTGACTGATATAATTAACATTAGCAAGCGGGTGTTTTACCATGAGTGAAGTAGCCTCTTAAGCAATAGAAAAGCTAATAATGATCCTTCTCATACTCTTTATCATTTATAAAGATTTTAAGCTATAAATACTATAAATATTAATTTCATTTATTGTAATAATGAAACTAGCAAGTCTTCAGGTCTGAGTCCTCAAATGTCACTCTGCAATTTCATTTTAAAACCCTTTTAATTTAGTATTTAAAATATTCAAGCCACTGTTTCATTTCTTTCACATTTGTATTATCAATTGGTACAAGTAATTTTAATTTAATCCACTACTTGGTATTTTGCATTAATCTTTTAAAAACTTGCTCATAGTTTTAGATCTATTAATTAAATTTTATAGTGTTAATAAATATTTTCACTCCATAAACATTGTTTGTTTTATTTTTTATGGAAATCTATTTATAAATAAAGATCAGTGTTATTAATTTATATATTATAATTAATTAAAAAAAGAACTTTTATATAAAAAATAAGTACAGTGAAACCTGTAAAGTTGACCACCCTTGTAATTTGACCACCTGTCTATGTTGACCTCTGTTGTCCGGAACCAAATTTATCCTATACAAAACTATAAGACAAAACTTTTGTAACCTGACCACCTGTCTATCTTGTATCTTGACCACTGAAATTATTCAGATTAGACTAGAACTATTATAAAGTGCCCATCAAAACCCTTTATAACTTGACCACCCAAAAAGTTAACAAATCATGAATAAAAAAAAAAGTAACTCTGCAAGTATTTTTCTATTTTTTTTCTTTTTAACTAGAATTTCTGGAAGGGTGAAATAGTATTAACCTGGGAAATGCTTTTAGTAATGATAGGTGTAGGGAAATATAATTCAAGGCTTATCTATTCTTACATTGTTGCTCTTGTGGATTTGGCTTTTCAACCCTCCCCCTCCATTCTTTGATTCTAGATTTCTTTCTTCTATTCCCCATTCTCTTATCATTCCTTCCCTTCTTTCAATAACCCCAGGTGTTAGTTGGTAAGCAGAAATATTTCCACAAGTTGCAAAAGTCTGTGGCAATTGTAACAACCCAGTTAAGAAAATTATTTGTGATGAGTTACACTAGAACTGTGGTGTTGTAGTACAGAAGGATTATTATTTTCATCCAGTGAACTGGGTGTTGAGGTAGTACAGGGCATTTATATTTTGTAATTGCTTTTTAACAAGGAAGATTTTGTTAACCTAAAATGGCTGCAAAAAGAAAATTAGTTGAACTTTTCAAATGATAAAAAATATGAAATATTAAATTTAATTAGAAAAGGAGAAAGCCAGAGAAAATTAGCTGATAGATATGGAATTTCAAAAACTACAGTGTCTAACATATCAAAGAATGGGAAAGAAATAACTAAATTGTGGTTAGAGAACTGTAGTGGTGATAGAAAAAGAAAATTGAGAAAAACATCAAATGAAGAAATTAATCTGGCAGTTTGGGAGTTTTTTAAGCTATGTCGTTCCAAAAATATTCCAGTTTCAGGACCTATGCTACAGGCTAAAGCTAAAGATATTGCAAATGAATTGAGAATTTCTGAATTTAATGCAAGTAATGGATGGCTAGAATCCTTCAGATCAAGAAACAATATAAATTTCCGTACTCTTTGTGGTGAATCTGCTTCAGCAGATTGTAATGCTGCAGAAGACTGAAAAGCAAAATTAACTGAAATTGTGAAAGATTATCCTCCTGAAAACCAATTCAATGCAGATGAAACAGGGCTGTTTTTCCGTCAATTGCCTACAAAATCCCTTGTATCAAAAAATGAAAAATGTTTTGGAGGTAAAATGCCGAAAGAAAGACTAACTGTTTTACTTTGCTGTAGTGTCACAGGGGAAAAATTGAAACCCGTTGTAATTGGAAACGCTGCTAACCCTCGTGCTTTTAAAAGAAATGGTGTTAAAGTTGAGATTCTACCTGTGACATGGAAATATAATAAAAAAGCCTGGATGAATTCATCCATTTTTGAAGAATGGCTTCGCGATATTAATTCCCAAATGAAAAAACAGGGTAAGAGGATAATTTTATTTATTGACAATGTATCCAGTCATAAAATTTCCAAATCTTTCACCAATATTGAAATAGTATTTTTGCCTCCAAATTTAACGTCACTCGTGCAACCTCTAGATCAAGGCATTATTTGTGCAGTTAAGTTGCATTATCGTAAACTAATGTTGAAGTGCCTCATTACAAAAATTGACCACTGCAATGATGTTTCAGACTTTACTAAATCAGTAAATGTTTGGGACGCAATTCGTTGGCTTAATGATTCTTGGAAAAAGTTATCTTCTTCAACTATTTCCAAATCTTTTTATAAAGCAGGATTTGAAAGTGTGGATGAAATATTGAACGAAGAAGAGACTGAATTTTGTTTGAAGAGTGATATTCAAGCTTTGTCAGTAAGTATTCAGCAAGAGCTGGTCGATGAAAAATCATTTCTCTCATTTGACAATGACATCATTGTGCATGAAGAAGTTGCAGAGAATGCAGAGGACATAGCTGCTAATATCTTATCAAAGATGAAAAAACCTCTAGAACTAGAAGATGATCAAGAAGAAGACAGTGAAGAGGAGATCGTTAATGAAAACACAAGGAAGACTCCTTTAACTTTTTCAGAAGCTTTAGACTGTGTACAAAATTTAATGTGCTTTGCTTCTGATAAGCAGCCTGATATTTCTGAAAAGATAATGGATCTGCATGTTTGCATTGGAAAACATTGGGCTGATGTAAAGTCCAAAAACCAGCGTCAAACTACAATAACAGAGTTTTTCTTGGACAAATAGGTAATGTACTTAAATTTTAAATTTTAGAATGTGTATGTGTCTTAACATGTTAAAAAAAACAAGTGATTTTTTTTTAATGTTTTTTTATAAATTATGTGTAATAACTAGTATAGTTTGCAGAATCACTAATTGACTGTATATTGATTGATTGTTTTTTAAATAAATAGTAGTATATTAATTGATTTTAAAATTGATACAAAACTATTAATCCATTCTTGTAGTTAATCTTTTCTTTTATAAGGTGTTAGAAATATGCATGGTAATACAATATTATTTTATAGCCCTGTCAATAAATGAAATTTTTGTGTTAAAGAATGATATGGTGTGAATATTATGTTAAAAAAAGTAAATTTATCATCATCCTTTATAAGTTGATCACCTCTCTAAGTTGACCACTGAAGTGTGGCACCGCAAGTGGTCAACTTACACAGGTTTTACTGTATTTTAAATTAAAAATATCAGTTATTATAGGAATTTAAATTGTTATTTATAAAAGAAAAGATAATAAATACATTTGTGAAATTCTAAAAATTAATTACAAAGTTTATTTTTTAAGCTATATTTTTTAACTTTGCAAATATTCTCAATACAGCCTTTGTTTACGTTATTTACTGATAACTAACTCCGTAATATATACGTTAATCGTTCATGCATTACAGAGGTAGCATACTGATACGTATTGAAATATGTCAGTTGTAGATGGCACTGTACTCTGGGAAAAAATTGACTTCCAATTTCTGTATGGGGAAAACGCGTTACGATCGGCATTTAGTATTAAGGAGGTAGTGCTTTAACTTGATCACTTATCAAGATGGGGAGTGAAATGTGACAAGTGATAAGTATTATTTATTTTTATTCCTTATTGTTCTTAGATATTATCATCATTTCTAAAATAGTGATATTTTATTTTCTTCAAAATAAGTAACATAAAGAGAGAAAAATAAATTGATTCCTCAATGCATATTATATTTTTTATGTGACACGAAAGAATTTTTTCATTAAAGTATTGTATATTTTTAAAAGTATATGATTATTCGTGATTATTATTTCTAGGAACATTACACCAAAAGAAAAAAAAATCTATTTCATTTTGCATTATTTAATAAACATTTATTTGATTTATACTTTTCTGTCTCTGCTTTTCTTTTTATTGAAATAACGATTTATTTACTTCTCGTTAAGAATTTCATATAAGTGTTCTTGAATTTTTAAAGGAATGGTATATAGAGAACTAAGAATATTGAGCATAATTCCTCTGGAGAATAAAATTTTTTACTAATGACTCACATAAAAAATTAAACTATTCATAAAAATAACAGCAACTGTGTTATGATAATTCTTCAATGTTTTTATCTTATAAAAACATCACGAGTTATTTACATTTAGATTAATCAACGGCTTCTGACATTTAGAGTTATCAATGTTATTCTGAGTTCACCAAAAGAAAAAAATATATATATTTCATTTTGCATTATTTAAAAACATTTATTTGATTTATACTTTTCTGTCTCCGTTTTTCTTTTTATTGAAATAACGATTTATTTACTTCTCGTTAAGAATTTAATATATCTATGTGTTCTTGAATTTTTAAAGAAATGGTATATAGAGAACTAAGAATATTGAGCATAATTCCTCTGGGAAATAAAAAAAAATTGCTAATGACTCGCATAAAAAATTAAACAATTCATAAAAATAACAGCAACTGTGTTATGATAATTCTTGAATGTTTTTATCTTATAAAAATATCATAAGTTATATACAGTTAGATTTCTCTATGGCTTCTGACATTTAGAGTTATCAATGTTATTCTGAGTTTTAAGTTCAGAACATTTACGAATCAGAATATTTTAAACTGTAGATTTTATATTTACACGAAAGAATTTTTTCATTAAAGTATTGTATATTTTTAAAAGTGCATGATTATTCGTGATTATTATTTCTAGGAACATTACACCAAAAGAAAAAAAAATCTATTTTATTTTGCATTATTTAATAAACATTTCTTTGATTTATATTTCTGTCTCTGTTTTTCTTTTCATTGAAATAACAATTTATTTACTTCTCGTTAAGAATTTCATATATCTAAGTGTTCTTGCGTTTTTAAAGAAACGGTATCTATACAACTAAGAATACTGAGCATAATTCCTCTGGGGAATAAAAAATTTTACTAATAACTCACATAAAGAATTAAACTATTCATAAAAATAACAGTAACTGGGTTATGATAATTCTTCAATGTTTTTATTTTATAAAAATATCATAAGTTATATACATTTAGATTTCTCTATGGCTTCTGACATTTAGAGTTATCAATGTTATTCTGAGTTTAAGTTCAGAACATTTACGAATCAGATTATTTTAAACTGTAGAATTGTATGCACTTTAAAGAATACAACATACGGTGCCGTGAGCATTTACTTTAGAGGAATTTGTATTATTGTCCACGTATATTGAATAGCCTCAATATGAAACAATGTGTTCTCATTGATGATAAAATATCAGTACTTTTGATTTCAAGACGATATTTATGAAAATAATTCTTATAGTATTTGTGTACATTCTTGCATTTTCTTCTTCACAGTATTTTTAGGGGAAATTTGATTGTTAAGTTTACGTTCTTGAAAATTTTTCTTAATGAAAAAAAAAAAAAAAATGTTGCTCTTAGGCTAAAACATATACGAATCAGAATATTTTTATATGTACAACTTTATGCATTTTGAAGAATACAACATATGGTGTCGTGGGCACTTTCTTTAGATAAATTTTTATTTTTGTGCACGCATATTGAATGGTCTTAATATGGAAAAATGTGTAGTATTTGATGATGAAATATCAGTACTTTTGATTTAAAGACTATATTTATGAAAATAATTCTTATAGTATTTATGTACATTCTTCTCAACAGTATTTTTTGAGGAAATTGTATTGTTAAGTTTATGTTCTAGGATATTTTTTTAATGCAGAATATTGAAAAAGTGTTATTCTTAGTTATATTTAAATTTTTTTTCAAGTTCTTCATATATGGGTATTATGACTTTATTTCTGCTTTAATTTCATCGTATTTTCAACATGTCGAAATCTAAAAACTCTATTAGTTTCACCTTTACACAGGGGGTGGTGACAGTATTTATCACGCTTTATCACGTGTTCTTGATAGACCGCCTGTGTAAAGGTTAAACATTCAGCCGTTTGATGGTAATCCATCTACTGTCGAATTTCTTTTTTCGACAAGCTCTTTTTTCGAACACATTCAGCAACTTAACGGTTATACCGAAATGAAATGGTTGCTCTATTTAAAACTAAACTTCAAGGTCCTGCTCTCCTCTTTATTTTGGATTCACAGTTTAGTAGTGAGGCTAAAAAATTAGCAGATATTAGAAACGAGTTTATCATTTTTTTAACACTTTCCAACCTAGTTGAAAAGTGTTTATGACTTCGGTTTGTCTGCCGTCTGTCCGTCTGTTCGTGTATAACTCCCGTAAATATGCTTCGATTGTGCTGAATTTTTTTTATGTTAGTGTCGTTTACTGTAATATGTTCCCTATTTCAACAGAAGTGTGTAGCACTTATCGTTTTTTTTTCAGGGACAGTCAAAAGTATTCCGTTACATTACAGTCAATGGGGAATAATCTGTTTAAGCGCATTTCGATGACGCTACATCATTTAAAACATAATGAAATTGATATATAATTATAAAGCGCATTAAAACATGCTTTTTGTAGAATATGGGGGGAAAGCATTTATTATTCATTTACAGGGATTAAACAAAAGGAATTTTTTACACATCGTCCTATGGGGAAAAATCGTCTGCGGTGTAATTTAGTGATATTTCACTATTTCAAACATAATGAAAATTATATGCATTATTGAGGTGTACTATAAATTGCTCTCTTGTGTGCATTGCGTTCATTTACAGGGACACACAAAAGATATTGGTTACAGTACATGTGCGATATTTGCAGTCTATGTGTGATAAGTGCGTTTTCAACTTTGGTTTGCATTTTTACCTTTTTTTTTCATAGTACGTGTGTGTTTATAAACTCTGTTGACCATATACAGGACTACACAAGGAAATTCGTAAGTACTACAGACTATGGGAGTGAATTGCTTAAGGGTAATTTTTAATTGTGTTTACGCATTTTCCTGCTGAACTATACTTAGTAGACTAATAGAAGTTTGTGGAATATAAATAAATTCATATACAGAGCTATGAAAAAAAAGATACATTGTCGTTTACGTTTGGTAATTGCTGCAAGTAAGTTTTAAGTTGCCTTTTAGCTTAATAGGTGGTGTGTACAAAAGTCTTAAGATAATATACAGGGTTGTACAAAAGATTTCGAGTGCATATCCATAGATTGGCGAAAATTGCTAAATGTGAATATTCTAACTGAACTAAATTTTACCATACTATATATCCACATTTATTGATCATATACAGGGCTGCACAACATAATTCAACTACTTTTTTGACACTGGAAGGTAATTTTGAAAACTGTATTTTTCAATGTGTTATATGTTTTCTAAACTGTTTATTTTACATATCTTCTTTCATCTTATTTAACGGTGAGTTTCGTTACAGTTTTCTGGCTGTGTTGGAAAGTGTTTCATAATCTATGCTTGACGCATGATTTTTCGTTCTTGTTTTCTTTTCAAAAGTAAGCAAAAATATTTTCTTTCGTTCCCTAGACAAGATGAAGCTGGAACATAATGAGCCAATACAGAACTTTTCTTACCGATTGAATAAGAATCTTAAATTAGCGAGCTCATTCATCAGTTGATGACGCTGATCTCCAAATCTTAAAATTCACTTATTTTCTGAATGCTTTGTTCAAAGCCACTCATGTTAAAATGTTAGAGGAACGAATCCCCGACTTTGATAATACTCTCTCTTTCGTTCCAAAATATTCATGTTGTGAGCTCGGGGTTCGAAAGGATTGTTGCCAATATATAAGAACAATCAACAGGTTTTATTTACTCCAAACAGTTCGGTAAATACACAAGAATCTTCTCAAAGACACAAATATTGAGTAATCTTCAAATCTAATAACAGCACAGCAAAATTTCACACTGAACAATATAGCGTATTGTTCAATACGGCGAATCAAATACAAAACCGCTCAGAGAAACACAGTTCTCAATGCAAAGCCTCTCGTGCGTATTCAATCGCATTTGACAGAGAACTAACTAACTGAACTGGTGGAGGTCCCTTATATAGACTTCAGAGATCTTTCCAGATTATTCCAGGGCTTTCTAATGCTAGAAATTACCAGAAGGTCCTTCAACTCTCGATAGAGTACTCCAAACGTGAAAGGATCCCAATGTAAATGTATAAGGGGGGGTTGCACAAAAAGTCGCCAAATCTGTCGCCAACTTGGCGACATTTGGCGATATATCGCCAAATTTGGCGACAAAAATAAGTCGCCGAAACCATCGCCAACTTGGCGATAAACCCATTCCTTGGCGATTTTTCCATAGACTTCCATTATAAAGATGAGGGTGTAAGGTTGTTTTCCTTGCAAACCATCTGAGGCCTTTAGCATTGAGTTATATGATGCTCAATAGGAAATACATTAATAATACTGCAATTTTCACAATAATAAAATAAAATAAATTTAAACAAATGGAATATTTACAGATATATACAAAATTCATAACAATATTCATAGTTCCACAATATTAATAAATACCCCCACGATTGGGGGGAAGTCCCATTCTTAATGTTTTTCCCAGACTTTCCGGACTACAGAACATACTGCCAGTATACACAATATAGATGAAAATCTTTTTGAATTGAAGACTCTAATAGAGATTTTACATTTAATATATATATTATTTAGATTGCCCATTGACAACTTCAAAAGGCTTCTTTATATGAAAGATATCAACTATGTATTCAAATAAAGGCTTATTAATAACACTAAGTTATTATTACTATATTATAATTTATTATTATTATCATAACGCTACGTTATTATTATACGCGTTATTAACAACGCTTAGTTATTAATAACGCTACTGTTACACTTTACTATTAGCCACATGCTAGGGGTAAATAGTCGAAGATATAACCAATAATCTGGCTATTGACACCATATTTTTTAATTCTGATTATTCCAGTCTTTAAGTGCGTGGCTCGATTGCATATAAATTAAATTTGTGTTTTAATTAATTAATTTATTCATTTATAAAGTTTTCATTTCGTTCTGGTATGTTAGCCAGAGACAAATCCTGAACTATTTATATTGTTTTAAGTGAAAACAGGTTAATCTTTCGTAATCGAGCTGCACGCGATAGAAATAGATTTTTTTTAAATACTGCTTGAAAATTACTTTAAAAACCATAAAAAATCGGCAAACTGAGATACATTTTTCAAGTACATTTTATTGTCTATCCGACGGAGTAAAAATTGAAATTGTGCGATGTTTAGAAGTAAAAAGAAAAATTGCATTAGAAGCGAAATTTATTGCTGAAGTCATTGCCACCGTCTCTATGATATCAGCGCTGCTTATGGACACGTTTTTGCTTTATCATATACATATTTCCCTTTCGACAAAAATAATAATTCACTAAGGAAAATTTATAACTACAAATGAGTTCGACAAAATAAAGTATAAATTATTGTGGCTTCAAATATTTATAGCAAAAACTATAAATACAAAGAGGTATTTGGTTCTGACAACGGATTGACCTTCTGAATTATTCATCTGTAAAAACTAAATGTTCTTCGTCGTGATTGTTAGATTTACACCCAGAAAAAGGAACTGATTAAAACTACAAAACATATTTTGTTGAGTACATTTTGGTTGTTTTAGCAAAATTCAAGTAAAATTGAACAATTTTACTTCAATTAACAAAACATTTTTTGCTGACGATACAAAATTTTTTTTTGGAATTGCAAAAAAAAAAATTCTTTTTGTTGATTCAAACAAATTTTCCATTGACCTATATTTAAACAAAAATTTTGTTTAAATATAAATTTTGTTTAAACAAAAATTTTGTTTAAATATAGTTCAATGGAAATTTTGTTTGAATCAACATTTTTTTTTTTTTTTTTTTTTTTTTTTTTTTCAATTCCAAAAAAATAAATGTTTGTATCGTCAGCGAAAAATGTTTTGTTAATTGAAGTAAAATGGTTCAATTTTACTTGAATTTTGCTAAAACAACCAAAATGTACTCAACAAAACATATTTTGTAGTTTTAATCAATTCCTTTTTCCGATTGTACAAAGTTCTGAAAAATGCTTTACATTTGCAGAAGAGTTGTACGGATTCCAATATTCAATTCATTCAATTTTATCTTCTTCACCTGTCAAGTGGTCGACTTATTTACCAAATACACCCAAAATACGCCATTTCAAGGTAAAACAACTTGGAAATTGTATGTCAAATTTGACAAACGAGGTGCGTTCGTACTGTTATTATTTCAGTGAAATGAATTTTATCGTCTGATATTATGATATGATTGATTTCCGTAATAAAATAAGTACAATTCAAGTTGGCAACATTTTATCTTTTGTCGACATTTACTGAAAATTCCAGTGAGAAACTTATGCCTAGCTTTGAAATTTTAAGAACTTGAAATTTATATTTAGACAATTTATCCATTTAATATCTATTTCTTCGGAAACATCTATCCAAAAAACTCTCGGTAGATTATATTTATATGATTGCTATAATTGAACCATTTTAGTATACAAATTCGGTTTTTAAATTTAGCAATACGGAAATAATAGGACTCCATCTGAAAAAGAACGTAATCACTATGGCAACCTAGAATCATTACCCATTATCGGATTTCATTGAATTAATTGTTTGTGATAGGATTTAATAGAATGAAGAATGTAACTGTAACTTGGTGATAAAAGTTATAAAATGTCATATACGTCATATATGTCAGTTAACTTGGCGATACATCCGTGTTGCTTGACGATTAAACCTCGGAAGCTGTTACAGCAAGGAAGTAACGATTTTTTAAAAATTTAAATTACTTAATAAATATTTTTATTAATATCTTTTTAAGTTTAGATTCGATTTTCATAAAATTACAAATGACTCGACAAAATTCTGCAAAGATTATACATATATAAAATTTCAAACCATTCGGTTGCGTAGTTTTTGCGCTGTTATATACGGACAGACGGACGGACCAGACGACGACTATAGGTGCTACGTATTTATATAATTACGAACGCACCTAAAAAAGAAAGAAAAATCAAGTGTCAAGGATAGATTATAAGCACTTTCCAGCACAATCAGAATAGTGTAATAGAATTTCACAGTTTAATACAGTGAAAGTTGATATTTAAATAAACAGTTTGGAATTCTCATAACACATTTGAAAACCCAATTTCAGAAATTAACATCAATGGTCGGAAAAGCATTTCATATATATATGGACAATTCTTTTGTGATGCCCTGTATATGAGCTACAGATTTGAATATATACTACATAATCCTTCTATATATAAAAAAAGTAATGGTTTGGAAATGGACCAATGAAAATCTGCGTAGATATTCCGGGTTATTCTCATCGCTTTTTTACTAGGAACTTTTTTGAGGAGCGATTACTTTTTTTCTAGCCATCCTACTGTCCGACCACTGTTTATGTTTCTTTTGTTTATTTATTCTATTGTAGAATTTATCTCATTTCTTTATATAATTAAATGAATAAATTAATAAATGTCCGAAGTATATATATGTAAGTAGCATCTTAGAGATGCTTTCCGCAATAACCGATATGACAGGAACGTGGCGTGGTCGACTCTGAAAATTAAGTCATAATAAACAAGAATCAAAATTTAAGTTATTGATGCACTTTTATTAACATCAAATTCACATCTACTTAGATTCAACAATATATAAAATAAAATATAAAATATCGTGAATTTCATATGACTGGGATGCCCTAAACAATATTCAATTTAAAATTATTCCCTAACAGGATTGCTCGGAACACATAATATTAACCCTTATATAACGTTCCATTCACTCACCTGGTTACCTCCGTTAGAGATTCGCCTAGAGTAACTCTTTCTGGCTCATCAGTCCTCGGGAAGTGGCTTTCCCTATTCTCCGTCAACACTACTCATCAGTCCTCGGGAAGTGGCTTTCCCTATTATCCGTCAACACTACTCGTTTCACATCTCATTCAGGTATATCAAAAGCCTTCTAAAAACTTACATTTTCTTTCCTCTCCCTGGACCTCTGAAAACCCGAGTCAAAACAGAGAGAGAGCATTATCACACTTCCTCGCTCTAAGAAATATTCTTCAGTCTGTTCTCTCTTCCCCAAAGACTCATCCTCTTTCGGCAAAGTTCCATTCGAAAATCATACCACCAGACGCGAAATATAACAAGCTTTCAGAAATTCAAAAAATTATCACGGTCGGACAACAAAACCCCCCAAAAACCTTAAAAAATCGAGTAAAAAATCTTTTATTGAAAAAGTCACTTTTTTATATTGTTGCCAATTTCTAAATAAGCGCAAAAAATTATGTTTTATCTCAAATAAAAAATGTATTTGCGCGAGACTATTAAAAACAATGATGAAAGTTTAAAATGATAATTAAATGGTCACGTGTTGAAAGCCGGAAGTAAAGAAAATTACGTCATAAAAATTGTGTTTACACATGAATATTAAAAATAAAAAAGATGAATTAAAGGAAAAAGAACTATAACCAGTTAAATGAAAAAGCATTATAACCTGATTACAGAAGATAGTCGCCGTTCGTGATATCATCATCATCTTTTTAAAACAGGATACATTACCATGTTTTAAGAGGCTGCGAAATCAGAACGGGTGTTGGTGAGCGTAGCGAGCAGGGGGCAGAGCCCCCTAGAAAGTTAAAATTTAGTTCAGGAAGGAAGCACATGACACAGATGAAAATTTCTCTTCAGCAATTTCCGCCAACAAACGAATATACCCTGGAATTATATTGTGCAGCACTGCATATGATTTAGAGAATTTATATACGTTAAGTAAAATGCAAAAAAAAAAAAAAAAAAAAAAAAAAAAATGTTAGCAATTATTTCTCATAGACTGTAACTGAATTCCTTTGTGTGTTCCTGTAAGTGAACGATAAATGCTATTCACCTCACATTTTACAGTAAGCATTTTGTAATGAACCTCAGTGCTGTACATGTATTTCAAACGTTTGAAATAGTGTAACAACATTAAAATACCTTGCAAACTTCCCCCCCCCCCCCCATAGACCATAATGTAACGAAATTCAATGTCTCTGTAAAAGAACTATAAATGTTATAGACTTTATTTTCAATACCGAACATGCCATAGTAAACATCAGCAACATATATCAATTACATGTTAATCCGAGTATATGTTTATGCGAACTAGAACATGGCCAGATGGCTAGACAGGCGTTTCAGACAAACCGAATTCATAAACACTTTTCAACTATGTTGGAAAGTTAAAAGGAAGAATACCAACGTTATAAAAGCACAAATAATACACAAAAAAGCAGCAAACAGCTATGTGTGTTAATTTTTGTGTATTATTTGTGCATTTATAATGTTTGTATTCTTCCTTTTAATATTGTTGCACAAATGTTTTATTTGCTATTTTTATATGCTGGAAAGTGTTTAAAAATAGGGTCGACTTACAGCGGATCGACTTATACATCGGGAAATACCGCATGTGCGAATAAGTTGTATATGTTTTATACTTCTTCCCAATAATAAAGATTTCTTAAGCTCGGAAACAATTCTAACACTTCAGACTTAATTCAACGATGTCCGTCAATGCTCGACCAAGCGTTTAATTAAGTAATTAAATTAAACCTTTGAATTAACTCAAGCGTGTTTCACAGATCTCACTGGCTAATTTTCCCTTCAACTCTGTAATTGGGAAAAGAGCCGCTTTATCATTCAAATTATAATCGTATTTGCGGACGTTTTATCTGAATCTTTCGAAATACTTGATTTAAAGATAAATTACTCAAATTAAAAATGTTATTTAGATATACAGTGACCTCTCACTTATACGCGGTGTTCAGTAATTATTTTTTCGTACCACTATTTTAAAGCAGTAAAACTCGATTTATAAATTCTCCGATTAAATAAGGAGAAAATTACTTTAAAAAGAAACTGGTACGGAAAAATAATTACCGTGTATCGCGTATAAGTGAGAAATCACTGTATTTGTAAAAAAAAAAAAAAAAACTGTCTGGTACAATTCTAAAATTTATTTTTACTTTGAAAAAACTGTCTCTTTTGGCAGATTTTATTTACGCACTAGAGTGGTTAATATTAACAAATTCTTGTTAATTTTTAAATTACTTACACGCTGAATTTACCATAGTTAACCCTCCAATGTCCATTATTAAACTTTAGTGATGGGCAGAACGATTATTTTGATTATTCGAATGAATCATTCGGGCATGTGCGGAAGCATATCTGTCAAACTTCAAAATTTTTTTATTCAATTTTTTTTTAATTTCTGGTAATAATTGAATAAATAAAATTTGAAGTTTGACAGCATATGCTTCTGCACATGCCCGAAAATTTATTCAATTACTAACAGAAATTTTGAAGAAAAAAAAAAACTAATAAAAAAAAAAAATCTGCAAAAGCCTTTTTTTTTCAAAATTTCTGGTAGTAATTGAATAAAAAAATTTTGAAGTTTGACAGGTATGCTTCTGCACATGCCCGAATAATTCATTCGAATAATCAAAATAATCGTTATGCCCGTCACTAATTTATACATGCAAGAGTAACAAAATAATATTAATGTAAATGCTGTGTTTGTTGAACATGTAAATGTTTACTTCAGAATCGATAGCATCCGAAAAACCTATAATTCGGATTGAGAAAACTGATTAATACACTATAAAAACCACTCGGAGACGTTTCCGAAAATCAGTGGCAACAAAAGAAGCATTGCTTTTTATAAATGCTTCTTTTAATTCGCAAAATATATTGGTTTCTCAAGTTTGTAAAGATAAAAAAAAACGTCTTTCGGAATAGTGGATAACTCGGAAGAGGTTATTGTATATTTTCGATCGAGGTTATATTATATTTTAATATATTAAGAAACATTTATATATATATATAATATCTATATATTATCAGCGTTACCACCTGTTAGTATTTTAACCATTTCAAGGGTGGTGCACAATGGCAGATTTGCGCAAAATGCTAGCCAAAATCCGATTTTTTTTTTTTTACTATTTCTACGCCCAACTTTGAATAAGTGCAGGAGTCGGGAAAACTGGTTTTTTTATTTTAACGAACTAGAACTACAAAAACTTTATCGAAAACGTAGTTAACTACAACTACTTGTTTTAAAAAGTAGCGACTGCAAACCGCTTTTCAAAAGCAGTCCCTACTTCGCTACTTTCAGATTTTGTCAAAGGGTCCAATTTACACTGGAAATTGAAGACACAGATTAAATAATTAAGCGACCCTTCGCTATATCGCGACGGCCGGGACACCATTAAATAACTGCGACATAACCGAGGACATTAAAACAATAAGAAATAAAAAAAAATCCAAGAAAATATTTTGAGTTTGTGTGCAAAATGTTAGTTTATACGCTCATTACAAATTTCGTAGCAAAATTAAAAGAGACATTAAAATCTAGAAAATTAAAGGAAAACAACTAAATGCAAACAATAAATAAATCTGTAAATAAAGCGATTCCGAATAATAAGAAACCCGGCGTTTAAACATGAAGATCTAAGAACGAGTAAGTGTTGTCAGCAAGAAAACCGATTCCTTTGATGGGTTAGTACTTAATTTTAGCAGCAAGTGTCAATGGGAAAAACTGTGACTTCATGCAATGTGTTGCTATAGTCTGTCTCAAAAGTTTAAGCACTCTGCAAATCTGGTTTAAAATAATTGAAGAAGAAAATATTTTATGCTAATTTACAATAAATACTCGACATTTAATCAAAATAAAATAAAATAAGCCATTTTGGGTGGTTAAAATAAAAAAAATATATTTATTTTTATTTAATTTTTCTCTTTTCTTGAAGAAACGCTGTCTCAAAAGTTTAAGCACTTTATGCAAATTTTTTTAGAAACACGGTATTGACCGTGTGTAATGACGTTGTATGCCATCATATTGCACTTTTATAAAGGTATAAAAGGTGGAGAAATTATTTCCTCTCGTTTTAAAAATGACGAAGGATAAAGAATTCACCAAATCTGAGATTTTGAAAGTTTTTAAATTGAAATCGCAAAATAAAATTGTTTCTGAAATTGCAAAAGTTTTAAATCGATCAAAGCGAGATATATATCAAGTACTCTCTAGAAATGATAATTTTAAGCGGAAACGAAGATGAGGACGACCACGTATGACGACTGTTCAGACTGATCGGAGAATACGGAGATTGGCATCTAGACAAAATATGTCCATACGGCAAATTAAAAATAATCTCAGTGTACAGGTGTCCAAAGACACTGTACACAGACGTATTAAAGAGTGTGATTACATCATACTAAAGAAAATGGCTCGCAAACCGTCTCTCAAATTACATCCCAAACACGCAAGAATGAACTGGGCTAAAAGACACATGTCCTACGGGGACAAATGGCTTACTGTTTTATTCAGCTATGAGAAAAAGTGGAACTTAGATGGTCCTGATGATTGTAACGCTTATTGGCATGATTTACGAAAGGAACCAAGGGCATTTTTTAGCAGGCAGCAAGGCGGTAAATCTGTTATGGTTTGGGGGGGCATTTGGATTCAATGGCCAGATCTCTCTTTGGCTTATCTAAAAGGAAGACAAGATTTAAAAAAGTATCAAGAGACGCTAAACCAACATTTGCTTCCATTCGGGGACATTTTGAAAGGGTCCTGAATGGACTTTTCAATAAGACAATGCCTCAATCCACGTATCAGATTCTACAACACTTTGGCTTTCTCAGAAAAATGTTAAAGTTCTTGACTGGCCAGCTTTAAGTCCAGACTTAAATCCGATTGAGAATGTCTGGGGTATTTTAACCCGCAAGGTTTACAGCAATGGAAAGCAGTATGACTCTATTGAAGAACTCCAAGAGGCTATTGAGAAAGCATGGTACTCTTTGCCACCAGAAACCCTACAAAAACTAATAATTTCGATGGATGCACGTTTATTTGAACTAATCCGAAATCACGGAAAAATAATTTGTAAGTAAAAGTTCTGTAAAAATTATAAATCTGGTTGTTTTTGACATTGTGCATAAACTTTTGAGACAGTTTTTTTTTTAAACATTTTTTTTATTATATTTTTTACAATTATGTAATTTATTTTTTTCTACTTTTGATATCATTTATTTAAATAATGTTGCGAAATCTGCGAATAGCGACTACTGTAGTTTCGCTACTTCAGACCGCTGCATAAGTGTCTATAAATGTTCTTTAAATGGTTTTAGTTCACCTTTATTGCATAAAGTAAAGGCATTACCGTTTATTTTAGCTCCAACCATCGTGGTGTTAAATATTTGAAAATTAATTATCTTCATTATTGAAAACAATACGCTAAAATTAATCCTTTCTGGTAATAATTTTTAGTTTTTATGATTGACTTTGTTTCAGAAAAGATGTAGCAGTAGGTTTTGAGCTTAAGGATTAAAGAATTTTTGAAAAAACTACCGCAGAATTAGCAATTTCATATTTCCTTTGGGAAAAATTTTGAGTTCCATCCGAAACCAGTAGAATTAATAAATGAAAGAAATTGTAATTTTACATTTACAATTAATATTAAGGAATGTGTTCAACATAAAAAATGTTTCCAAAAGTAGTTCTATAAGAGAAATTTTATAAGATATAGGATTTATAAGAAAACTTGATTATTTTCAAGAAATGTTTCATTATTTTCAACAAATTAATGGTGAAAATATCTTGAGATTTATCAGATTTACGAAATCGGTGTCAAATAATTAGCTCTATTTTGTAAAGAGAACTTTGTGTTTGTCGTTTATCGGATATCCTATATCGAAGTGACCAAAGAGACGCAGCTTTGCGCCAATAATTGATAGTAGACATATCCTCTGATTTCGTTTAAATATCTTCCGGTAATTAATATTTTTTGCAACTTTTTTTAGGGATTTAGGAATGGGATTATTTTTTTCACATTTCGTACCTTTACACTTTTTTTTTTTTTTTTTTTATTGAGATATAAATGTAATTTTCGGAAAGATGAATTACATAAATTTTGTCTATTATAAATTAAACAAAGGTTTCAGCTGTAATTTAATTTTTTTTTCTGTTCTTTTTCTAATCATTTACTTTCTTTTCTTATCTTTTTATTTTAAGAGGGAAGGTGTAAATATAAATATTAGGGGAAACATTCCCTTTTACTTGGTTTTTGACACTATTTATTAGGTGCGTTCGTAATTATATAAATACGTAGCACATATAGTCGTCATCTAGTCCGTCCGTCTGTCCGTCCGTCTGTCTGTTCGTCCGTCAGCGTATAACAGCGCAAAAACTACCCAACCGAATGGTTTGAAATTTAATGCATTAATGTAAATGCATTAAAGTAAATAAACACAAGATATTCATTCATCATGAATCATAGAAATATTAAACCATGGAGGTAATCATTCGCAAAGTAGGATACCGAGTGTTGAATTCAGGGGGTGGACGTTTCCCCCATAGAGCATTGAAATGCCCCAGAAGATTTGAGATTGTATGCTTTTAATGGTTAAAAAGTGCAATTTCCTCCCCCCCCGGAACTCTGTTATGTCCCAACCCCCCGAGCCACAGAAATCCTTCCCGAGAAAAATGTCTGAATTCAACGCTGAAGATCTACATGGTGAATTTTGCAGCGCTGTCTGGTGTCGAGAAAAAAAATTCGCATCTGTAAACGTGGCAAACGTAATAACGAAAAAAAAAAGGCATGCTCATTTCGCTCATTAATAAGGGATTCACTGAATTAATAAGGGTGATTTTTTGACAATGTAAAACTAGTTCTAGTACAAACGCACCTCATTTGTCACGTTTAACGTACAATTTCCTACTTGTTCTTAATTAGAAAAATTCTTTTCCTTAAAACTTTTTAATAGACTTTTTTAATTTTTAATAGAATTAAAAAAAATGAAGAAAACTTTACGGATATGGCAGAAATGTTTACGAAAATCTAATGAAACTTCATAGTTATTCAGGAGCGTGAAAACTTGTGTTCAGAAAGCAATCGGAGAAGGACCAATCAGTAACCATGAAAAACAATAGGTTTCGTTTTCATCGTTTACGGAAACGTTTCAAGCATTAAAATATCTTTTTGTTGGTCGTAAATTTCAGAAAAGACGTTTACATTAATTCCGAAAACCAACTGGTTTCCGTGGTTTTGGAATCGCTCTTCTTCAAAATGTTTCCGAAGGTAAGAAAAAAGGCTCCAGAACTGTGACTAACTACGAAGATACTACTGATTTTTCGAAAGGTTTCTTCCATATCAGGAAACGTTTCAATAATTTGTTACAGTACGGGTTAACATCAATAGAAATTACCATTATAGATATTATTACAGATAGTTTTTTCTTTTAAATCCATTCAATATTGAAAAAAAAATCAAATCTAGATCCACAATTTATAAGAAAACTTTATCATATTTTAGAAATGCTCCATTATTTTCAACAAATCGATGGTGAATATCTCTTGTATCTATTAGATTTACGAAATTGATATCAAATAATTAACCCTATTTTGTAAAGAGAAGTTTGTGTTTGTCGTATGTCTGATATCTTATATCGTAGTGACCAGCGGGAAACAGCTTTGCCAATAATTAATAGTAGACAAATAAGAAATCCTGTGTAATTGGATTTCGTTTAGTTTTCTACCAGAAGCAAATATTTTTTCGAACCTTTATTTAGAGAATTAATGTTTATTTATTTATTTTTTTTAATCTCATTATGTCTTTTTTAAAAGATTTTATTTTCTTGAAATATAAATATAATTTGTGTCAACTTGAACTACATAAATTTTGTATATTATAAATGAACAGACAGTTCTGGTATTTCTTTTTTCCTTTTCTCTCTGTATTTTTCTAATCTTTTACTTTCTTTTCTTAAAGATTTTTTAAATTTTAAAACAGGAGACAGGGTAAATGAAAATACTAGAGTACATACAGCAAAGCGTCCATAACGGACAATCCGGATTAGCGCATACACATCTATTTAACGAAAAATTTTCAAATCCCAACACATGTAGTACTTGTATGTTTTTTCTTCTGAATAGCGGACAAAATTAACTCAGAGTTTGTTATTTATCGGATATATTTTATGCCACATTATGTCTCTTTCAATATCTGGAGGCACGGCAGTGCCTCCGCCAAGTCGAAAGAGGACAGCCGTAAGCATACTTTTCTGGAAGCAACTCAGGGCACTTTTGACCCCCCCATATCTCCGCGCTGGAGTATCCCAAAAATTTTAAACTTCAATTATAGAGAGTATTTGGCCCACAGGACCAAAATTTAAAATTACAACTTTCTGTCTTTTCTAGTTCAGGCGATATATGAACTCAAACATTCGATTTTTTGTCACTTCTTACTCACTCGTTCACGCGTCATCAAAAAGATTGGGTAGATCCCGTAGCCCCAGAAACTTGACATTTGGAAAAAAGGTAGTGTTTAGGATACAAAGAAAGGAAAAATTATAAAATCCAGAAAATTCGAAAAAAAAACATTCGAAAATTCAACAAATTCCATCAAAATTGAAAATTGAAAATAATACGATCTTATAGTCTTGGAAACTTAAGATTTGGTGTGAAGGTAGTGTTTAACATCCAGAAAAAGAAAACATCAAAAACACCAAAAAAATCGAAAGCAAAATTGAAAAAATCGAAGAAATTGAAAAAAAAACCGAAAATTTGAAGACAATCCGATTTTGTTGCGCTAGAAAATTCAAATTAGGAATAAAGGTAGTATTTAGGATACAGAAAAAGGAAAATTAAAAAAATCCAGAAAATTCGAAAAAAAAATAAAAAATTCGAAAAAAATTGAAAAAATGAAAATAATTTGATACGATAACGCTCGTATTTATAAATTAATTTGGATGAAACTAATTGTGTGTATTAAGCTCACCAATGCCTCGACCGAGTTCGTTGGCCAGCTTGGTCCGCCATCTTCTTTCAAGATGGCGGCCACGGAAAATTTTAAAACTAAAATAAATATACAAAAAAGTTAAAAAATCAAGTTTATTTTTTAATTAGGTGTTAGGACTTGATACAAGGATTCCAGAGCATTTTTTGTTTTACCTCTATCTTAAAAATTGGCTGAGATAGAGCAGTTTGAAATTCTAGGGTGGCTGACATTTTGAAACAAAACAGCACATTACAAAAAACCAACGATAAATTTATGGTCAATAATGGTCAAGCAGGTGCAATCCCGAATGAATACTCCGTGTTATTATAACTGTAACTTTGACTTCGAAATTTTGATACGTTGCATTTTCTATTTGTTGATATTTTTGAACTATGATTTACGCTAAGTGAAATGTTGTTGTTGAAGAGGGATTTTCCATGTAAATCCGAAACGTCCAATTTTAATGTTTTTAATGTTTTATGAAAGTGTATTGTAATGTCTGTAATTCTAATGATTTTAATATAAATTTATAAGTTTTAGTGAACGCAATTTTTCGCAAATTATTTTCTTTCATTGTTGTAATCATTTTCCCAATCATACGCATAAAACTATATATTCATATCCATTAGCGCCAAATTCTCGCCAAACTTGGCGACAATTGGCGAAATCTCGCAAAATTTGGCGACAAAAATAAGTCTTCATAAATGAAGCCAACTTGGCTATAGCTCAATAATTTGGCGAATTTCTTATTCAAATTCAGTGTAAACGAATCTTTTGTAAACGGTTTCTTTGCATTTTAACTTGCTGTTTTCGAGTAACAGCTAAAATTTTAAAACGAAGATATAGGAAAGCTACCTTTTCCTGCCGGTACAGGCCGGAGGACTTTTTTATGAGTTGTCGGATCCAATCTATGTTTTGCATTAAATAAAGTAAAACATTGAAAAACAAATCCCACAGGATGGGGATAGTTTGTTTTAGATCTGGAGGCACGGCAGAAGTTGTGCCTTCGCCAAGTCGAGAGAGGGCAGCCGTAAGCATACTTCTCTGGAAGCAACTAAGGGCACTTTTGACCCCCTCATATCTCCGCGCTGGAGTATTCCAAAAATTTGAAACTTCGTTTTTCTAGAGTATTTGGCACATAGGACCGACCAAAATTTAAAATTAAAACTTGCTATCTTTTCTAGTTCAGACGATATATGAACTCAAACATTCGATTTTTTGTCACTCACTCACTCACTCGTTCAGGCGTCATCAAAAAGATTAGGTAGATCCCGTAGCTCTAGAAACTTGACATTTGGAAAAAAGGTAGTGTCTAGGATACAAAGAAAGGAAAAATTATAAAATCCGGAAAATTCGAAAAAAAAAACATTCGAAAATTCAACAAATTCCATCAAAATTGAAAATTGAAAATAATACGAACTTGTAGTCTTAGGAACTTAAGATTCGGTGTGAAGGTAGTGTTTATCATCCAGAAAAAGAAAACATCAAAAACACCAAAAAAATCGAAAGCAAAATTGAAAAAATCGAAAATCGAAAAAAAATCAAATAATCCGATTTTGTTGCGCTAGAAACTTGGAATTCGGAATAAAGGTAGTATTTAGGATGGAAAATAAGGAAAAATTAAAAATTCCGGAAAATTCGAAAAAAAAAATTCAAAAATTCGAAAAATTCGAAAAAAATTGAAAAAATTAAAATAATTTGATCTTTTAGCCTTAGAAACTTAAAATTCGCAGTAAAGATAGTGTTTAGGATTCAGAATAAGTTAAAATTAAAAGCCAAATAAAATTCGAAAATAAAACAAAAAAATCGAAAACATCGGAAAAATC
The DNA here is from genome assembly GCA_963931845.1 of Maratus michaelseni. Lineage (NCBI taxonomy): Eukaryota > Metazoa > Arthropoda > Arachnida > Araneae > Salticidae > Maratus > Maratus michaelseni. The sequence goes on from OZ007600.1 coordinate 74,767,069, forward strand.
GAAAAATAAGGAAAATTTGAAAATAATTCGATTTCATAGCGCTAGAAACTTGAAATTTGGAATAAAGGTAATATTAGATACTAAACAAGGAAAAATGAAAAAATATGGATAATTCAAAAATACCCATAAATTAGTGCAGACGATATATGAACTCAAAGTTTCGATTTTTTGTCACTCACACACTCACTCACTGTCGCGTCATCAAAAAGATTGGGTATATCCCACAGCCACAGAAACTGAAAATTTGGAATAAAGCTAGCATTTCGGATACAAAGAAAGAAAAAAATATAAAATCCGGAAAATTAAAAAAAAGAAAAAAACATTCGAAAATTCAAAAAAATCGAACAAAATTGAAATTTGAAAATAACACGATCTTGTAGTCTTAAAAACTTAAAATTTGGTGTGAAGGTAGTGTTTAGAATTCAGAAAAAGAAAACATCAAAAACACACAAAAAAAAATTGAAAATAAAATCGAAAAAAATCGAAAAATTTCAAATAATCCAATTTTGTTGCGCTAGAAACTTGGAATTCGGAATAAAGGTAGTATTTAGGATGCAAAATAAGGAAAAATTAAAAAATCCAGAAAACTCGAAAAAAAATCAAATTCGAAAAAGTCGAAAAAATTTGAAAAAAATTTAAATAATTTGATCTTTTGGCCTTAGAAACTTAAAATTCGCGGTAAAGATAGTGTTTAGGATTCAGAATAAGTTAAAATAAAAACGCAATAAAATTCGAAAATAAAATAAAAAGATCGGAAATTTTAAAATAATTCGATTTTGTAGCTCTGGAAACTTAAAATTTGTAATAAAGGATACAAAATAAGAAAAAATTATAAAATCCAGAAAATTATAAAAAAAAAAAAAATGCGAAAAAATCAAAAATTGAAAATATTTTTATCTTGTAGTCTTAGAAACTTAAAACTTGGTGTAAAGGTAGTATTTACTATTCAATAAAAGGAACAATTAAAAAATTCGAAAATAAAATCGAAAAATCGAAATATGTTTAAGAAATCGAAAATTCGAAAACAATTTGATTTTGTACTGCTAGAAACATTAGTTATAAGATAATTGTCCTATTAACTAGTACAACGCCCCTAATTGTTTTATGTTATTTCCCCCGGATTATGGTTTTCTTTTCTTTCGTTTACGAATTTCGTTATAGAAAAGTTCCGCTATAGACTGGCTACGATATAGGCGATTTCTTTATAGACAGGTTTGTTTTCTTTCACATGTTGTACTCTATTTACTTCACATATGAAATATGGATTGTTAAATGATGTTAGCCCCACAAAAATTTTCACAGCTCCCCCTACCCTCCCGACATTACTGGCTGGTTATGGCTTGATAGTTCTTTCTAAATAAAATCATGGTGACTCTAAGATTCACTTTATTTATCTCTAAATTGAACCTAAATGATCCTAAGAAGACGGATCAAAGAATTACTATATTGGCATGACAATCAGGTAACTTAGAATTAAAATCGAAAAATCAATAAATTCATAAAAAGTCGAAAATTTGAAAATAATTCGATTTTGTAGTCCTAGAAGATTGACATTTGGCAGAAAGGCAGGGTTTTGTACACAAAGTAAGGAAAAATTAAAAAATCCGTAAATAATAAAAAAAAGTCTAAAAAAAAAAACGAAAAAAAAAAACCATCGAAAAAAGGAATATACGAGAAGTAATTTTCCAACTGGACGAAAAATGTCCGGGCCAGGATTCGAACCTCGGATCGCTTGGCTGAAGCCGCCACGCTCTACCACTGAGCTATCCCGGTCGAATCTGGAGGGCATAATTCATCCAGTTAACCTTATTGATCAGAGAATCTGGTCTGATATTTTAATCAGCTCAACAGAAAAGATCGCAGGTAAAGGAACTCCAGAAAACGCTGGATACGTGATTACACTAGATTAATTTTAACACAATTATTTCAAATTGGTAAATAAATCATACGAGAAATTATGGTTTTCTTTTCTTTCGTTTACGAATTTCGTTATAGAAAAGTTCCGCTATAGACTGGCTAGGATATAGGTGATTTCTTTATAGACAGGTTTGTTTTCTTTCACATGTTGTACTCTATTTACTTCACATATGAAATATGGATTGTTAAATGATGTTAGCCCCAAAAAATTTTCACAGCTCCCCCTACCCTCCCGACATTACTGGCTTGATCTCGTATGATTTATTTACCAATTTGAAATAATTGTGTTAAAATTAATCTAGTGTAATCACGTATCCAGCGTTTTCTGGAGTTCCTTTACCTGCGATATTTTCTGTTGAGCTGATTAAAATATCAGACCAGATTCTCTGATCAATAAGGTTAACTGGATGAATTATGCCCTCCGGATTCGACCGGGATAGCTCAGTGGTAGAGCGTGGCGGCTTCAGCCAAGCGATCCCAGGTTCGAATCCTGGCCCGGACATTTTTCGTCCAGTTGGAAAATTACTTCTCGTATGATTTATTTACCAATTTAAAATAATTGTGTTAAAATTAATCTAGTGTAAAAGGAATATAGTTTGATTTATTGGAAATTTTAATTTTGGCTTTCTTTTTATACTAAAAAGTTCTTTTATGTTAAATATCAAGTATCTAGGGCTGCGAGTTATATCTCAGATGCATAGCGCCTATCCTGGAAGCAATTGAGAGTACTTTTGGCAGCCCCCCTCCCATAATTTAGTGCTTGCCTAGGAACCTGAAATCTCTTTTTATCTACAGTACTTTGCAAACGAAACTAAAGCTTCAATTTTTTGATACCTGTAAATAATAGGGACAGAGTGTGGGCTTAGCGAAAATCAGTGGATGATCTCCAAAAAGAACCCAAAATCAAGAAAAGGAGGGTTACTTACAAAAAGAAGTGAAATCTCATCAAAAAGTCACCTGTAAAAAATGCAGCCAAGTCTCGTAACTCATTTACCGTAAAAAGTACTGAGATCGTATAAAGCCAAGTTTAACTATCTTATTAACTCTGAAATTTTCATTCACAAAATCACTCCTAGTCTCTACATCTTTAGTTAATTATTATTTTGTGACTTGGCAATTACGCAGCACAGGGAAGTTATTACACCTTACTATGTTATGGGATGGGATGGGATAATTTAACTAAAGCAAATTATATACGCACAGGGAAGTTATTACACCTTAATATGTTATAGTATTATTTGATTAAGACTAACTATATACATCACATTCTCGTGCTAAGTAATTGCCAAGTCACAAAATAATAATTAACTAAAGATGTAGAGACTAGGAGTGATTTTGTGAATGAAAATTTCAGAGTTAATAAGATAGTTAAACTTGGCTTTATACGATCTCAGTACTTTTTACGGTAAATGAGTTACGAGACTTGGCTGCATTTTTTACAGGTGACTTTTTGATGAGATACTTTATTTTCTGAAATATAAATGCAGTTTTATTAAGCTAAAGTGCTTAATCTTCATGTACTGTAAGTGAAGCTAATTAAATGTTTCATGATTTTCAACAAATCAATGGTGAAAATCTCTTGTCATTAATTAGGCTTATGTAATTTTTGTCAAATACGTAATTAGCTCTATTTTCTAAAGAGAACTTTCTGCTTGTCATTTATTGGATGTGTTATATCGAAGTGACCAACGGGAAACAGCATTGTCAATAATTAATAGCATACGGATAAAAAATTCTCTGTATTTGGATTTCGCTAATATTTTTTAGGAAAGCTAATATTTTTTTAGGAGATTAAAGATTATTATTTTATGTCACATTATGTCTCTTTCGAAGATGTTTTTTAAAAAAACTGCGATAATATCAATAAAATAACTTTAACTTTATAAAGTATAACCGAAACGATAGATTCACCTATATATATATATATATATATATATATATATATGCAAAGTGTTTCATAAAAGATGGGCAAAACAATATAATAAATTATAACACCTTGTAATAATATATTTGTTTTAAATGCTAAAAGGTTTAAATTAACAACATAATACAAATTAAAATAACTTTTCTTAGGTTGTTTTACATGTTTCGACTCACTCTGAGTCATTTTCAAAAACGAATGAGAATATTCCATGATTGCACGGGCTTTGAAGTTATTATTTTCATGTACTTTTTTAGAAATTACGCACGTTTCGAGTTATTCCAGGTCACAGAAATGAAAATAAACAACCAAGTAAAAATAAAAGATAACGTACGTAATTTCTAAAAAAGTACATGAAAATAATAACTTCAAAGCCCGTGCAATCATGGAATATTCTCATTCGCTTTTGAAAATGACTCAGAGTGAGTCGAAACATGTAAAACAACCTAAGAAAAGCTATTTTAATTCGTATTATGTTGTTAATTTACACCTTTTAGCATTTAAAACAAATAGATGGACAAAACTTTAAGAGGTGATAGTATGCATCCAAACAAACAACTTCAAAGAATCAAAGAATGTATGGTCGGAATTAAAACGCAAAGGTGCTAGAGGGCGCCGAAGGTGATGTTGTTATACGAAGCAAAAAGACAAAAACGATTAAGTGACAAAAGCAAGTCGCTCTCCGTACAATCTTTGAGCCTCTGAGCCATTTCCATTTGCAGTTACGTAGATAAAATGCATATTAGCCTTTTCCCTATTACTGAAGGACAACATCTTCCGATACGTTCCTACCACGATTGACAGTTGCATACTCGGATCAGTGGCTTTTATGTAATCGAGGCGAAATTTTACATGAGTGTTCTTCTTCTTCCTCATATCCCATTTGCATGCTATTTGTGTCGTTCTTCTCCCGACTCGCAACAGCAATGGAGCTTTAACGTTTGCATGAACTAAGTTTCCAAATGCACCAGCTCCTTTGCATTTCATTTCCGACCAAGCATTCTTTGATGAAAGTCGTTTGTTTAGATGTGTACTATCACCTCTTAAAGTTTTGCCCATCTTTTATGAAACACCCTGTATATTACTAAAATAGGTGTTTGGCGAAAAAAAAATGCACAAAAAGTTTTAAAAATGACTATTGTAACGATGTTTCGTCATACCAAATACCAAGTATTTGGTTCGAACTACTCCAGGTTATATGAAGGTTCTGTCTTACCAAAGAAGTCATGGAGTTGAGCTTTCTCCCCCGCACTAACAGTGGTTTCGTCCATCTACGCATGTCTGTAAAGCATTTTTCCTGTCTAGTCTCGATCAACTTCAAATTTTATTCTGAGCTGATTTCCTCCTTGATAAGAGCTCGGATTGTAGTCGAAAGCGCTCGTAGATACTATTGTGCTGTTACCATCTAGGTTTTAAAGTTTTTAAAACCTTCTGTATATATATTTTCATCAAACACCAATTTTTTTTTTTTTTTTTTTTTTTTTTAAAGAGGAATAAGAAAAAATCATTTTCATGAATGTTTTCATATGTTTGAAATACTATCTGACATCTCTTTTCCCACCCCGCGGGCAATGCGCGGGCTCGTGATAATAACATTAAATATGTCTAACGCTCCGGTCTATTTTGATTCTTTATTTTTAAATGAAAATCTTTTCAAACGAACCCCAATGTTAGGAGCCCTACAGCCTTCGGCAGCGTATATTTTAAAAAGTGCTGTAAAGATGCTGTAGTAACTCCTCTATACCGACCTGATTAAGATGTTGAGTGGTAGCGAGATCAGATCATTGGTAAAGAGAATTATCTTGCATAAATTAAAAAATAGAATTTATTGCATACCAATATTAATTCTAATGAAAATATGTACAAGAAAGTTAATTACAGCATTTAATTATTTTTCGTGAGTCAATCGCTTATAAATTAATGACCTCTTGACTCCAAGTGTAACTGAAACAAAGAAAAGTCTCTAAACATTACAGTCAGTCGTGACTACAAAATAAAGTTCATTCGGACCAAGGCTCGTCCGTTCCTTCTCTTCGGAAGATCTACTAATACTCGTTAATTCTGAGTCTAAGAACTCTCACTCTCGCACTTGGTGTGCTTTTTCACTTTGCTGGGATTTTCACCGGATACCTGCTGTATCAATTCTAGAGGTCGGACCTCACTAGCGCTTACACCACGCTGAGTTCGAAACTGACGTTTCCTTTTCCCTTCTCCAGAGAGTCAACACTCTCCTTTTCGATCTCTCCAAAAACTGTCCTCTCTCCCTTTTTCATCCTTGCAGGAGAACTCCTTCTAGGGGCGGGGATTTTGTCGAGGCGGACCCCTCGAAACTCTCCAGCCTCTTAGCCGCCTTGAGATCCCTCGGTTTCGTTTTCACTAAGTCCGTCATTGGACGTTCTAAGACAAAGGGCAAAGTTTCGGGCGCAAACCTAAAAATCGTGTGCAGAGATCGTTTCTCTCGCAGATGAACTCTTTCCCACGAACTCGGCAAGGATCAAAGCATAAGACCCCTCTTTGGGTAACGTCTTACCACTACATCACTGTCCGAACTTTCCTCTCACAGTACAATAGAATTCGGCGTCTGCTAGTCTTCAAGGCAAAAATAGCGAGGGAAAGTATGCAGTTAAGTGTACTCACAGGAAATGCTAGAATGACACATCGTGCACCTGGACGTAGAGGCTCAATTCTTTACAATGCTTTAGCCGTTTTCGGCATGGTGGGTGAAATTCTGTTCCACTTAATATTAATCCGCTAATACCATATTGGCACCAGGATTTTGGAAAAGAAATTTCTTTTAATATACGCTGAAATAAAAGCTTTTACTTATTTTCAAATAAATTTGTTCGTAAATTTTGGTGTGACTCAATAATGTTCACATTTTAGCAACAGAAGTACTTGGAGTCTGAAAGGGTTAAAAAATAATTTTGTTCCTTCACATGAGACTTGGAAAAACAGATATATATCCAAATGAACGATATATCGAAGCTCGATATAACGAGAGACGACTGTATTTTTGTTTGCGTAATTTTTTCTTTCTGTTTTTGTGTCCATTTTTATCGAAAAAATTATTTGAAATTAAATTTTGATATCTTCAAAACTCCTTTTCTTTATCCCGGCATTGTTCTCTTTACAATAAATTTGGTATTTGAAGTTCAATTGTCTTTGATTAATTTATTTTTAATCCTTAAACATCATACATCATTTCGTCTATAACTTAAAATATTAAATGAAAGTAAAAATAATTTTTTTTTTCAAACACTCGCCCTCTGGTGTAAATGTAATTTTTTAGATATGCTTTTACTTGTTAATTTCCACTCTATATACGTTGTGAGATTAAGCGCCGAGCGAAGTGATCATTCAGCTAGCTAAAGGTACAGTGTCAGAAATTGTTGTCGCATTCATCTCATAAGGTTTTGGCGAATTCCCATGTCTGAGATGTTTTCTTGTAAACCATGATTGGCGTAGGTGACTTACTAGCGCCATCTTTGGGTGAAGACCGGAAGATGAGTTCATCATTAGATAATATATCGTCATTTTTATGGCGTTCAATATTGGAGTTATTTTCACTATTATTAGAATTTCGAATAGAATTTTTGGAGGTGCTGGTGTCTTCGTTTGGATCAGGGATTTCCATTTGTATGTCAAAATGACTGGGATTGGTATCATTTTGGGTTGGGTTTGTTTGGCTTTTAACAATACTGATCGGGGTTTTATCAACATCAGTGAGCCACCACTGAGTGCCGAAGAGAAGAGGGCGGGCGGGGGCTAATGAAAGGGCTTAAACTCCCATCTGGACTGAAGTACTTAAGAATGTCTGGTGTTAAACTTTTATAAACTATCGCATGTGCGTTGAGATAACGCTCTAAGTCGAAACCTGGAGGGAGGTTATGTGTCGTGAAAGATGCATAAGTTTCTTTATAAATCTCCAAGGGCTGAAATTGCACAGATAAATCAAGAAACCGAGATAAAACTTCCGTGCTAGCTGTCTTAGAGTCAAATTTGATATAATCGCAAAATTTTGCAAAATGTGAACCGAGGTCCACGTCCATAATTTTAAATATTCCATAATAAATTCCATACTTACCATCTGCCGACATCATCGTCATGTTATTGATGAAAAGTATGTGAAAAAGTTTAAGGGGTGTTTAGGCTGGTGTATTTTGTTTTATGTTTAACCCCTTCGCGACGAGCGTCCTTTTCGGGATTTTTAATCTTTTACCACCGGTTTTTTTAAAACAGAAATTTTCGCCTAATTGAATCGCAAAAATGCTATCATTAAATAAGGCAAAGTTTACACTAAAATATAGCTGGTGGGAATAATCGAGGATTCTGAGCATCTTATGCGTCACGTATACGTGTCGCTCGTTCCCAAGGGGTTATTCTTATTTGTTTACTTCTTAAAAAATATAATGGTAAGAAGAATACGAATGTTGTTGTAAGAAAATATATGTTGCAAATATTAACTCCATATAATATACTGGGTGATTATAATTAAAGTCCCACTTTCAAAATGCTGTAAAAAAGAAACCATTGGTCAGAATGACTTCAAATTTGAACTGAATATACTGGAAGAAGGGAGAAACGGTATGGCATAAGAAAGAAAAGGTTCCAAAAAGATTCAATAGATGGCGCTGTATGCCGGAATAACGAAAATGGATTCGTCTACAAGTGACATTTTTAATCGAAATACAACGGCTTTGGCAAGAGTTGCACAGTAAACGAACCATACTATTCAATGTACATGAGTGTTTCTGTTGTTTGACCGAAAAAATGACTTCCAAATCTGTCAACAGTTGTGGTACTGTTAGTTGAAAGCCCATCCATCACTGCAAGGTGGTACCACATTGGATGGAAAAAAATCTGTTTTTAACACTACAACTACCAAACTAAAGCGAAGAATACGACTGTTTATGTAAGAAAATATACACAGGGTGATTATAATTAAAGTCCCACTTTTAAAACGCTGTAAGAAAGGTACCACTGGTCAGAATGACTTCACATTTGAACTGAATATGCTGGAAGATGGGGGAAACGGTATGGCATAAGAAAGAAAAAGTGCCAAAGTGTATCAATAGATGGCGCTGTAAGCGGCATAACGAAAGTACATTTGGTGACATTTTTAATCGGAATACGACGGCTTTGGCATGAGTTGCACATTAAACTAACGTACTATTCAATGTGCATGAGTGTTTCGGTTGTTTGACTTAAAAATAACTTCCAAACCAGTCAACAGTTGTGGTACTGTTAGTGGAAAGTCCATCCACCACCGCAAGGTCGTACACATTGGATAGGAAAAATCTAATTTTAATTGTCCTTGGGCCAAAAACCGCATAAAAAGCACATGATGATTCGGTTTTTAATTGCGCATGCGTGTCATTTAATTTGCATAGTATGCCGCTTACAGTACCATCTATTGATACGCTTTGGAACTTTTTTCTTATGCCATACCGTTTCCGCCTTCTTCCAGTATAATCAGTTCAAATTTGATGTCATTCTGATCAGTGGTTCCTTCTCTACCACATTTTAAAAATGGGACTTAATTATAATCACCCTGTATATTCCATTAAAACAAATTGAATATTATATATTAAAAAATATATATCCACTGTTTAAGTAATGGGTCTCTTTTAAAATATCCATATTCTTCAGGTAATAATAAATTACAAGAAGTAAACAAAAAATAAAAATGTTAAAAAAAAAACACATAATATGATTAGTTTCATCAAAAATTTAAATATTTAATCATTTTATGAGTTTGTTTAATGACAGGATTGAAAATTTTTGATTGCTGTTACTGTCATGCTACCGCGAAATAAACGAAAATTTCAACGGTTACATTACGGCCGCGAAAGAAAACCAAAATCTGCTAATGCTAATCGCGGAATGCCCCGCCCACTACGGAACAATTTAATTCTCATCACGACCACGACCACTGCAACTCCACTTGCGATACCAAAGAATAATCCTTGGCGATACTTCACGGCATTTCCTAACACGCAAATGTTTCAGTTTTCATTTCGCTCACCGTAGGTGTATTTTACTTATTCCGTATCAAGCTGTTCTGCAGTTCAGACAACTTTTACTTGATAACATGATAACCCTGAAGAAGATATACATGTGGTGAGCTTGTATTAAGGTATAGAATTTATGTTTAACTGTCTGCAGAAATTTTTATGGTGTGAGTTTTTCTTCTTAACAAAGTAGTAATTACACTTCTGTTACTGTTATTTCTTGCTCAGGATGGATTTTTAAAAAGTAGTTCGTATACCCTCCATTTCTAAAGAACAGCTATAGCGCACACTCTTTAACCTATACCGTCTGTTTCTTTCTTTGTTTTTTTTACGACTACAGCACTGATTCTCACTTACTCTATTGAAAATTTTTTTGTTAGTTGTCTTCCCCATCTTGTGTCTTTTTCCATGACAAATCCACTCGTACTAACACATAGGTTTGTAAATGAATATAAGGTAAGTGCTTCAACAGCTGGCGAGCTTTATAAATAAAGTTGTTTTAAAATGCTTTATAAATTGTTTAATTTTGGTTACAAATGAAATATTATATTTTCCCTTTGCTCAGAATTCTCTCACCAATTTATCAGCCAACAGCAAATAATTTTTTTTTCATAAGGAAACATACATAGTTTTTTCTAATATAAGTGGCGAAAACTGGGGCTTTAACCCAGCATCAGTGTTTGCAAAACCTTTGCAAACACTCTCTGGAAGAGTGATCTGCATCTATATTTATTAATTTATTAAGTGCGAACATACATCAAGCTTGTTAACTTGCCACTTCTTTGTTGCTTTTATGCCTGCGTCAAGATAAGGACTGAATCGACACAAGTATATCGTCATCGTTGAAGAAACTTCACAGAGTGTGCAATGACATCACTGGGAGTCGAAACCGGCTCCGACATCTTAGCAAACGAGCGCCTTTCCGCCGTGGCCAAGGAAACCTCTGTCCGCACCTATATGTAAGCTGCCATTCGACACTTAATTATGATCTTTAGTCTAATAATAACGTATGCGTGGAAGTGACATTTTGAAGCATCACTTTTTAACGTTCACATTTAAAAATTTAAGGATCGCTTATAAAATCTGGTAAAACAAAATGCAAGTTTCATGACATTAAAGATTCGCATTTTCTATAGAAAACTACGAACAAAACTATTGTGTTTGTTTCCTCTAAACCACCTGATTTGTGAAGAATGTACCTTCAATAAATTATGTGCAACATTTTTTGTGACATAGATTTTATTTAATTGCATTTATGTGCTAAGAGTTTCCGTAATTAAAATTCATATCTAACATTTTGGTCATTTTCTCTTAACAGAACAATTTGAACGTTATACAGGGCGTCCTAAAAGTCCTTGACACATTTTAAAATTCAATAAAAGATCAAGCAATTGGCGTACGAGAGTGCGGTTTGGAGAAAATGCTTCTTATGATCTGAAATTTTGTTTAAGCAAATAAAAAAATTAGTTCAAAAAATTATCATAGATGGCGCTGATTCTGGAAGGCTATGGAATACGTAGAATACCTTTATACATAACGATGGCGAAAGATGCACAATGCGTATGCACAGTTTTTGTCCAAACTATGGCAACCCACATTCCAGAACTTCACTATACTCGCCCTCCTGAGTTTGATTAGACGAGAGAGGATGGATAGACGAGTTTTGTTATCTTCTGAAATGTGGGATACCATAGTTTGGACAAAAACTGGGCATACGTATTGTGTGTCTTTCGCCATTGTTATCTATAAAGGCATTCTACCTGTTCGATAACTTTCCAGAAGCAAAGCTATCTATGAGAAAGTTTTGAAACTAATTTTTTTATTTGCTTAAACAAAATTTCAGATCCTAAGAAGAATTTTCGTTGAAACCGTACTTTCGTACGCCAATTGCTTGATCTTTTATTGAATTTTCAAATGTGTCAAAGGCTTGTGGGACACTGTGTAAATTTTTAAATATTATTTTTTTTTTTCGTTTTTAAATTTGGTCCTCTAAGTAATAAAATTCTGCCAGCAAAAATCTTTTACAATGTTAAACACACGAAAATGAAATTTTAAATTTCAAGTAGGCAATGGGATGACAAAGAGAAACAGGGGAGTGACACTTAGACAGATAAGTACCAGGGGGAATGACAAAAAGTACCGTTAACTTATCTACTATCATAGCTATATACACAAAAATCAATTGCACTTAAAGATAGATTTAAAAACTCAATACAGATATGGGTTAATCACTGGTTGAGTTTACATTACATAAATTAAGGCAAATAAAAGAGAAGGACAATGACAAGATTTATCAAGATGTAACTTAAAATCATCAAGCTTTACTTGACCACGCTAGTTTCTGCAAAAAGAACAATTCAAGATGTCTTCTCTGATGAAGATTCACTGATCACAGGTGAAATTCTGGTACAGTGTAACTGTTGCCACATATGAGAATCATTATTTTCATTTTATGACAAGAGAATGGCAACAAAAAGGACATTTTATTATCTTTTCAGAAAAATACAAACCATAAAAAGGCTTTACTTTTTCCATTTTTAGTATTTTATGATAATTTTTAATAATTTAAACCACAAATATGGTGCAAATATATCAGGATAGTAAACTTAGGTACTACTTTTGTGTTAAGATGGAGGTAGTAAACTAGTAACTCACAGGGGAATGACTTTTATCACATACAAGAATTTATTTAATTGTCTTAATTTATAAATGTAGTATGCCGTATTCCATTATCCCAAGATAAAAACATCTGATTTAAATTTTCTATCACTCTAATTTATTTTTATACAAATTTATTTGTTATTTTAAAAGCAGGGACAAAAACCTTACTGTGTAAAGAAAATGTCCATTATATTTGATTATTATGTCACATATATATATTGAGTAGAAAAGAAATAAACCCCGTACTTTAAAAAGATTGACACGATGCAGTTATATGAAAAATCTAAATCAGAAAAAATTCAAAATATCAGTCACTATGTTTTACAAATAAGCCCGACAAATATTTCCTTTATAATTACACAAAATCGTATAAAATATATGCTCCTGCATTTTTGTGAGGTTACATTTTCTTGGTTAATATGTTTGCAGTTTGAGGCGTTGTAACGAGGAATTAGTTATGCTCGTGCCCAGGGCTTTACAAATTTGAAAAAATCTGGTAGCCAGAAAAAAATGGTAGTCGTCAGTAAAAAATATTTAGCCCCCTTCCTCTTCCCCATCATTAATTTAAAAAAAAAAAAAAAAAAAAAAAAAAAAACGAGTTTTTTATGAATTAATTGAGACAAGATAATAACAAGCATAGTTTAGAATTATTAGTTACATAGTTTAGAATAGTATATGATTTAGAAAGATATTATAAACTGTGTTTTCTAAAGAAACTTATAAAACTTATAATCACTTATATTATGTTGATAACTTATATAAGCACAAAAATCAGATTTGAAACTTACAAAAAAACTCGAGCATTTTGTAGCATTGTATTCAATTTTAGATGCCACAGAGGCTGAATTGACACTGTTTCTTACTGTTTTATTGAGCATCCTCTCTCTCCCCACATTCTAATCACGTGACATATACTAGCTGGCTATAGCTGAAAAGAATGGCGTTTTCTGTTCATGAGTTGGAAAATGCCTTTTAAATTTAGTTCTTCCAATAAAACTACGAGAGAAGAGGAAGATCACTGCTTGCCGCGCAAGAGTAGGGGTGGAGGTGAGAAAAATGCCATTTGTGCTCATTTCTTATGTCAATTTGTTTTACAGAAATCATCCCGCAAGATTAAATAACTTGGTCGCCAGATCAAAAAACTTGGTAGCCAGTGGCAAACTGGCGACCGCATTTGTCAAGCCCTGCTCGTGCCATTGACTTCCAATTTAAAATCAAGATAATTTTATTAAATAATTTATTGTTTTGAAATTATATGAAACATTAATTTTATATTAACGATATTAATAATTTAACAGAACAGCTAATTCGTATCGTTCATTCACAGGCACACGTTAAATAATGGGATTGATTATATCGCTGTCTAATGTCTGTTTGAAGTGCATTTTAACAATGTTGTGTTATTTCCAACATAATGAGAAGGGCATATGGTGTTGAGGTATAAAATAACATCTTCCCTATAGAAAATAGTAACTTATAACCCTTAACATTCTTTTACAGGTATATATTGAATAATTTTGTTATCGCCTATGAGTGATAATAGCATGAAGTACATTTTTAGTTGTGGCATGCATTTTCAAAATTAATATTACCAAAGTATATTACATGACTTGCAAAAATTCAATAAATCATATGCAGGGCTAATATATATATAAACATTACTGTTTGAGGACGTCAGTTATTTCAAGCGTGTTTTCAACTGTATTATGCATTTACCAGTTGAATTATACAGGGTGTTTAAAAAGAGAGTTTTATTTCTGTAAGTTTAACAGATAGATAAGTAATATAAATTAGAAAAAATATTCATAGGAAAGTACGCGCAAGAAATAAATTAACAATCGTATTTTAATTGCATTACAGAATGACGTCATCCGATAATGCAGTATTTTATTTTTGTGGCAACACTGATTTGAGAAAACCTTTCATTTCATTTATGAAAACAATGCCGATTTAATGTTTTATTATCAGCAAATTTTAATCAAAAATCATGTTTTAGGAAAATGTATTTGTACTATGTCAGAAGCCTGTACAAAATCCTTTCATATGGTATCTCATTCGTCGTTCTACGTTTCGTATTTTTTTAGAAAAAGGGATGTTGACAGGAGAAATAATATATACGATCATTTTCATGAATGTTTTCGTATGTTTGAAATACTATCTGACATCTCCTTTCCCACCCCGCGGGCAATGCGCGGGCTCGTGATAATAACATTAAATATATCTAACGCTCCGGTCTGTTTTGATTCTATATTTTTAAATGAAAATCTTTCCAAACGAACCCCAATGTTAGGGGCCTTACTGCCTTCGGTAGCGTATATTTTAAAAAGTGCTGGAAAGTTGCTTTAGCCGTTTCCGGCATGGTGGGTAAAATTCTGTTCCACTTAATATTAATCGGCTAATGCCATATTGGCACCAGAATTTTGGAAAAGAAATTTCTTTTAATATACGCTGAAATAAAAGCTTTTACTTATTTTCAAATAAATTTGTTCGTAAATTTTGGTGTGACTCATTAATGTTCACATTTTAGCAACATAAGTACTTGGAGTCTGAAAGGGTTAAAAAATAATTTTGTTCGTTCACATGAGACGCGGAAAAACAGATATATATCCAAATGAACGATATATCGAAGCTCGATATAACGAGAGACGGCTGTATTTTCATTTACGTATTTCTTTTTTCTGTTTTTGCGTCCACCGTTATTGAAAAATTTATTTTAAATAAATTTTGATGCCTTCAAAAGTTTTTTTTTAACCCGGCTTTGTTCTTATTACAATAAATTCGGTATTTGAAGTTCAATTGTCTTTGATTAATTTCTTTTTAATCCTTAAATATTATACATCATTTCGCCTATAACTTAAAATATTAAATAAAAGTAAAAATAGATTTTTTTTTCCAAACACTCTTTTGTAAGCATTTAATGTTTATTTTAAAAATCATGCCATGATGTCTTATTCTAAACAGTTACAATATGTTAATTTAATGTGGGGCCTAATTACTGAAATTCCTTTTAAATTACGCTTGATAGAAAACGCAAACTAGTAAATTTATTTAAAAAATTATATATTTTTTCGATTTTTTTTTAAGATATGGCAACAGAAAAACAACAACAAAAAATGCATCATTTAAAATATTTATTCAGGATTTAAAAGTTGCTTTCTCAACGCATAATCATAATTTAATTAATATTCAACTATTAAATCAAACTATTCAAATTAAACTATTAAATTTTTTTAAATATAGATTGCACTCTTATTTTTTAATTTATATTTTCTACTTTTTAATGCTCATTAAAAAAAAAAAAAAAATTAAACAGTTGTAAACATAAAAAAAATTCTCTGTTTATTACTTGCGACCAGATAACCTAAAAATGCCTCAAAATTAATTTATTAATTATAATTAAGTTCTCAAAAAATCAAAATGTTGTATTGGTATTAGAAAAACATTCATGCACATGATTTTTATCATTGTGGCATAAATACAAAAACCAAGTTAAATTTAAAAAAAAAAAACTTTCATAGCTCTATAAATGGAATTAATTATCTGCTAGAGATAATCCATTATTCTGCAGTACAAAAATTAATACGTGAAATTCGTTTGTCACATGTCTTGTTACCGAAATTGATATCAAATAAATTAACTCTATTTCGGAAAGAAAACTTTATGCTGTCCAGTTTTTGACGTTCGATAGATACTATGTTATATCAAACTGACCAATAGCAAACAGCTTTACAAATAATTAATGGCAGACAAAATAACAACTCCCGTTTAATTGGATTTCGTTCTAGAGTTACCGGTAACTAACGTTACTTCTTAGGTTCTTTTAAGCCATTAAGACGTAAATCTTTTATGTTTCTTTCAATATATTTTATCTTCATGGATCATAATTCCTACTTTGACAGAATAAGAAACTTGGAATGAACTAATAAAACGTGTCAGTTAATTATTTTTAGTTACTTGTCGTAAATTTATTTTTACTTACCCATCATACGGAGTATAGGGTAAATCTTGTAACCGTTTTGAAAATCGAAAAAAAAAATTTGACGGATTTACACGTTCCAGACACTGGAGATTTCTAAAAACATATTTTTAGAAAAAAAAAATATGCCGTCTGTCTGTGTATGTGTGTCTATAAACGCTCTATCTCCCGAACAAATTCAGATAGAGACTTGAAATTTGGTATGTACTTAGTATGTAATAATGGGAAGAAGCTTATTGAATTTCAATAACCTCGATTATCCAGAACTTTTTTTTTCGGACTCTCGAAATATTCGTTCTGATGAAAGGTATATAAAAAAAAATTTCAATTTTTTTTTTATGTTCAATACAATCAAAAATTAATATATTATGAAAAACATTGAATTATACATACAAGAACTGATAGAGAAAAACCTTATCTTCTTAATGAAAATTCACAGATGATGATACAACTTGAGAAAACAATATATACACAACACTTGGCTTAAATACATACAGACTTAATTTACATTATATTTACTGCATTTGAATATTTGCTTGAAGCAATTTTTGAAATGTTGCTATAAAGGTTTAACCCCAAATACTTCTTTGGTAAATTAATTTTAAATATACATTTAAAAATGGGTAATTTTTGCTCTTTTTTTATAAATATTTTCACCTGTATCACTCACAACAGACCAAGAATAGTCACCTAGCATATTTTGGTCCGAAAAATCTTGATAATTTTGCTCAAATGATTTTAAATCTTGGCGAAATCGCTCACCAGGTTCATCACTCATACCACCAAGATTTTCTGGGAAAAAATCCAAATAAAAATGAAAAAAAAAATGAATTTTTAGTGACATATTTACACCCACACGCTCGTAATTTTGCAAAACATTTTCAACAATCTCTTTATAATTATCACTTTTTTATTGCCTAAAAAATTTTTAACGACACTTTTGAAAGAGTTCCAGGCTGCATTTTCTACCTCGGTTAAAAGGCTCTCGATTTTGTATCGTCCAATATTGTCCTGATTTGAGGACCCAGACAAATATTCCTTCCTTTAGTTTAGCCGCAGAAAGATTCGTAAATACAGAGCAAAGGTATTGAAAGGCAGGCTTGGATTTATCCAAAGCTATGGTAAATTATTTTATCAAGCCCAACTTAATGTGAAGTGGTGTGGTGGTAATATTATTTTTGGGGGGTCAACTAAACATGTATTTTTTTACGTTCATCTTACCTGGAACATATTCATTTCGTACAGGCCAAATTTTTCTTTTATAATGATCTTGTTTTGCTCTGGAGTACCATAGGCATAAGAAACAACAGTAGTTAGTGTATCCACCTGTCTCCATATCATTGGTTTACCAAATTTCAGGGATCTATTTTTACCTGAATACCAGGAGCTGAGGACCATTCTACAATTATGCGTGCATCATTGTAGAATCATATGAGGAATCCAATTTTTATCTTGATTTGACACCGGAAATAAAAAACAAATACTGTAAATAGGCTTCTTGCAAAGGTTTTGTTATAGGGAAACCACGATTTAACTGAACAATTTTGCCACAAACATAACAAAATCGGTTTGGATGTAGTTTACACACTCTAGATGACATTTTTATATAAAATTAAGACTTTTGAACCACACAGTTGTTTACAAAATAAAACGATAAACGTATTTAAACAATTACAGGCTGATAAAAAACAAAGACCTTCATATCTCAGAATTAAGACGTGCTAAAAATTTTTTTTTTTTTTTTTAAATTACTGTCCATAGCCTACATAAATAATATATGTTTCATTTCAAGAACAAAAAAAATTGTTTTTTTTGTAAACTAGTGTTATTAATTAATTAATATTTGGATATTTTTGGAAATAATTAGTACGCAAAGAAACCAACTTTTAAATTTTAGTGAAGAAAGAAATATATATATATACATATTAGTGCAGTGAAAAATTGGTACTTTTTCTCTATAAGGGCTTTGGCGAGATTGAGAAAGCGTCCTTGGCGAGGGAAATAAATTTGTCAACATATTTTATGGCAACCTATTCACTGTTTCATATATGCTGGCGTGTTTTCAATATTTATATAATTTATTTAATATAAAGAAGCCATTTATCTATTTAAACTTAAATTTCATATACAAAACTATAATAATATGTATATATAACAAAAAATGCTTATACATACATACAGCCATATTTAAACAAGCATAAAAGTTCATTTGGTTTGTTTTCATAGCTGTTTATATCATTTGCCAACAAATCTCACTTTCTGAATCTCGAATTGCACCACGCTTTTTTAAAGGCCCACTAGACATAATAATTCATTGGTAATTCAACGTCACTAACTCCACCCACTGCTAATCATATTGATGAGTACTTACATATTTTCCCAAATCTTCGCAAAAACTGCCAATGATCATTATACAATGTTCTTCTTTTCCCACCCTTTTTTCTTAATGTTCCGTTTTTAATAATAATTGCAAAACACCTAAATTATTCCAGAGCTTCTGGTTTTAATGTTTTATTTTAAGACGTGTTGAAATGCAGGTCCTTGTTTTCGTTTCCGAATAGGCGGAATTATATAACTAGCGTATATTAATTCGAAAGCTTCCTTTCTTTTAATTTTTTTCCTCTTAACTTTTTATTTAAGAGAATATTTTAGATGATTTCGTTTTATGTTTAAAATGTATAACTCGTTGCAATCCGGGACGCTGAAGAGTACTGCAACTGTGATTGAAATTCAACCTGATAATTCAGGAACTGCAAGTTCTTCGAGACAATCTGATTATTTAGAATCGCAAAAAACTTGAGCGTAGCTGTTAATAGGCCTGTTCTGATAACTAATAAACCTAATACTTTAAATTGGAAACATCAGTGCTCACTTAACGAATAGAAAATATAATAATGAATAGTTCTTGAAATGTGGATTTTTATTCACGGGAGATGAAGATTTTAATAATATGTGGATGAGGAGAGGAAGGTGGTGGGTGTTTGTGATAAATGGGGGGTGCTGCGAAATGAAAAGCCTAAGCGAGAGGTACGTGAAAGAAAAAAGGTTGGGAAGCGCTAGCTAAACTACTAATTCTTTCTAGGTCTTCACAATTGTCTTTTAATTCATCCATAGAAATATCTTTATCCAAGTTGCGTTTCCTTACAAAATCGTCACTGTCGTCAGATTCTTCTACATATTCAGTTTCTTTTTTTTTTTTACTTTGAGTTTTTGCTTTATTCTTTAAGTTTTCACCACTTTTTTTTATCTTAATTGTTGCATGTAATCTTCACTTTTAATGATTTGAACACCTGAAGGTGCTTTAGCAAGAATTTGTTTACTTTTATTTACGTTATTAACTTTTGATGGAATTGTGTTTGAGCGTGGAGGTACGTGTTACACGTAAAGGTGACACACCCTCTATATTCAATTTGAAGAACTAAACATAACCATAAGAACTATAGCAATTTCAGGCAACATGTTTAAGAGATAATGCAGAAATTTATTTAAATTTACTTAGTGGGGTGGTGTCCCACTAACCCCACAATGAGGAGGCCAGTACGCTAGTTTCCCCTAGTACGCTAAAATTATGGGTTAAGTGGGTTCCCTCCTGTTAAACACGTCTTAAAAACAGTTTTTGTCAAAATTCAAATTATAGTATGCATTTTAGGTTAAATTTTGCACAACTGAACATAATTTGCACAACAGTTAAATTAATATTAAAAGATGATGAAGACTAACCTGGAAACACCTCTTGGGAAAATGTAGCTTGTACTCTTTAAACAAACTATTCTGGAAATCTATTTTAAATTAGTTCTATGACATGAAAAATAAATGAAACAATGTTCAAATATATGCAAAACCCATCAGTGTGACTAAATGTGACATGATTAATGCAAATAAGTGTGAAATATCTTGTACATATTTTAGTTTCAGGGGGATGACCCACTTACCCCAACCAACGCTACAATTCAATATACATGAGAGAGTTTGAAAATGTTTATCTATATTTGAAAAAGAAATATTTAGAGAAAAAAAAAAAAAGATGTAAATAATGTTACCTGATTTAAATAAAAAATAAATTACGGAGCATCAAGTTAGATATAATGCAAGATACATATGATTCTAAAAAATAATTGTCCTTCTGTATAAATGAAAATGTATTTATAGAATTTAGTAAATACTAAAAATAAGGAAATATGCAATATATAAATCATATAAAAATATTTTGAAATAAATTTACAAAAATTAAGTTTTGTTTTTATATAGTTCTTAAATAGAGATTAATCTTTACAAAATTAATTTTTGCAAAATGTTTAATTTACTTGATATTTTGTCGGATTTAATAAAGCTTAAACAACTGAACATAATTTATGACAGACTTATAACCATTTTAAGAGGGATAAAAAAGAAAGATTTTACGAAATTCATAAACAATTACTTCATGGGTTCATAAGCAGAGTACAGAAGATATTTTTAAATAAATGATTAAAACTGTATTTTTATTTTCTGTATAAAATAGGAGTTGGAACTTTTAAATTTATTAATAATTAAACGTTGAACAAACTTTTTAATTTATTAATAATTAAACATTAAACAAACTTTTTAATTTATTAATGATTAAATATTAAACAATGAGCCAAATTTAATTTATTCGATTAAAGTAATAGAAAAAAATTGTGAAAAAAATTTACATGTATTATTTTATATTTTCCTAGAAAATATTTTATTTTTAGAAATCAAGTTTTACAATGAGGGAAAATAATAAAATGAGAAGAAGTAGATTTTCTTCAGAACTTGGCCGGGGGGAGAGGGGGGATCTTGAAAATGTATTTTTAAATATCTCCATAATAAATCTCTCTAAATGTTTCTATCTATCTGCTTATTCTATAATAAAATGTATTCTATGCAGCTTTATAAAACAAAAATCAGATGTATTTACACTACTTATCACACATTTTAAGAATTTAATTTTTAAAAGAAAAAAACTATTTATCTTTTATTTTTTTTTTTAATCTTTTGATTTTTTTATGTAAAAAAAAATCTGGAAATTTCATTTATCCAAATAATAGTTGTGTATATAATAAAATGTGTGTTTTATGTAGCTTTATAAAACAAAAAGCAAATATACTTATGGTATTTATAAGATTTTTTAGGAATGTAATTTTTAAAGAAAAAACCCTCCTAAATATTAACTTAAAAAACATCGAATTTTAATTTTTTAAAAACATTTTTTGTTCATAATAAAGGGGAGAAGGGGGGGGGGGGGTTGTTACTTTATATATACATTATAAAAAAAAATAACTCATATATTTGCAGTGCTTGTAGGATTTTTTAAGAATTTAATTTTTAATCAAAACTAATCAGATTATTATTATTATTATTATTATTATTATTTTGTAGACTAAACTTCTGCAGATTTACCGAGGAGACCGTGGCCTAGTGCCGCTGCATGCAGCGTTCATAGTTGGATTAAGGCTCCTACAACGTATTATAATAGCCCTAGTTGGATGAAAACGTCATAAGGTGGTGATTTCGCTTTGGTAGAAGCAAGCTCCGCCTAACTGAAAAGCCAGCAGTCTGGCATGTCGATCAGAAAGGAAAGGAAAAGAAGCAAAACCCCACAGAAAAACTGAAAAAAGACCCTTTTCAGGGACTAAATATTTTTACATTACAATAAGATACAAATTTTCCTAACAGAATAACTAAAGAGGAGGTTATTTAAAAAAAATTCTAAGGATAAATTCTATAAAATTTCCTACAAGATCGAACAATTTAAAATAAATAGCAAAAAATAAGTGCCATTAAATTTTCTTGAAAAAGGAAAACACTAGAAAAAAAAAAAAAAAAAAAAAAAACAGAAAAAGAAAAAGAAAAGAGAAATATAAAATTTTCAGCCAAGTAATTTACAAATTTTTTTATCATAGACATAGAGAATTCTCTTTGATAAGGGTTTTTGAAATATTGGACATGCCGTTCATAAAAGTAAGTCCTTGAGCAGTTATCTGCTCGTAAAGATCTTCAAAATGATTAATAAAATCCACAAAAGACGTAATTCTGCATTTGCGTTTAATTTTATCTAAAATTTCGAATAATTTTGGGATGTCTTTCCCAAATTCATGACTTTCGTAAATGAGCCGGTGTTGAAACGCCATCTTGGCCTGATGATTTGAATTAGAGTTTGCTGGTGGCTAGGAAACTATAGATTCCAAGACATTTTAATTTGAAGTTTTGAGAGCGGCTGGATACGAGTTTTTGAAAGAATTTTTGACTGTGAATTTTTTGCATTTAAAGCTGGCGGGATGATTAAGTCCGCAATTGCAGCATAAGTGTTGGGGTTTAATTTCAGGGTGTGAAAGGTTTTTGTTCGGGCAAGTTCTACTTTCACTATTATTCGTGATTTTGGCTGCAATGGGCGCACCTGGGTTGGAGAAAACACGTATTGGCATGATGAAAGAAATTTTGACATTTGAAACACTGAGTATCCTTTCTAAGGGCTCTATAATTGTCAATTTCGACTTTGAAGTGATACAGAGATTTTAATTTAAAAATACGACAGTCCGGAAGAGATGGAGCAGGAAGAGCGGGAAAATTCTCCTATACTTTCTACTCGTCATCTGGACGCATTTTTTGATAATAAGTCCTTCTGCACTTAAAGTACTTAGAATGTCTTCTGAAATGGATGCTGCTGAATTTGACGTTGCTAGGGTAGAATCTATTTACGACTTTCAATGGGACAATAGTATCTGGTACTATATAAAATTGATAATGTTTTCCTTTTAGATATTAAACAGTTTTATTCTTAGTTTCGGCTAGCGTCTTTAGCTAGGCTGCATGATAAGTTCACGCAGAAATTTTTATCGCATTCCTCTTCTAAGGTTTTGGGGTATTCTGAGATGTATTTTTCTAAATTGTAAACCAAGACTGGTTTAGGTAGCTCACTGGCATCCTCTTTGGGTGAAGATGTAAGGATGAGTTAATCATTGGGTAATGTATCGTCATTTTTATTGGATTCTATATTGGAGTTATATTCATTAATATCAGAATTTTGAATAGAATTTTCGGGGGTGCTGGTGCCTTCGTTACGGTTCGTAATTTCCATTTCTATGTCGAAATGACTGGGATTGGTATGATTTTGGGCTGGGTTTGTTTGGTTGTATTTTTACTTTTTGGGGTTAGGTTCGATCGAGTGAATTCCCTGTTAATTTTTTATTTTACGTTTCCTTTTGCTTTCAACAACATTGACCGGGGTTTTATCCTCATCAGTGAGCCACCACTCAGGACCGAAGAGAAGAGGGAGGGGGTGGGAGCTTTAATGAAATGATTTAAACTCCCATCTGAATTGAAGTTACTTAAGAATGTCTGACGTTAAACATTTCATAAACTATCGCATCTGTGTTGAGATATCGCTCCATGTCGAAACCTGGAGGTAGGTCATAGGTCGAAAGGGTGCAAAAGCTTTTTTATAAGCCTCCAAGGACTTAAATTGCCCAGATAAATCAAGAAACCGGGAAAAAACTTCCGTGCCAGCTTTCTTAGTGTCAAATTTGATATAATCGTAAAATGTGCAAAATGTGAAGTAGAATCCCCGTCCATAATTTTAAAAAGGCCAAAATAGTATAACCGATACTTACCATCTGCAGACATCATCGTCGGGTATTGATGAAGGGGGCAATTTGACCCACAGGGGGCAATTTGAGAATTCAGCGAAATTCAGTTGTTCCTCCGCTGAATTCTAAGACAATTTGAAAAAACTCTGTATAAAAATAATCGAATATACAACACAAATTTAAGAAATAATTTGCAAAATAGTTTTTCTGGTTTAAAACATTTTTTGTATGAATTGTTTTAAATTGACACTTGGGAAAACACAAAAGTCAAAGCGCTACCGCCAGACACATAACCAGAAATTCGATCAACCAATTAAAACGCATATTTTTAGGGATCTTTACTTTAAGATCCTAGAGCGAATATCTGAATCTGGCTGATAGTCAGTGACAAAAAATTTATTAGTTTTTGGAAATAATTGCAAAAAGAGCAGTTCCTTGCAAATGAAGGCAATAAACTACGTTTAATAAAAATGCTCATTGAAAAACTGGAGCAAGGCAATTTTACTGTGGAGCAAGCTGCCGAAGATGCAGATACTACAATCGTGATGGAAGTTATCCAACTTGATCAGCAGTCAGAACGTGTCATCATAGTTGGGGAATATATTAATCTGCTTGTGCTTTTGACTGCATTTGCTCCAAACTCATCCACGATATACTTCTTGAAACCTGGGAAAGGACAGTCAGGCAATGTTTTGTATTCACCATTCAGTTTCAAGTACTCGCCGATTTTGAAGAATAACATCCTATTCTTGCATGCTTTTAGTGACTGTGATTCTACATCGGCTTTCTTCAGGCAGGGCAAACTGAAATGTGTCAAGCTTTTGGAAAAAATGCTCTTACAGGATGTTCCAACAGTCTTTAATAACCAATATGCTACGCCTCAGGAAGTAAGTGCTGCGGGGCAGAAATTTATTGCCACCTTATACAATCCCCAGTACGACGAAGCCACAACACTGCACAAATTGCGTTACAACATATTTGCAAATTACCTGATGTAGATCCAATTTAACCTCGCTTCACTGCCGCCAACTAAAGATGCAGCCAAACAACATTCATTCAGAGCTTTTCTTCATATCAATATTTGGAATGGAAGGCGGATGAATCCCACTGATTGGGGTTGGAAGTCATTCAGGCATGGTATACTTCCAGTCACCACGAATGTTGTATCTGCCCCACCGGAGCTCCTAAACACTCTGTCATGAAAATGTGTAAAGGTGTGCAAAGGTGGTTTATGTTCTTGTAGAAAGAACGGGTTAAATGCTCAAATATATGTTACCACTGTAAAGGTGTGTCGTGCACAAATACCGCGGAGGAAGAAGGCCCACAAACCGGATACGACGAAAAAGTAGATATGGACGAGGAGGCCTTCCATCTAGAGCAGCCATACTCAACCTGCGGCCCGCGGGCCGCATGTGGCCCGGAGTCCTTTTATGTGCGGCCCGAGATACATAATCAATAACCTCTATTTATTACATTAATTGAGATGTGTATAAACGTTTTTAAGACCTTCACTGTTTTTTTACATATTTTCATGGGAAAATAAAAACTGTCCTATTATTTAAAATTACTAATTTAAAATTATCTTAAATACCGTTTCCTTAGTCAAAAGTTCTTTTTCCATGTAGTTCTATTTGTACTATTGTGGTGTATACATTTCTTAATCTTCAGCACTAAACCAATATTATTCCAAATTTATTACATTTGCACTATACATTTCTACACCTTAAAAAAAAGTTTTTGTATTGAGAAAACGATTAATTTATCAAAGCAAATACCTTTATTTTTTTTTCTTTAGAATTTGAAAATGCTACATTGTTATAATCAAAATACGCCAGATATTTTGCCTAATAAGCATTAAGTTTAAGTAATAATGCTTATTAGGGTTGAACGTTTACGGTGTAAAAAATTGGCAGCAAAATGTTTTATACCACTATTTGTACATAATTTGCAATTGAAATCTACGACAAAGTTTATTGTTTGAAAATAGTGGTGTTAAAAGTTTTAGTAAAATTTCTTTTTCGAGAAATGTTCAATCCTTCTGATTATATTAACTTTATTATATAGGTTTGTCATATACTATTTTTTAAAAATCTTACTATTTAAATTACCCCCTTTTACATTATAATATAATTGTGTTGCGGCCGGCCGAACCCTCCAAACATATGTTTGCGGCCCGCGAGAAAAAAAGGTTGAGTATGGCTGATCTAGAGGAAGGGGAAGAAGAATGGACAACGCAAGATCCAGCAAAAAAACGCTCTAAGCTCGATTTTTCTGTATTTCCCTCAAGTAACTTGAGTTGATTTTATTACCGTTGTTTTTATACTAATTTTTTTAAATAAACTATTTTTCTTGAATTTCTATTATTATATTTTTCTCCAACATTTTATAAAAAACATAATTTTAAGTACACATACAATTCTCTCATTTTTCAATTACCTATCCGTTATATTCATCGTTTCGTTGGATTTTCAAACTATAATCATTTATGAACCTCAAAAAATAATTTGTTTACAAGCGACTGAATTAAAATTAATTTGGGGAAATCGGTTGCATTTCAAGTGTAATCATCTGTTGAAAAGGTTGGTGGAAATCCCATATTGATGTAATTCAATTTTGAAGTTGTTAATTAAACAGTACCATTCGGCGATTTATGCAGTTATACTGTTTTGTAAGCGAAATGATTCATTTAACCGACAATCGGTACTCAAAACATCAATTTCATGAGTTTTTTTAAGAAAAATCTGGAAAAATTTACTTTTTTGATTTATTATATCTCACTTATTATTGGTGAAATTTTGTCTGTAGTACTCAATCGACGCAGAATTTTATGCTCTACAATTTGTGTTTTCTGTAAAGTGAACGGTGTTTGAGTTATTTGTGAAATACTAAAAAAAGCCCGAAAATGTTGATATTTTTGTGGTGCTACATCTAAAGCTCATCAGGCAAAATGGGACAAACTTCAAATTCCTTTATTTGGATGTAAAACGAAGTTATTAAAACAATTTCCAGCTTTCCGCGAATTTTTGGTTAGTAAAATCCTATTTTTACTGGCCTATCTTCTGTTTACTTCTTATAAAATATAATGGTGCGAAGAATACGGATGTTTTAGTAAGAAAATAGTGTTGTAAATATTAACTCCATATAATATATAATCCATTAAAATAAGTTCTTGAACGCATTGAATTCTATATTTAAAAATATATATATCTCCACTGTTTCAAAAATGAATCGCTTTTAAAATATTCGTATTCTTCAGGCAATTATAAATTATAAAAAGTAAACAGAAAATAAAAAAGATAAAAAAAAAAAAAAAACATAATCTGATTTGTTTCATGAAAAATTAAAATATCTCATCACTCTATGAGTTTGTTTAATGACAAGTTTGAAAATTTTTTATTGTTGTTATTGTCATGCTGCCGCGAAATAAACGAAAATTTCAACGGTTACATTTCAGGCCGTGAAAGCACAACCAAAAGCTGCTAATACTAACCGTGGAATGCCCCACCTACTACGGAATAACTTGGTTTTCATCACGATCCCGGCAACTCCACTGAGGAACCAAAGAATATTCTTCAGCGATACTAAATAAAATGGAATTTCCTAACACGCAAGTGTTTCATTTTTCACTTCTCCCATGCCCACTATGCGTTCGGTTAGGTTTTAACTTATTTCATATCAAGCTGTTCAGAGAACAACTTCTACTTGATTAGAACAACAAGGCGATGCGTAAACACAGCATGCCGAACAGGTGCCGAACAGGTTAAGGCGGTTTCAGGGGCTACCTAGTTGCTACAACTTCACGCCCAGGCGAATGAAAGTAAACTGTATTATAAAGTGAGCCAGTGAGAAGAGTATAAAGATTACAAGCTGTAATTAAGTTAAATTAATAAAAAGAAGAATTTTAAGGATAGAGTCAAAAAAATTTGAAAAGAAGGATAGCTGCAGTAAAAATACTGCTGTAAAAGAGTTTAAAAATAGAGTTCGGACAAGTTCGAAAAACAAAGCAAAATGCCAGCTAGGAAAAGGGGGGCAAAGCAACAAATAAAAAAAAAAGACACTTTTCAGTGACCATACAAAGCATAATAATTTAGAATTTTGTATAACAATTTTTTTTTTCAAAAAAGATAGAGAAAATTTTGAGATTTTAAGTATAACAGCCCAGAGGGCGCCAATTAGTCGGCGAGGTTAAACTAGTTAGCGAATATTTCAAGCTCATTGACGATAACAGTCATCTTATCAATTGGGTTTTTGCATTTTTTGATTTTCTGAGCGATTTTTTGAATGCTTTTGAGGAGTTTGGAGAGTTTAAGGATTTCTTTCAAGTCGTTGAAGGTTTGGAATATTTCATTTATGGGGTTCGGGTTAGGGGGTGGGGTATTTTGAGAAGTGCTCTCAGGGTTAGTGGAATCAGAGGGTTCCTGTATAGCGTCGTCAGTGACCTTTTGGGAGTTACTTTTATTAGCCGTAACACAGTTAAAGTTTTTGAGAATTTCAACAAAGTCGGAATTTTCGTTGGGAATTTTATTTTTAGTAGTTTGATTTTTAGCCTTGTTCTTGGTATTTTGGGGGGTTTTCGGGCAGCCCCTGTACGAGGCAGGGTGCGTGCTACTGCAGTTCGCGCATTTAGGAGTAATTTTGCCCTTGTATGGGCAGTCAGAAGAGAGATGAATTTCAGAACATTTAACGCATTTTGGGATGAAACTACACGTTTCAGATGCGTGACCGTAATTTTGGCAACGATAACACTGTTTAACGTTGTTGAAGTTGCGATATTTTTCGATTGTGACACTAATGTCACATAATTCCTTGATTTGGAAAATCAGGTCAAAGTCGTTGCATGGGAGAACGTTGACAACGTAGAGGGGCATTGCAAGTCCCGTTTTTCTGCTTTTCATCATAGCGGCACGAGTAGCTTGGAAGCCGCGATTTTTCAAGTCGTTGATGATAAGTTGGGGGTCAGTATTGGGGGGATGCCGCGAACACAAAGCTTTTTGGGTCGCATATCCTTAGGGGAAATAGTAGTATATTTTAAGTTTTTATTAGTAAGGTATCGCTGAATTTCTCTAAATTGGTTATCAGTTTTAGGCTGGATTTTTAGGAGATCGTTGTTAAGACTCACTTTAGGAGCGTTGTCAGCGTCGAGATTTTTTAAGTCCTGAGTGATTTTGTGCCACTCGTTGTCTAAAATTTCGATATATATAGGATAAACGATTTCTTTAGGTGATTCAGTTTCAACTGCTTCCATTTCGGAATTTTGGCTGTTAGTTTGAATTTCAAAATTTTGAGAGCTATCGATATTCGCTTCCGAAGGTAAATCAGAGTATTTATTTTTGAGCGGAATGGAATTATCCGTTTCAGAGATTTTCCTTTTGCGGAAAGTTTTTCTTGGGGAAGAAAAATTAGATTGATTTTTAAGATAGAGAGTTTTAATCTTATTGATTTTAACCGACAATTCGTCACGGGTAGTACAATTTAGAAATTTAGTATACCCGGAGGTATAAGGTAGAAAGGGGTCTGGCTCACTTAACATTGTTGTGGCAAATTGACAAAGTTGAGTTACCTCTTCCTTTAAGCGGCTGTCAGTCTGGTAGTCAGGCCTGTGTAGAGTTTGTCTGATATAGTTGTCTATCCGGTGAAACATATCACGCAAAACTTCGTTGGCAGGCTCGTCAATCGAGGGATATTCGTCGAAGGTACCAAGGAAATCCGGCGGTTCGATGCCATCGACAATCCTGGGAATATTGTCGTCCATGCTAATATCGAAGGAGATCGTTTCTGCATCCATGAGAAATAGCAAGCAGGCTAGGAATTGTACCACAGGCAGTTCGTAATAAAATCCTGAAAAGGACACCTCACTGCTTGGGGTGTTACGCCGAGGTAGATCTGAGCTAACCGGGAGAACGTGTACGCAAGTACGATGCGCTTCTCCCTACGTCCGCTCTCGCTGAAGTCTACCGCTCATGTGTTCATGTAAACACAGCATTTAACTATTTTGAATTTATCTGAAAATATTTTTTTAAATTTTTACGGTGTGAAATTGTTTTTAATAAAGCAGTAATTACACTTTTGTTATTGTTAATTCTTACTAAGGATCGATTTAAAAAAAAAAAGTTTGTACACACTTGTCAACTTTCAACTAAATTTCCATACAATGCTAGTTAATTTGTAACAGGTTAAATACGTTTCTAACCAGAAAATACAGCTGAAAAAACAATATATATTTAGTTTCATGCTCTTAATTGGAACCTATTTGATAGTATTTCTATAAGCAAATTCGGGTTTGAAATCTGTTTAACCTCGGTTAAATTAACCTACATTGTACGGAAGTTTAGTGCAATGTTGTCAGGTATGTTTGTACACTATATTGCCAAAGGTGACCGGTCACTTGAGATTTTAGACGTTTTGTTAACTATCTAGAAAAATACATAAGGAATTAACCTGAAACTGCAGGTGTGTAAACAGCATAGTATAGGTTATATATTTCCGCGAAGAGTTTTTCACGAAACCCCATAGGGGACTGTCAACAAATTGAAAAAGAACGAATATCTTTTGGATAACCCTGTAAAAACTAATGTAGCAAAGGCGTTCAAACTCGAGATTATTAATAAGTGGCTTATTTTAATATACTGTGTTCATTTTTATGAGGATAGCATGTATACTCGTAGAGAAATTAAGGTTTTTATAAAAACAGTCCCAAATTTCGCCTAGTTTTTTGCTTATAATTTGCAGAGTTCTAAATATAAAAAAAAGTTCTTTTCAGAAAATAGGACAAACAACATTGTACATAATACTCTGTAATTAGAATGAAAAAATAATAAAAATTGGATGAAAAATGAGCAGGTTTACTAAAAAATGTTTCACTGCGCATGCGCAAATGCAATCAAAATATAATATGCATAATGTATTAGCTAACTATATAGAGCAACTTTTGTGAAAGTCTCAAAATCATAGCTTGAAAATTCTGAAAATTATCGTCAATAGAATAAGCTCGAAATCCGTTGTTCCCAAAAAGATGAGGGGTTGTATCAAATATCTGTTGATTAGTGCCAAGATAGCGTACACAATATTGCACGTATTTGAATACAGCCCCACATATTTTTGCTTCCTTTTGGGAACAACGGATTTCGAGCTTATTCTATCGACGATAATTTTCAGAGTTTTCAAGCTATGATTTTGAGACTTTCACAAAAGTTGCTCTATATGCTTAGCTAATACATTATGCATATTATGTTTTGATTGCATTCGCGCATGTGCAGTGAAAAATTTTTTAGTAAACCTGCACATTTTTCATCCAAATTTTAATATTCTTTAATTCTGATTGCAGAGTATTATGTACAATGTTGTTTGTCATATTTTCTGAAAAGAACTTTTTTTTATATTTAGAACTCTGCAAATTATAAGTAAAAAACTAGGCGAAATTTGGTACTGTTTTTAAAAAAACCTTAATTTCTCTACGAGTATACATGCTATCCTCATAAAAATGAACACAGTATATTACAATAAGCCACTTATTAATAATCTCGAGTTTGAACGCCTTTGCTACATTAGTTTTTATAAGGTTATCCAAAAGATATACGTTCTTTTTCAATTTGTTGACAGTCCCCTATGGGGTTTCGTGAAAAAATCTTCACGGAAATATATAACCTATACTATACTGTTTACACACCTGCAGTTTCAGGTTAATTCCTCATGTATTTTTCTAGATAGTTAACAAAACGTCTAAAATCGCAAGTGACCGGTCATCTTTGGCAATATAGTGTATATCCTCCATTTCTCAATAACAGCTATAATGCACACTCTTTAACCCATACCTTGCGTTTGTTTCTTTGTTTTTTACGACTACAGCAGTGATTCTTACTTATTTTATTGAATTTTTTTTTGTTACTTGTATTCCACATATTTGTCTCGTTTTCAGTGACAAATCCACTCGTACTAAGACATAGGTTTGTAAATCAATGTATGGTAAGTGCTTCAACAGTCGGCCTACTTTATAAACAACTTTATAAATAGTTTTAAAATGCAATAAATCTTTGCACTACCCATTTTCACAGACATTATTTTGTTTTCAAACACATAAACAAGCAGTGTACACGTTTAAAAATGCCTTAAGAAACACCTTTAAAACTACACAAAACTAGTCAATCTGTTAAAAATTGTAAAACAATAAAAATATTTTCACCTGTCGCTCTCAGGCATCCCCAGTCACTCATGTTATGTTTTTTGCTTCGTCAGTTAATCCGCTGAAAACCCCCATTTTGCTTTTTTCTACTAACATATGGCGCCGTCTGTTATCTATTTTTGCGTGGATCATATCATTGCATGTTTCTGAGTTACGACTACAGCAATGAGTCTTACTTACTTTATTGAAATTTTTTTTGATTGTTGTTTTCTACATTTTGCGTCGTTTTCCGTGACAAAGAAACTCAGAAACATGCAATTATATGATCCACACAAAAATAGATAACAAATGGCGCGATATGTTACTAGAAAAAAAATGGGTGTTTTCAACGGATTGACTGACGAAGCAGAAAACATAACATCAGTGACTGAAGATGCCTGAGAGCGACAGGTGGAAATATTTTCGCTGTTTTACAATTTTTAACAGATTGACTAGTTTTGTGTAGTTTTAAAGGTGTTTCTAAAGACTTTTAGGTGTTTTTAAAGACTTTAACACTGCTTGTTTATGTGTTAAAGTCTAAAAGATGAAAATAAAATAATGTCTGTGAAAATGGGTAGTGCAAAGAACTATTATATTAAAAATGACTTTATGAACGATCATAGATTTAAAAAAAAAAAAAGAAAAGAAAAGTTTTAAAATGCTTTATAAATAGTTTATTTTTGGTTCCAAATGAAATGTTGTATTTTCCAATTGCTCAGAATTCTCTCTCCAATTTATCAGCCAACAGCAAAGAATTTTTTTTTCCAATTAATAAACAGGCATTTTTTTCTGGTACAAGTGGCTAACAACTGGTGATTTTACACTGTATCAGTGTTTGCAACAGTGTTTCTGAATAAGAGAACCTACCAATTGGATGCATTTTAGAGAAAAATGAATTTAAAAATGTGCCACCAAATAAGCAGTTTGGATTTGATTACACCCTTAATCATGATCTTTAGTCTAATAATAACGTGTGTGTGGCAGTGACGTTTCTAAGCCTCACTTTTTAACGATCACATTTAAAAATTTAAGGATCGCTTGTAAAATCTGATAACTAACAAAATACAAGTTTCATGATATTCAACATTCGCATTTTTTATATAAAAAACTGCAAACAAAATTATCGTGATTGCTTCCTCTAAACCACCTGATTTGCAAAGACTCTACCTTCAATTAACTTATATGAAACATACTTTGTTACACAGATTTTATTTACTTGCACTTTTGTGCAACGAGTTTCCGAAATTAAAATTTTTATCTTACATTTTGGTCATTTTCTCTTAACAGGACAATTTGAACGTTATACAGAGTCTCCCAATAGTCCTTGACACATTTTAAAATACAATAAAAGATCAAGCAATTGGCGTACGAGAGTGCGGTTTTGAGGAAAATGCTCCTTATGATCTGAAATTTTGTTTAACCCCTTGGGTACACTTGATGACTGAGACTCGTCATCAGTATTGTCCACGGATTATAAAGACTCTACCTTCAATTAACATACAGTAGAACTCCAATTATCCGAATCAATTGGGACCGGACCCCATTCGGATAATCAAAAATTCGGATAATTGGATGTTTTCCGAAAAAAGGGTCTATTTTCATTAATTACTGTATGTATGTTGAAAATGGGAGAAAAAAACTATATTTAAAGAAAAAGATCTTTTAATTAATTAAATGAAAAGGTAACACTTTTACATGTTAAGCGTACTTACAAGTGCTGTACAGTATGTACGTATCGTACTGTAAATGAAAGTCTTATTGCTTGATGAACATCTCGATCAAAGTAAGCTGTTTGACAGTCTTCATCCATTTTCGGGCAGCCAAGTCTGGCATCCACCTGACAGTGAGAAGTTGCATGTGGTCACACTTCGGCTGACGCTCCATCCACTTGAACGCAGTTTCAAGGCCGGCAAATGCTTCACTAGCTGATGGTCCCGTGTCTGCTTCAACTTCGATATTAAGGTCATCTTCTTCCTCGACACTTTCTTCTATCACACTTTCAATAAGTTCATCGTCATTTAGAGTCTGAAACCCAGGTGGGCTTGGCCGGCCACCTGGCGACAGACGACAGCCAATAATCGAACTGCACTATGAGATGGTGACTCATCCTCCCAATAATGTTCGCGCTGCGCCTACACTAGATTCGCGGAGGGAAGGACAATATAACGCGCGTAGACAGAATCATTATTTTGCGAATCGTAATACGTTTCCGTCATAATTTATTTTTCTGAAATTCTGAAAGCGATTCGGATAATCAGCGATTCGGATAGTCGGAGTTCGGATAATTGGAGTTCTACTGTATATGAAACATATTTTGTTACACAGATTTTATTTACTTGCACTTTTGTGCAACGAGTTTCCGAAATTAAAATTTTTATCTTACATTTTGGTCATTTTCTCTTAACAGGACAATTTGAACGTTATACAGAGTCTCCCAATAGTCCTTGACACATTTTAAAATACAATAAAAGATCAAGCAATTGGCGTACGAGAGTGCGGTTTTGAGGAAAATGCTCCTTATGATCTGAAATTTTGTTTAACCCCTTGGGTACACTTGATGACTGAGACTCGTCATCAGTATTGTCCACGGATTATAAAGACAATTAACATATATTCAATTAACCATAAATTATCTTCAATTAACATATATGAAACATATTTTGTTACACAGATTTTATTTACTTGCACTTTTGTGCAACGAGTTTCCGAAATTAACATTTTTATCTTACATTTTGGTCATTTTCTCTTAACAGGACAATTTGAACGTTATACAGAGTCTCCCAATAGTCCTTGACACATTTTAAAATTCAATAAAAGATCAAGCAATTGGCGTACGAGAGTGCGGTTTTGAGGAAAATGCTCCTTATGATCTGAAATTTTGTTTAACCCCTTGGGTACACTTGATGACTGAGACTCGTCATCAGTATTGTCCACGGATTATAAAGACTCTTACAGAGTCTCCCAATAGTCCTTGACACATTTTAAAATACAATAAAAGATCAAGCAATTGGCGTATGAGAGTGCGGTTTTGAGGAAAATGCTCCTTATGATCTGAAATTTTGTTTAACCCATTGGGTACATTTGATGACTGAGACTCGTCATCAGTATTGTCCACGGATTTTTTTTTTAATTCAGAAATTTCGAATTTATATCAGAAAATTCAAACAGTACTTCTCGCTTCTCAGCAAATATCTGTCAACAAATACTGAAAAAACACTATTCCAAAATTCTGGTGTGTCTGTTCTGTGTTTTTTTTTTAAAAATAAATATGTACCTAAAGGGTTAAGCAAATAAAATTATTAGTTCCAAAAAATTCTCAAAGATGGCGCTGCATCTGGAACGTTATGGAATAGGTAGAATGCCTTCATACATAACAATGGCGAAAGACGCACATTGCGTATGCACAGTTTTTGTCCAAACTATGTTTTCCCCCTCGTGGACTTTTTGTTCCTATACCTCAATGATGGCTGTCCACGAGTGGGTGATTTCTGTCCAAACTATGGCAATCCACTTTCCAGAACTCAACAATACTCGTCCTCCTGAGTTTGATTAAACAAGTGAGGATGGATCGACGAGTATTGTTAACTTCTGGAATGAGGGTTGCCATAGTTTGGATAAAAACTTTACATACGCATTGCGTCTTTTGGCATTCTTATGTAACAGATGAGAGTTTATTTTAACTACTAAAGAAATATTACCAAATCGATTTTCCAAATGAAAATAATAAAAACATTGAATGTGTAAATTGAATGTAGGTCACATAAGAGGAATTTACATTTGTATAAGTATATTTTATACACGAAATTTTATTCAATTTCAGCAACATAGGATGTTTAGTGGTTGAAATATAAGTATTCTTTTAAGGATAGGATAAAATCTCTTGTACAAAGAGATGGTTATTCTAATGAAATTAAAATAGTAAATACATTCAGACATGTACTCAAGAAATGAAATAGCACAATTACTGGAAATTGATAATATCAAATTAAAGCGACAACGGGGGATTCAGGGGGGCTCCGCCCTCCTGAAGTAATGTATTGTTATTATGAAAAAATACAGTAATAAGTAGTTTATCCTAGCGTTGTATAACATTGTGTTTAAAGCGATACTTTTAACATTTCTGGAACTTTCGATAAATTTTATATTCTTATCCTCTTTAATAAAAAGGTACGTGTTGCTGACGACTGGGATTTTCGATAATCGTTGCCACAGATTAATCTCGGAAAATGAAACGTTTGAAGTTACTGAAAAAATTAATTGCTCGAAAAGTATTTGTCAGAAAATTGTTAGACAAACTGCGTTAGAAAGGTAAAAAATTGTATTTTTCTTGATATAAATTTCAAATCCACTGATTATGCACTTTTTCAAATATTGAATTTCAAAAATTACCAAATTTCACAATGGAGTACCATATAGCGAAAACTTCACGCGTAAAAAAATAATGACAACAGCAATGTGTCAGCACGAGTCACAAATTGTAGTAGCCGTATTATTCTGTTAAAATATAAAAGTGATTTATGATGTCATGAGTGCATGATTTTTATTTAATTTTTCGACAAATACTAGATGCGCCATTTCTTTTTAGTTGTGAATAATATAGGTTAATTCACGTTATTAAAAAATGTAGCTATAAAACATATAAATCAATGGAAAACAGTAAGTAATAAATTTTAAACGTAATAATAAACCGTATTAAAAAAACACAACTTAGTGAAATAAGTATCCGTTTTTATGTTATTTTAGGATATTCCAGATAAAGGTACAGATTACTTTAAAATACAAGGTTAAATTCACCGATATATTTCGTTTGATTCAAGGTTCTTTTGGAGAAACCGACCAGCGCAGCGGGTGTAGTCTGCTAGTAAATGTATAAATAACTTAAAAAATTGCATTTTAGGATATCAAATATTATGCAGATAATGTTAAAAATTAATGAGATTAATGAACAATGATTTGTAGAGCTGACGCTGAGGCCTCTGATCTGTAGATTTACTAGTTAAATTAAGTTTTTTCTGACCAAAAACAAGATACCATTCGAATACCACTGCACAAATTCTGCAGAACGAAAATCCTCGATCAAAGTACGTGGAAATTTTCCAGAGAACCATGCTTTTAAAACGTATAGTTTTCGAGAGAAATGCAAAAGAGAATAGTATGATGTAACATCCGGAGAACGTTTGTTCATATGCACATAGACACACGCCCAACATTAATCTCTTTTTGCAAATTGTTCTCCTTTTACAAGCCTTTGGGTACAGTTTTTATCGTTTAAAATCTTTGTTATTGTTTTAATCTTGTTTTTCATCCCTTTTACAATTTCATGAAGTTTATTAAGGATTATTTTCAAACTTTAAAAACACAACTAATTTGTTCTGCTCTAAAACGATTACGGAAGATTGAATTATAATTAAACGACCTGCGACGATCTTCCGTAATCGGGTTTTCCATTAATTTCCCTTTGACATAAGGTCAAATCAACTGCTGTCGAAACAGCTAATAACTATTTTTGTGATTGATTAAATAAGATCAATTATACATTTGAAAATAATCTTGTATAAAATGGCAAAGTAAACAGTGTCAATTTGTAGCAATACATAAAATATTTTGTCGAAATAAATGAATCTCTCGTGTAAATATATTTTTATATTGAAACTGTTTGGAAATATGATTTGAGCATTTTAAATATGGAGTAATTTTCCCATTTATTGATTTTAACGCGTAATAACTTAATTATTACTAGCTGTTACCCGTGACTTCGTTCACGCAACATTAAAATAATAATAAATACATTAATTAAGCAAAATATTTCACTCCCGATAATTAAAAACGTTAATAATTAACTAACTCTTTATCACATTTCATAGGAGTTACTTGCGGTATTTTTTAAGGTATTTTTTTTATAGGGACCTTGACATAACTCAGTCTTAAAAAAGTGAAATTTTGTGCCAAATAATCGCGAAAATGAAATTGTAACCAATATAAAAAGGAGGGCCAAATAAAATCGTGGAAATAGACGAATTGGATAAAAACAACTGTGAATTTTAGCTGATAAGCAATTTTACTTTTAACGCCTTTGTGAAACGTTTTAACAGCCATCCTTCAAAAAAACATTAATTGGAATTAGTATATGCTTTTTCTTTAAATTCAATTATGCCTCCGTGGTTTAATGTACAGCTGAAACAAATCTTGTTTTCTAAATGACAGTATGTTGACAGGCAATTTTTGTTCTCCCGAATAAATTGATTCATGAAGTTTGAATATGTGAAAATATGTTTTTGTTTTTCGGATAATTTACTGAAATCAAGATTTTGTTTTCACCATCTATCTATTCAAAGTGAAAATAAATTCTGTTTTTCAGTTTTAATGAGAAAATGGTGTAAAAAATATACTGATCTGTTTTATTTCTCCTTTTTCATACACAAATATGGAGTATGTTACTTTCCGTTTTTAGAGAAACTTCATTAAAATTTACAAAAAAAAAAAAAAAAAAAAAAAAAAAAAAAAAAAAAAATCTGGTATCTGATTTATTTATTTGTAATTCTGAGAGTTAAGTCTTCGGATCAATGATAACTGGTATTAAGTAAATCGCGTTGCGTTCGCTAGTCTAGGAGTAGTTTCGAAATACAAACACACGGTCAGATTTTAATATAATAGATTCGTGTTCATTTTCCTTTTCTTAAAATTATGATGTGATTTTTAGCAGAAAACTCTCATCTGTATATAATGGATACTCATGCTTAATAAACCAGTATAGATAAAAAAAACCATTTAAATTTTTCGTTATAAATATGGCGTGAAACTCATCTCCTTTATACGCTTACTGATCCTTGTATTATTAATGTAAGGAATTGATTCACATTCATTATAAAACATATAGGGAAATTCCCGTTTTTTTTTCAAATATATATTTCCCCTGAGAAATCCCTTTTAAATGACATAATACTTGTTAATTTTCTTTTCCAGGCAATTAATTTCAATACTGGCATAGGGGAAATTATGTTATTTTAACGAAATAATATTAAATCTTTAGGTTTTATCAACAAAGATGGAACTATTAACATTCGTCATTTTTTTTAGGTAATCGAGGTATTTCTTTTAGTTTTAAGAATGAAAATATTTTTTTCTTGCTATCCATGACATCATTTTCGACATGGATAATATTGCGGAGCATATTATTGACATTTGCTAACCATTTTTTTTTAAATTTCTTTTTACTTTTTTAAAATTTAAATAAAAAATACGGTATAGTTATATTAGCCGTGCGCAGACGATAAAACACCACGTATTGTTACCATACAAAAGAAAAAAAAAGAAAAAAATTGAAGAAAAAAAACCTAAGATAAATTTTATTTCACCAATCAAAGCATATCTGCTTTATTTTCCATGTATGACATCATATTAGCCTGTTTCCTATGGTTACGCATATTGAAACCTTGTATTATTATCAGAAACTAAAAAAAGTACGTTTTATTTCTAACAATATTATTTAATCTTTTTAATTCTTTAATTTTTTTATTTCATTTTCCTTTTTCACGTGAAAAATTTTCAATTGAATCTAAATTGTAGAGTAAAAATTATTATTCCGGGATTTTAATTAGTTTTGACAACGATAAAGTATTAGCAACGGTAAGGTAAATTTAACCATTTTAAAATATTATACAAAAAAAATGTCCATTTATTCTCTATGAAAATAATGAAATTTGGAATTATTAAGAAAAATATTTGAATAAAATTAACAAAAACCAGCCTATGTTCATAAGAGGGTTATAATCCACCTATATGCAAAAAAACAGGATCATTAAATGCTCCATTTTGACGCTGGCTTCAGCCTAACATTTGCACACAATCAGATTTATAATATTATTAGGATTTACAAGTTTTATTTTATTTTATTTTTTTAATATTCACGGGTAAGTACATTTTTTTATGACATAATTTTCCGCATTTACTGTTCTTAACACGTGACCATTTAATTATAATTTTAAACTTTTATTTCTGTTTTTAATAGTCTCATGTAAAAAAATACATATTTTAATTGAAAAGGGAATATTATTATATGCGCTATTTTACAAATTGGCAACAATTTCAAAAATGGCCTTAATGAAAGCTTAAACAAAAAAATTAAAAAAAAAATCGTCAAAAGATTAGTCAAATTAAAAGAGCAATTGCACGCCGCACACTGTAAGCTTGTCAAGTATATTCCTTTAAATTATGGTTAAATTACTACGTATAGTTTTTATTTCTATAAAACACTTTTACAGAACTATTTTGACCGACTTCAATATTAAATATCTCTTAAAATAATTCTTCAATTAAAAACCTGTCGGCTTCAGCGTGTTTATCGAACATTTCTCTATAAAACTACCAATTTTTATATTTTTATATGCAATGCTTTTTTTTTAAATATTAGCCAAGAAAGACCTCCGGACACAAAAAATTCATTGTCAGCGGTGACAGTGTTGGTTGCTTTCTTTTAGGTAGCTTTCAATACAAAAAAATATAAAGTTACCTATTGCAGCCGCTCGGAAGAAAGCAATTCCGGAAAATTTCGGTATGTTTTCACCGATCATGATCCCCAGACCCCAAAACCACCCTCAGGTCAAATGTTGATATACATATATATATGATCTATGTCATACGATAACGCTCGTATTTATAAATCAATTTGAATGAAACTAATTGTGTGTATTAAGCTCACCAATGTCTTGACCAAGTTCGTTGGCCAGCTTGGTCCACCATCTTGTTTCAAAA
Source organism: Maratus michaelseni (assembly GCA_963931845.1). Classification (NCBI taxonomy): domain Eukaryota; kingdom Metazoa; phylum Arthropoda; class Arachnida; order Araneae; family Salticidae; genus Maratus; species Maratus michaelseni. The sequence continues at coordinate 74,808,053 of OZ007600.1, forward strand.
TGGCGACCACTTAAAGATTTAAAACTAAAATAAATATACAAAAAAGTTAAAATAAAAATTTACTTTTTGCTTACGTATTAGGCCTTGATACAAGGATTCCGGAGCATTTTTTGTTTTACCTCTATCTTAAAACAAGGCTGAGATAAAGCAGCTTGAAATTCTAGGGTGGTTGACGGTTTGAAACAGGACAGAACATTACAATAAACCAACGATTAATTTATGAGTTTTAGTAAACGCGATTTCTCGCAAATTTATCTGTCATTGTTGTAATCATTTTCCCAATCATACGCATAAAACTATATATTCATATCCGTTAGTGCCAAATTCTCGCCAAACTTGGCGACACTTGGCGAAATACCGCCAAATATGGCGACCGAAATAAGTCTTCATAAATGAAGCCAATTTGGCTATATTTGGCAAATTTCTTATTCAAATTCAGTATTAACGAATGTTCTGTAATCGGGTTCTTTGAATTTTAGCTTGCCGGAAGGACTTTTTTAGAATAGAGAGAAACAAAAAAAAATCGGTTATTTTTTAACGATTTAAATCTGATTACTCCTTTTTAAAAGCTTAAGAAAGTGGTCTCAAAATGTTGCTTCACAATTATCAGGAAAGATCTAATTAGAAAGGAGATTTGCAGCATTATCCAGCTTTAATTGCCAGCGAAGTTGTTTTTCTATTGGCATTATTGTCAGCTGCTAATGTTTGCCTGATAAAGGATAACACGTAATTACATAAACTTTCCTTTTAAAGAACAAATCTAATTATTTCGAAACATGCCACATTTATCAACTAGATTTAAAACTATTCAGAAAGAAAGTTTGCTTTAGATTCTTCGTGACGGTTTTTCTTTCCCTTTTGTTGAGAAATTATAATATGTTCACTAACTCTCAAAGCTTAATTTCTTGTAAATTTTTGTAAAGGATAGCAAGCTTAACCTTTTGCACGTCTAATTATTTTTCAAATTTGTTGCCAGTAACTTCTTAGTATTTTGGGGGAATTATTTGGAGTTTATTTCGGATAACATTTCCTTACATTTCCTACCTTCGCACTGCAATCTAATATTTTTTATCAATATGTAACGTTTATTAGATGCAGGTTTAAACTTTTAAGGAAAAAGTAAGGATAAAAATATCTGCAAACAACATTTAGTGTTTAGTCAAGCTAGAATATCATCTAATTTATTCCATCAAAGTTAGAGTAAAAACTGATTCAAGATTATAAAAGGCACGCGCGAGAAAAAAAAATAACAATCGTATTTTAACTGCATTAGAAGATGACGTCATCCACTTCGGAAAAAACATGGGACATAGAAATATAAATCTAAACATTTCAATTTAAATTTCGCTTTTCAATCATAAACGTAAAATAAACACATGCGGTGTTTTTTATAATCGTTGCTGAGCATCATCTAATATTATATTTTATTTTTGTGGCAACAGTAATTTGAGAAAAACCTTTCATTTCTTTTATGAAAACAATGCCGATTTAATTTTAAATTATCAGCAAATTTTAATAAAAAAACATGTTTTAGGAAAATGTAAGTGTGCTATGTCAGAAGCCTGTTCAAAATCCTTTGATGTGCTATCTCATTCGTCGTTCTGCGTTTCGTATTTTCTTAGAAAAAAAGGATGTTGACAGGAGAAATAATATATGCGACTACAACTTTTACACGTTTTAACCAAAATTAAGACAATTCCAATAAGTAAATAATTTATTTTTATTTTCATCAAATAAATAAATAAATAAATAAATAAATAAACTAGTATCGTTTCGCCGTCACAAAATTTTCTTTTATATCGTTCTAATACAGTAATTTAAATAGCATATTCTATTCACACAACAATTATAGATATGAAGTATGCGTAGAATTACAGTGATCTAGTGTATAATAATAGAAAAAACAGTGTATAATAATAGAAAAAAATCGCGCTCACTAAATTGGATCAGTTAATTGTGGACAAAATTAGGAATCTTTCCCAAACAAAGGATAAATCGCCTCCTGTTGATTAATCGAAGTCAAAATTGAATCAGTATCTATTTATGTCAAGGTCTAACACCAATGATAACCTTAAAAACAAAGCAAATAGCCTCAGAAGATATTGTATTGAATATCTATAGAAGATACGTACGCTAATGGCACCTGGTGCATGTAAAATCCGTCGTGGACGCAAAGTCCTCCAAGTTCCCTGTGAATTATACCTCTGGAGGTCCCTAGGCAGGTGAAGGTCCCGTCACCTGATCAAGGTTCTAATTACGAGATCGATTCCTTTCTCTTTATTTAAAATTTTTTGCTTTTTTATTTTTAAAATGTCAATTCAACAATGTTAAATAGAAACCATGAACCGGCAAACAAAGAAAACTGTGACAGTGCACTGCAGAGATGCTACCCATATAGCACACGTGCTTCCCTAGGACATCCCCAGGAAGATTGACATTCATCCTCCAGGCATCCCTGAGGATGCAAAAAGTTGTCACCAGGAGGTCCTCAGGAACCGAAAATGTCCGCCTCATAGCATCCCGGGGAGCTCCCCAGGACCTCCTTCAAGTTCCTCCTCGGGTTGTTCTAGGGAAGATTTCAGGAAGTAATACCGGAGGAATTTGGGAGACTTCAGGGTCACTTAATGTGCATAAAAAACATCCAAAAAAGTTATTATTATTCGACGTAATGTAAAAAGTATTTTTTTTTTATATATATAAATACGGACATTATATTTTAAAAATTTACCTAACCAATATAACAGACATTACTTTTATTAATCACGCACACGGAAGTTATGGTACATATTTTAGGGAATATAAACTTTCTTACCGCCTACTGGATTTGAACCTGGGTACTTACGCATACGAGAAACACGCTCTGGTGATTACGCTACACGGCCGTTGACCTGAATCGTTTATAAGGTATTCATGTATTTCTTTCTCCTCTTATGAAAGTGAGTAAATAGAAAACATGCATATTTTTACGCTTCGTATAGCAGGAATTCTGTAACTTTTATTGCAAATAAAGATGCATACCCTTTGATATATATTCAATACAATTTTAAATTGATAACTAGAAAAAAAGCGTATCAATTATTTAAGGCTGTTCTCAGACCCAAAAGAGCTGCTTTCTGACACATTTTTTAACTCTTTTTTGTTCGGAAATGCATTAAATTGGCAGGTGGTCTTATTTAGAAAATATGTAATGCTAGAAAAACGTTTTCCTTTCTTTTTTTTTCTTTTTTTTTTTTCTGTAAACGCAGATCTTTCAGAAAATACTGTGAAAGTCGTCGTTTTGTACCGAATTCCCCACGCGGCATCACAATAAAAGGGAAAATGGAAGGGGTGTTTTATCATGTCCGTGATAATAATCTGCACGAATTTATATCTTTAACCCGATTTTGTAAGAATGTATATTTTTAAATAAAAATCTTTCAAGCAAAACTCTTATTCAGGGGGTGGGGGGGTATGTTTGTATTTTTTAAAACCAAATGTGCCATTTCAATAGAGCATGTAATCTCTTTAAGTTGGTGTTATAATTTAGACTTAAAAGTAAATTATTGATTTGATAATGACGATAAATATAAAATTATTAATTAGTTGAAAATGTAATAATAAAATACATAAATATATATGTAATTTTTAGAAAGATCAGAAAAAAATAATTAATAGAAGAATAATAATAAAAGTAAATATGCTCGATATGACTTAAATATGATTCAATTTTGAAACTTGCATGAAAATTAACTTTTACAATCGAAATAAGATTTTTTTAAATAGATTGTTTAATTTAAAAATGCTTATCTCTAATCAATTAACTAGCAAATTCTGAATATATACAAATATGTAAATATATGTTAAACTGGTGATAAAATACTTATTTGTAACAAATTTTTGATTCCTTTTGATTTCTTACAGTTACGGGGAAAAAAAAAACTCATTAATTAGGAATAATAAAAGAAATATATATGATAATTTAAAATGGGCAGCGAAAAAAAAAATAATAAATCGAATTTATATTTTAAAATTAAATATTGATCCAAAAATTATTTATATATATAATTCAAATTAATATGAAATGATTAATTATTTAATAATAATAATTATTATTATTTAATATATAAGACTATATTTAAAGGATCAGAAGAAATAATTTTTACTAGGTATTTCTAATCTTTGATTTATAAAATATGGTTATATACAAATATATAAATATATATTAAACTTTTGATAAATTTCGTGTTTCGAAAAAAATAATTCTGATTTCTTATCATTGAAAATAAAAATAATTTATTAGGAGAAAGTAAATCAATTTTATATTTAAAATTAAATTATTTCTGTAGAAACTAATAACGTATATAAGTGAAATCAATGTAAAATTATTAGTTAGATGAAAAAGTAATAGTAAAAATATATAAATATATAAGTAATTATTGAAAGTTCAGAAAAAATAATTAATGAATGTAATAATAAAATGAATTAATATATAAGTTAATTTTTAAAAGATCAGAAATAAAATAAATAATAAATTTTCAATTTATATTTAAAGATTAATTTATTTTAATTATTAATATATGATGTGGAATATTAAATTTAATTTTATATATTCAATTTATTTAACTACATTTTGATTGCATTTTATAAATTAAAAATATATCTTAATAAGGATAATTAAAAATTACAACAATAATTAAAAGTTTTAAAAGTTAAACAATAACCAGATGTGCTTAGGAAATAAAATAAATCGAATAATGATATAAACTTTATTAATTAAAAAATCGAACCACATCAAATCAAATATTTTTTTTTTAAATAAAAAGTTATAATAAGTTATTTTAGTACCAAAATCACCCATGAGATGGCACCAGTATTATCTCTTCCTAGGTACTTCCTCAGGAATATCATCCCAGGGAGATTGCTCCCTGGGAAGAATCTGGGAGGTCAGTCCTGGGGAAGTGCTTAAAGTATCTTCCCCAGGAACGCCTGATAGCATCATTGCAGTTTCAGGAGGAATTTGGGATGAATGGGAGCGCCTGGGGAGGTTTTCAGGAGCTTTGGCGCTATATGGGTAACGCTTTTTTCAGGTGGATCACAGCCATGCTGTGATCAGGCGAATATCGCCCCGCGTACAGGTGCTAACTCGTCAAGCTAGGCACTCATGTCCGGCAGGTAGAAGCCTGGTTAGCTGTATATGAAAAAAAAAAAGAATATGAAGCTTGATGAAATTCCATGTATTCGTTTTCGTAATATAGCCATCTCAGAAATCAGGAAAAACGCAGCATAGCAGCGCAAACTGTTCAGCGATATATACCAAATCAAATCACCTTCTATTTATGTCAAGGACAAACATGATATGAAAGTTGATGCAATTCAATGTATTTGTTCTTGAGATATAGCTATTTTGGAAATCGTGAAAAATGCAGTATAGCAGCGCCACCTGTTTGCTTATATGTACCCAAGCCTAATCAGCTCTAATTTATATCTAGGTCTAAATGCTCTGAAGTTTTATTAAATTCCTCGCAATAATGCGTCAGTTAGTGCGCCCAAAAATTTGTGTCACATATAGACAGATAGACACAAAGACAAACCACGGACAGACATTTCCTAAAAACAGTCAAATCTTGTTCGGGACATTCTAAAACTTTAAAACACATATAAATATCGCCTGCATTCAGCATTTAAAGATATACAATTATTATACAGACATACATACATTATATACAATAATCCAACGTGGAGTGAAAAATTAGCCAGAGCCAGGAATCGAACCTGGGTCCACAGCGTTCTGGGCTGTTGCTCTAATCACTGAGCCACTCCGGCCGATTCCTGAGTCTGCAATTTTTCACTAATAAACCATGTTGGAGAGAAAGTCACCAGTCATCTAACCGAGAAAGACAGCTAACAAAAAAGATAGGGTACCGCGGTGCATTCCACTTATCTCTTTTTACCAGCGACTGAATCCCTATCATGGGACTCCCGCCACACCGATTATGGCTATCACAGAAACACATATCACAAAAAACATGCACAAACAAATTAAAAATCTAAAAACACAAAAAGAAGGAACAAGAGGCCGCTATCGGACTCTGGAGGTCGCACCGTCTAGTCTCGCCTAGTCGGGTTCAAACTCGCGCCGTCCACCGAGGGCAACCGAGCCGAGTCTCGTCTATGAGACAGAGACCGATTTTCCCCGTGGTCTCGGGTCGGCCAGGGGCACCTACCGGCACACGTAGTGTCGCCCGCGGAAGATGAGACCAGTGGCTTGCCCTTCCATGCATTTCACGATCGGACTCCGCGGGAAAGCAAGGGCCGTAGGGATGCCGGACATCAGGTGGACGACCCGACTCCCTTATGGGTGTTCGGCGATGAAGCCGTTCGACAGTCTCTACGGTTCATCAGGTGTCATGTGGGGAAGTCTCCTCTGATGGTGGGAACTTCCGCCGAATCGCAACGACCTCTGTCGTCGACACTGGGGCAAGATGAGGAGGCGTCGCTGGAACGCGAACCCTCTGATTCGGTCGTAGCGACCTGGCGAGACAAAGCCATGGTCTGCATTAAAAGTCCCTCAGGACTTGGGGACGATGAGGAGATGGGCTCGCTCGGCGCCGTGCGGGCGCCGACGGCGCACATTAGTTTTTATCTCTTTTTACAGACCGCTAGAGTGACGTGATGCTCTTTTCGTACAACTGCATTGGTGGATTCGAGCATCACGTGACTACCGCGGTCTGTAAAAAAAGATACGCGTAAAGCACCGCGGTAGCCTTTCTTTTTCGTTAGCCTCGCATCTAACAGATGGCCTTGGATGACGGGACAACGGATCTAGTCACCGTTATCCGGTCATCCAAGGCTCTCTGTTAGATGGCTGGTGACTTTCTCTCCAACATGGTTTATTAGTGAGAAATTGCAGACTCAGGAATCAGCTGGAGTGGCTCAGTGGTTAGAGCAACAGCCCGGAACGTTGTGGACCCTTGCTCGATTCCTGGCTCTGGCGAATTTTTCACTCCATGTTGGATTATTGTATTTAATGTATGTATGTCTGTATAATAATTGTATATCTTTACATTCTAAAACGTATAAATCTGTTGAAAACTGGAAGTCGAAAATTTTCACGAATCCATTCATTCTTGTATATAGAAAGAAGTAAAAATGTATTATAAAATCTAACTCATATTCAAATTCGCAATTTTAAAATGTCTAATGTGATTCAACATAGGAGTTTCTTGCGGTAAAAAAACAACCTGCTGAGTAACACTCGACAAAGAGTGCAAAGGATAAGGCTGATGTCACACGAACGATTATTTCGACGCTCGCGGTTACCGTAAGGCTCCTACAATCCGGACTGACTCACACCGCCATTTAATTGCTGTAGAAGAACGATCGACGAAGCTTACGCTTGTAACGCGAAGATACTCTCAAGGTAATCTTAACCTCTTACCAGTTTCGTTTTTTTTTTTTTTTTTTAACACAATAAACTAAAAATAGACACAAAATACCGCCTTTTCCGTAACTAAAATATTTGCCTTATATAATCGAACTTGAACTTGTGATAGGTTCAATGGGCTTCCAAGTTGCGAAGCAACTGCACACCCTGGCTTTGAGTAGGTGTATATCAAATCCTGAGAGAGCCATATGAAATGTCTAGCCGTAGTCCAATTGACTACATAAAATAGGATAGTGTTAAGTATAGCTATTAAAATAATGAAAATTTATAGTTAAAGAATAAGTTTAATAGTAATAATAGTTCATAGTGCAGAAAAAAAGTACAAAAATAATGCCAGACGAGGTAAAATAAAGTTGTTAGAAGAAAGTTTAGAAGAATAGTCAATTTATTTTTATTCATTATTTTTATTTTTATTTTATTTTATTTAATTTAATTTTTTACAGTATAGCATTTATTTATAGCAAAAATGTCTGCCAATTAATAAAGCAAAGAGTATAATTAAAAATTAGTGATATCCAAAAGCTTTTAGTAACGAAGAAAGCAAACTCTTCTTGCCTGAGCGGCGCAGCGTTCGGGTAAAACTGTTAAGTGGTTAAACCAATGTGAGCGTTCTTTTCAAATTTCTCATTCGTATTTTTATATTTTTAAATGAGTTTTTGTCATAGGATATCTGAGGTGATTTCTGGATGCTTTTATTTACTTTCACGATTTTGGTTTTAATTAAATTTCTGAGGACACTTTCATTTTTGAACCGATGCCGAAAGTACCCCGATGTCCTAATAGCAATACTTACTTAACAACCACGGAACATCTATCTGCATCTAGTGGAGAAGTTGAAAATATCTAATGTTAGAAAGGTTACTTATGGAAATGTAAACTGACTTTATTTGACTTATATCCAATTTAGAAATCTTATTTTTTTTACATTTTTTGTTTGAGAAAAATAGTTATGGTAAGATAGCAAGTTTAACAGCTTACGCTAGCAACGCGAAGATACTCACAAGCTAATATTAAACCAATGGGTCATTCTTTCGAAATTTCTCGTTCGCATTTCAATATTTTTAAGTGATTTTTTTTTTTGTCCAGGAAATCTGCAGCAGATGCGTCATACCTTCAAAAACGATTGAAAGTCCACATATTTTTTGCTCTTTTCAAAAAAGTAGCTTGAGAATCTTTAAGCACTTTAACCCTTTCCGGCACAGACAAAGTCTGTTCGTATAATCAAAAATTACTGACTGACACCGGAATTTACAAACGGCTTTTTTAGAAAATAAGAAGTCCTTATTTTAAACTTTCATTCTAGAAACAAAATTTTATTAAATATTCTTGGTGTCGAATGAAAGTTTGGAATTAAAATTAGGTGTGCCCGGAGTGGGACCACTGTGCTGGAAAGGGTTAAAAGAGATTCATCCGTTTCAAATCTTCAAAAACCATTGAAAAATCAGTCCACATATTTTTTCCTACTTCCAAAAAAGTAGCTTGAGAATATTTATTAGGCACATTCAAAGCGATTCATCAGTTTCAAACGTTCAAAAATATTGATAAATTAGTCTGCATATTTTTCTTATAATTCCGAAAATGTAGCTTGAGAAATCTAAAAGCACTTTAAAAAGAGGGTAATCCTTTTCAAACCTTCAAAAAACATGGAAAAATCAGTAAGGTATTTTTATCCCCTTTCCGGAATGGTAGATTGAGAATATTTAAGCACTTTTAAAGAAGGCCATCAATTTAAAATATATATATATATATATATATATATATATATATATTTGGTTTTTCGTATTTAAAAAAAAATATTTACAATTCTGAATCTAACAAAATAAACCGCACGGAAATATTCAAATTAGACTCGGATCAATTGGAGCTTGAAAATTTTTTCATTAACAGAGACTGCGATTGATCCTTAGCTTTGCAGGCGCTTCTCTCAAAATTGTTATTTTTGCAACTTGCGCTCACTGTAAAAGAAAAATAAATGGTTTGTAGACAAATAATTTATTTTGATTACATATGTATATAATAATCATAACTACAATCACCACCTACTGTTTTGTCAAATAAATGACGCAATTTTTATTTGTTGCTATTAGAACGTGCATTTTAAAGTGTATCACGTTTTTTGAAGGTGTGGTAACGTGGACACATGTATGTATAATCACACGATCCATATCGTTTTAAACGAAAAAAACTTTATTCCAAAATAACAATTCAAAATGAAAAAATGAAATGATGATGAGTATTTACATAGCATATTCGTACAACTTCAGAAAACAACATTCTGACACAGTTCAGAAGACTTCAATCCATCGTCTCTATTCTCTATTTTCTCACAAACCAGTCTCTCTTATATAGGAAAGAAAGACTACCTGCCACCGCTGCATAATCTTCAGTGATTAACATCACCTTTTATTTCACTTACTTTCACTATGAAATACCTTTTCTTCGTGGTTTAGCTATCTATACAAAATTTCCAGATACAATTTAACCCTCTCTCAGAAAGATATTGTCATCAATGCAATACACACAGTTGTCATGGCTTACTCAAGATGGAAGCTTTTCACTTGTATTTGAAAACAAAAAAAAAAGGTTCTTCATTCAATAGGATTATTCTCTTTCAATGCGTGTCAATCAATAAGACTATTCCATTATTTGGGGATTATCCTATGTAAATATATCGTTCCCACAAGTAAGTATTCAGGTTGACTGGCCAATTTATCACAATACACGAGTAAGTGCTCGGTTGACAGATCAATTTCTCACAAAGGTTTAAAACTGATGACTCCGCTTAAAAAGAATAAATATCGATGAAAATAAAGTTCTAATTACAAACGTGATAACTTTAAGTCATTTAAAAGAACAAAATAAAAAACATCGATAATTAAAGAAGGAGTTGTAATTAATTGTAATTAATTTTTGGTAAAAGTATTGTCTTCGGCTTAGCTCGACACATCTAATGCGTGTCCAAGGAAATAAAAAGATAAGGTACAGTCACATTTACTTGCAAGCTAAAAGCTAATTTATTTAAGTGCTTTTCTTTTATCAGGTGAATGCAATAAAAGAATTAAATGAGCTATGTAAGAATCTTTTTTCAGTTAATGTCAATTCATTCTTCCTACCAATTTTATGATACTTAGTGAAACTTTCAAAATTTGAATATTATTTTTTAAAAACGAAATTTAAAAAAAAAGTGTACTCATATATTAAGCACTGTTCAGAATTTATTAATATGTAAAAAAACAATTAAATATATTAAACAATATCTGTAAAATTTAATAAAAATTAATAAAAATCTGACGAAAATCCACAAAAGTATAGTTTAAGAATCTGCAGCTACTTATTAGCTATTGGTAGAAGAATAAATATTGATATAAGTTAAAGTTCTAATTACTTACCTGATAACCGTGAGCATCGAAAGAAAAAAGTAAAAACTCTCTGTTGTTCTTTATTAATTAACTATCTGACCCGACCAGCTTTGTCCGGTCTCGTGTGATAATAATATTCATCGTGATAATAACCACGTGAATAAACCTCACGTTTATATATTTAACCCGATTTTGTAGGAATTTATATGTTGAAACGAAAAAGTTTTGACATTTAATTGTAAAAGAGCTCGTAATAAGGTATTTTCTTGTTTTGTTTTTTCAGTAGGTTCGATAAAGAAGTTTTAAAAATTAATTATTTTTCTCCAAACTCCTTGAAATTTTTTTCGATTATAAATACAACGGCTTTCCAAGCCGTGTAAAAATTTCGTGAAAAATATTGTTATCTAGTTGTAAAAAAAATATATATAATATGTTTTCTCCTCGCTCTTTTTTTTCGGCTCGGGTTCTTTAACATAACCTTTTTTTCCGTTTAACACAGGATTCCGTTAGAGACAGGCTCCGTTTTGACATATTTTACAGTAACACATATATGCTCTTCAGAGGTGTACTATATAGAGTGGATAAGTTTTACAGTTATAGAGGATAATTATAACTAGTCGGATGTGCCAATCACAAAACATTCTTCTATCTCATGCAAGTTAATATTTCAAAATAACATAATACGAAGTTTGATGAAACTTCGTGCTTCATGCATTCATTCTTCAGATATGACCATCGCTAAAATCGCGTAAATCCCGAAAAATGCTGCATAACAGCGCCACCTGTTGGGTTTATTTGCATTAAAACCTACTCAGCAACAACTTATGTCGACGTCTAACTGAATCTGAAGTTTAATGAAAATCCGTGCGTTACTTCTTGAGATAGAGCTTTTGCGGAAATCGTGAAAAATTAAGCATAGCAGCGTCACCTGCTGGGCTATTTACCTCAAAAACGAATCGGCACCAAAATATATCAAGGTCTAACTGAATCTAAAGATTTATTAAATCCATGCATTAGTTCCTGAGATATGACTATCGCTAAAATCATGTGAATCCGGAAAAATTCAGCACAGAAACGCCACCTGTTGGGGGATTTACACCAAAACCTATTAAGCAGCAACTTATGTCAACACCTTACTGAATCTGACGTTTGATGAAAATCCGTGTATTAGTTCTTGAGATAGAGCTATTGCGGAAATCGGGAAAATTGCAGCATAGCAGCGCCACCTGCTGTGTGATTTGCACCAAAAACTAATCAGTACCAATTTATATCAAGGTCTAACTGAATCTAAAGTTTTATTAAATTCCGTGCATTACTTCTTGAGACAGAGTACCCACAAAAGTTTGGTCACATACACACAGACAGACGTTATCTAAAAACAGTCAAATCGTGTTCAAGACCTTCTAAAACATATAAATCCGTCGAAAACAGGAATTCGAAAATTTTCACGAATCCAATACTTTCTTCTTCTAAAGATAGATGAAAGTAAAAAGTTGATTGAAACCTGCCTTACACTGAAAAATGTCATGACTCGGCGAAGGAAATAGAATAAAATTATACCTGCTAAGATAAGCATGTCTAAAACGGATATTCATAAAGTTTATTGTGATTCCGTCTTGGTAATTTTTACTGTTTTTGTATTCCTGATTCCGAAAACCAGTTATTTCGATAAATCCCCCCCCCCCTCCCTTTGGCTACTCAAGTAATTAATACAGTTTAATTCTCCCACATATTTTTTCAAATTAGACAAACTACTCATTAATAATAAATGTACCTCGCTTTGAGAATGTTGCCAGGGATTTGAAAAGGGAGAGAAACAATTTAAGACGGGACTGGCAGACGATTAGGGACCCCCGCTTAAAAACTGCATTCAATAGAAAAAATCACCAGGTTTCGGCTGCAATCAAGGAGTTTAGTAATACACGTTGGAACACTTACATTGAATCTCTTTTGACATCAGATTCAACACAATTTGGTCGGCAACGGCCCGCATTCAAGGGACACGAACACACATTCCGGCCTTAAATGGCTCAAATGGTATGGTATGGCATACTCAAACACTGACAAGGCTGAGATCATTGCTGACAGTCTAAGAAGCCAGTTTACACTAAATCGCGATGTCGCAAACCTTCAAACGGTCGACATCGTCAACACAGAGGTTGAACGTTTCTTTAAACTCACCTCACAATGATACTCTTAAACCTGCTCTACCCTCTGAGGTGATTTCATATATTGGGAATCTCAAAAAGAACAAAACGCCTGGTCTCGATAAAATCTCTACCAATATGCTCCTACATCTTCCACAGAACTTCATTTTCTTTATAACTATCCTAATTCAGGATGACTGGACATTCCTGATGACTGGACTAATCATATTGACCGTAACATATATATATATATATATTAATGGTTGACATTTTTAACTTTAAAGATCCTAGTTATGAATTCAAATCAGCAAATATTTAATATATTTTATAATGTAATAATCAGCAAAAATAAATAAATTCCTCAATAATCAATATTAAAAATCTTCTGATACATTCGATTAAAAAAGGATTAACATTTCTAACTTAAAAGATCCTAGTAATGAATTCAAATCAGAAAATATTGAATTAAGTTTTATTATGTAATATTCAAGAAAACACTTAAAAACTTATAATAAAACGACCAGCAAAAGTAAATAAATATAGCCTCCAATTACCAGTATTCAATGCATACTGATGCAACAAAATCCTGATTGATATTTATAACTGAAAATATCTTAGTTATTACTCCATAATGTATATTCAAAATATTCGCATACACTCTGTTAAAAAAAAACAATACACATAATTACAATATCTAGAAAGCAATTACATTGTGGACATGTTTCATTTATGAAATAGAGTTCATGCTTTTTAAGATGCAATTTACCAATTTTTGTATAAATAAGACATGTTGTTTCCCACTATAACATAAAAATTGTTCTTCATATTCACTTATCAATTTTTTTAAAAATACACATATTTCAGATATTGTCATTATTACATGTCCTGCAGGATATGTCAATCCAAAATTTTAATAAATTCCGATTTAGTTCTTCCATATACGCATACATACCATATGTAATATCATTGATTTCAATTATTAATTTTATCTCAGTCACGCAGAATTCCAGACATGCTTTGCAGTTTATTGTAGTGTCTTTGACACAATAACCGACAATGTATGTCACCACTTTTGCATCCGCTTCTGTAACATTATTTAGCTCAATTTGATCCTCTATTATCGATGAAAAAGGGGTAATTTCTACATCTTCATCTTCTAAAATTTTTATCTCATTACTCATGTCACCAAAAAATTCTTTTAAGGTAATAGTGCCATGTAATTTTGATTGATGCTGGAGGATTGATTTTATCCGTAATTTTCTTTCTGATTCCAATATTTGTTGTACAGAAACATGATAGTTACTACCAGACATCTGGCGATATTGTGAAAATCTGTATTCCAATTTATCTGTCTAGAATTTATTTGTTAAAACAAATTTTGCACCTGTTGACAAAAGATTCTAAATTATTTCAGTAATAGCAGATGTTGTTTGGGTAATGCAAAGAAAGTTTCTTCACGTAATCTCCCGTAAGGATGGTCTTGTTTCATGTTTTTCCAAGAGTTTATCCAATGAGAAAATATTTCCAAAAAAAAAAAAAAAAAAAAAAGAAAAGAAAAGAATTTTTTCATCACTCACTCAGTGAAGTGAAGGGTTTACTGTCTTCACAATTCTTGTAATGTCTCTTATTTAAGGGACTAATAGTCATTATATTCCACCATTTTTTAATGATGTGAATAAATTGAACTGTATGATTATAATCAATCAAATTGATTTCATAACCCAGCGATTTGAGAGCAATATCATTATTTACATCAAATTTTTTTAGCGTAAGATTTAAGTTTTGTTTCTCTATGTTAGAAGGATACACAGATTTAAAAGTTAATTTTGGAGCTAAATTCATAAATAATGATTTTTCGGTTCTTACGTATTAACGCCACCGCAGCTACAGATTTGGCGGTATTTAAGTGTCCTAATCTTTCGTAGCACTAAAAAATGGCATAAAAAATCTGCAAACAACAAGGCAACAAGGAATCCAAAAGATAACTGCGTGCGCGTGCGAACAACAAGATTGCTCTTTATTGGTGCATTACCGCAACTTCTGCTGCGGGGCGTTAATACGTAAGTACCGATTTTTCTTCATTATATATTTTTCGAAAATGAGAAAATTTTGGTTTTATAATTTTTGAGTTGTCTTCAAAACTAGGGCATATGAATGTTCTTTATACGTCTTTTTAATTTATTCACTTATTTCTAATACACTTTAAAAGATGCACAGATTCAAATAATAAATATAACTTTTTTCAGGGTTAGCAGGATTACTTACTGAATTCAATTGTTGATTGTGACGTAATTTTGAAAACATATTCTTATTAATCCTGTTATTGTCTGAAATTAAAGCTAACACATTAAATCCCAGTTCTTCTGAAATATAAAGCGCTTTGAATACTAATTCATATAAATAATCAGCATTTAAATTCTTCACTGGAACTAATGCCTGTATATCCAGGGCCTGATTACCGCACAGGCCAACAAGGCCGCGGCCTTGGGCCCATTGGAGACGGAGGTTCCCAAAATGAGTAAAATTATTTAGAAAAAAAAATCTCCTAGAAAATATTTTATTTCAATCTTCGATATCTAAGAAACAGATACCTCTATAAATGCCTTGCATGCATTTTTCTGTTCTCTAAAAACCAGGTTAAATTAGGAATGCTGTAGACAAAATATTTTTAATGGGAAATATTGTTAAAGAAATATTTAAGATGTAGATATATTTAAAATATTATAGCATAAAACAACAAAAGAAAATTTAGATTAACCCGAGTTTCATGAGCATTTTTTATAAAATGCGGGAAATTTTCGGAATATACTCCCAAAAACTAAATACTATTACTATTCCTAAATACTATTTTGGTTTGAGGAGGGAGGGGGGGGGGGAGGGCTGAAAAGTTGCAAAGCTTCGGTCCTGGACAATATTAATCGGCTCTGTGGGTATCTTTATAGAGCGAAAATATAGACGTTATCATAAAAACTTGTATTGTTGTTGCAGCCTCACCAACATTATTTTCGGCAAAACCAGAAATCTTTGCGATTTTATATGAAATGCATTTTTTTATATAAACTTCATCAATTAATAAATTAACAAGTTTTTTTTTCTTCTTTTAGCTTACTGTACTTTTGCTTCATATATTCTTCATTGTTGCTGCAGTCAAGAAAAGTGTCTAATTTTAAAACATTTGTTAATCTGTATAAATGACTGACAGATGGCATACATAACAATCCACTTTCATATAGCATTATGTAACAAGAAGTTGAATTCATATGTAACGGTATGCAAAAATAATTAAGTCATTGCTATATCTTTGCGTTTTTATATGAAATACATTTTTTTACATAAACTTCATCAAATAATAAATTAACAAGTTATTCTTCTTCGTTTAGTTTGCTGTACTTCTGCTTCATATATTTCTTACTGTCGCTGCAATCAAGAGAACTGTCTAATTTTAAAACATTTGTTAATCTGTATAAATGACTGACAGATGGCATATATAACAATCCACTTTCATATTGCATTATGTAACAAGAAGTTGAATTCATATATAACGTACATGCAAAAATAATTAAGTGATTGCTATATCTACGTGCCATTTTTGATTTTTTGCACTGTTTCATTTGTTTCTAAAATAAAATTATATCGATCGTATTCGGTATCATTCCCGGAATTCGAGATGAATTTTTCCCAAAGTAACATGGCTTTTTCTTCAATTGGTAGTTCATAATGCTCTGTTTTTAAATTCTTAATAAAATTTAATAAATTTTCAAGTTCACTCCAGTGCAACTGTTTACTTTCAGATATTAAAATATTTTGAAAGTGCGAAACAGGCACAGAATTATTATTATGAAAAATAGTGACATTCAAATCTTCGCTAATGTTTATGCTTGAGTGAACTTTAGTAGAGAAATAAAAATCAATATTTAAACAAAATACCTGGAAGGTGGTAGCCGCCTATCTCGATGCACTGATGAAACCAATTTATAAAGTTCCTGTCACGGAAAAAGAGATCCCATCAAAAAACTTTCTGTAAAAAAAAAAGCGCCAACTTAATGGTTCGGCCGTAAAAAGCACTGATATCTGATGTTCGCCCAAGTTAAAAGTCAAACATCCAAAATCTTTCATTCATAATGGCTTCCTGCGACTTGGCCGTTAATGCATTCTAGGTTAAAAACATTAGAAGAATGTAATACTGAGAAAAATAAATTAGAATACATAATACACCCTGATTGATGTTAAACATGCCATATATTTCATTTGAAATAAATAATTACGTCGATAAATCATTTCAAAATTAATGATTGGAAATTATGCATTTAAAAGTAATATCGGAATGCAAATAGGCAAATTCGTATGATGACATTGTAATTAAAAGCTTTGTGATACATACCATTGAGTTTCAAGAAACATTAGTTTTGATCAGACGTGCCAAGTCTCCGGTTTTTTGGACACCAGTAATTTAGTACAGAAAATGTTGTTTTGTTTAATCGGAACATTTTGCGATTTAAAAGAACAACATTTTCTCTAAAAAATTACTGGTGTTCAAAAATCCGGAGACTTGGCAACTCTGGTTTTGATTAACCATCATTTAGTTTTACCATGGTTTAATGACCATTTTGTACGGTTTATTGTCATTAACACGAATTCCAATGAATATTTTTTTTATCAAATTTCACATTGTGTTACATTATATGAGACGTTGAGAACCAGAGTGGACCATTCTCGACAGCTGTGATCTCGAAATTATGTTTTTAAAAATGTGTATTATATTTTAGTACTTTGTACAACAAAATGCGTAAAATGTTCAAAAAAATGTAATAGACATGTAGATCATTATACATTCTTTAGAATTTGAAAAACCTTCTAAAATGCATTAACGGCCAAATCGCAGGAAGCCATTTTGAATGAAAGATTTCGGATGTTTGACTTTTAACTTGGGCGAACATCAGATATCAGTGCTTTTTACGGCCGAACCATTAAGGAGAACTTGGCGCTTTTTTTTTTTTACAGAAAGTTTTTTGATGGGATATCACTGCTTTTTGTAGGTTTTATCAAATGTATAAAGGATATAAATATAATAAATGTATAAATGTCAAAGAATTTTAAAATATTTTTATTATGCTATCAAATCTATATTTTTATTTGTAGTTTACATCAAAATACTAGCCGTCTCAGGCAAACAATATATTCTTTCTAATATGTATGCTAAGCACTTCATCATATTACTTTTATTCATAACTAGCCGAAGTACTTGGTGCTGTTCGAGATTTTAAGAATGTTTATGTAGAAAAATCAATTTCAAAATTAAACATGTTGTATAGATAACTTCAAAATGTTAAAATATGCCAATATTTCTATAATCATGTTTTTATCATGATTCAATACGTTCCTCAAACTCGTATGACGTTGTACTCACCTGCTGACATCTTACCTACTTGCTTTCACTATTACTCATATTGATGCTCTCTTTGTATAATTCCCAAACATTTGAAAAGTCCGTTAAACTTCCAATGTGACGTTATATTAATTTTCTTTTTTAATTATCGAATGACATCATATTACCTGCTTTCTGTATTTACACATACTCATACTCCTTGTATTATTGAGAAATATTTGAAAATTTCCGTTATATTACCAAAATGACGTCATATTAATCTTCCTTTCCATTGCTGAAACTTTTTATTTTTATTTTCATTTTTCACGTGGAAATCTTTCAATAGAAAATTAATTATTGTAGAAAGAATTTCATTGTGGATTTTTAATTGTTGGCAACTGCTATAACGAAAAATGTTCAAATTTAATAAGAAAAGGCGGGAAGAGTTCAATATCCTGTGTTGGTAGGTTTGGAGAGTTGTTTTTGGCGATAAATGTTTGATTTGGTTGTTGCGATATTCAGTCTTTGGAGTTTTAACTTAACAACTGGAATTGACCTTATCTACGTGACATCACACCTCTTTTGGCAGCAGTTTGGATTTTTTTGTCAATCGCGCAAACCAGCACAGGATATGGAAGCTGATAGATTTTTGGTTTTTTATTATTTAAAAATTAACTCTACATTATATTTCGATTCCGGATTACTTTAGTTGCCTCGGCCGTGTTTTAATACACCTACACGTAGCATTTCACAATTCTGGCTTTCAAACTGTTGATTTGTATAGAAGTGCAGACAGACAAACAGATTTTCATTTTCATGTATTAGATTTACTTGCTCAATCCTTCGCCAAATCGGAAGTTTCTGTTAGAGAAATTCTCCTTGCGATCATTGGCAGCATATCTTATATTTTGTGTTGTTATCCATTTCATCTTTATTGACAATTACCGCTTAATTTACTTAGGCATTTACGCTTCATGCCCGTTTGCATCGTTACACTCTCTAATACGGAGATTTTTAATCCTGTTAAGTAATCTTTTGTAATTTACACTGAAGTGAAGTGGTTCTTGTTAAACGCCTGTTAAGCTATCCATATTTACAGTAAACCATATTGATGCTAATTTTTTTCCCTTTCATTCTAACATTGGAACGATTAAGGAAGATTAGAAAATCTACGGACGCACTGCCGTTCTTCCATTAGAAAATCTACCATCATTCTCATCTAATTGTCTTAGATAATATGTCAATATGTCTTGGTTTTAAGATTTTAGCTAAATTTACTCGAAAACCTGAAGCTAAAATGCGAGGAACCCCATTATAGAAGATTCATTCTAACGTACATATTGATAAACTGGATATATGTTATAAAATTATAATAATCTAGAACTGGCAGTTTCGATGCTTTAATTCTGAAAATTCTCTTTCTATAATAAACTTTTAAGAGTGTAAAGACTAACAATATAGTAAGAGTAAGTATAATAACAGTACAATATAATAGCAAGAGCAGAGGTCTTGTGTAGTGACGAAAGATTGAAACTTTATTAACATTCGTGCGTTATGCCATTTAATTAACGGCATAATATTAATAGATGATTACTCGCCCTAAAAATTCGCAATGAAAAATAGCCTCTAGCGTCAAATTCTCTCCAAGCTTTGCAAAACTTAACGAAATATCGCCAAATTTGGCGACAAAAATACCCTGCTTATGTGGACGTCATAATGATGCATATGTATTATATATGTGATGCATATATATATATATATATATACTAGCAAGCTACGCTGGTCAATTTCTCTTAACGAATTTTTAATCAAACAAAATATTGACATTTCATAGTTCACTTTTATATTTTAACAGAATAATAAGGCTACTATAATTTGTGACTCGTGCTATATAGCCAATATAAACGTCAGGCCACGTCGCCCTTATCATTATCTTTTCACTATGGTACTCCATTGTGAAATTTGGTAATTTTTTTAATTCAATAATTGAAAAATGGCAAAATCATTAGATTTGAAATTTATATTAAGAAATATACATTTTTTTACTTTTCAAACGCAGTTTGTTTAACAATTTTCTGACATATACTTTTCGAGCTATTATTTTTTTCAGTAACTTCAAATGTTTCATTTTCCGAGTTTAATCTGTGGCAAAGATTAGCGAAAAACCCAGTCCAGCAACGCATAGCTTTATATTTAAGAGGATGTTGGAGAAGGGATTGTCACCATCACTTTTGAAATCGGTTCTGTAGTTCCAGAGATTCCATAGAAATTGTAATTTAGAATGATTTTAGAACGCTTTTCGCTCATTTCACCCTTTTAAATTTCGATTTTTTTTAAAATTTATTCTTAGAGAGTAACTACCATGCCAAATTTCAAGGTTCTAGCTCCTTCAATATAAAAAAAGTCGCAATTTTCGAAAATTTTTCACTTTTGCACCCCCCTGGGATTAGTGGCACCGACATAAATTATAGTCTATGTTGGAGCAGGAAGTGTCACCATCAATTTGCCACCATCACTTTTGAAAACGGTTCGGTAGTTCCAGAGATTCCATAGAAATTGTAATTTAGAATGTTTTTAGAACGCTTTTCGCTCATTTCACCCTTTTAAATTTCGATTTTTTTTTTTTTTTTGTTCTAAGAGAGCATTTACATCTTATAAGTAACTACAATGCCAAATTTCAAATTTCTAGCTCCTTTAGTATAAAAAAAATGCAATTTTAGAACGTTTTTCGCTCCTGCACCACCCTGGGATTAGTGGCACCGACGTAAAATATAGCCTATGTTGGAGCAGGGATTGCCATCAAAAATTTGCCACCATCACTTTTGAAAAGGGTTCGGTAGTTCCAGAGATTCCATAGAAATTGTAATTTAGAATGTTTTAAGAACGCTTTTCGCTCATCTCACCCTTTTAAATTTCGAATTTTAATAGAATTTTTTCTTAGAGAGCATTTACATCTTATAAGTAACTACCATGCCAAATTTCATGTTTCTAACACCTTCAGTACAAAAAAATTGAAATTTTAGAACGTTTTTCTCTCATGCACTCCCCTGGGGGCAGTGGCACCGGCATGAAATATAGCCTATGTTACAGCAGGAACTGTGACCATCAATTTGCCACAATCACTTTTGAAAACACTTCTGCAGTTCCAGATATTCCATTGAAATTGTAATTTAGAATGTTTTTAGAACGCTTTCCGCTTTATCTCACATCCTTTTAAATTTCGAATTTTTTTAGAATGTGTTCTTAGAGAGCATTTACATCTCATAAGTAACTACCATGCCAAATTTCATGTTTCTAGCTCCTTCAGTATAAAAAAAATCGAAATTTTAGAACGTTTTTCGCTCCTGCACCCCCCCCCCGCCCCTGGGGGTAGTGGCACCGACATAAAATATAGCCTGTGTTGGAGGAGGGACTGTCACCATCATTTTGCGACCATCACTTTTGAAAACGATTCTGTAGTTCCCGATATTCTATAGAAATTGTAATTTAGAATGTTTTTAGAACGCTTTTCGCTCATCTCACCCTTTTAAATTCCGAATTTTATTAGAATTTGTTCTTAGAGAGCATTTACATCTTAAAAGTAACTACCATGCCAAATTTCATGTTTCTAGCTCCTTCAGTATAAAAAAAATCGAAATTTTAGAACGTTTTTCGCTCCTGCACCCCCCTGGGGGTAAGACTAATTGGCGTGGAAAAAAAAATTTCCGCGGCACCCATCCAATACTGGATATATCCCGCCATGTTTCCTGAGATCCGAATCGTTGCGACAGAAACCCCACTCATATATACGAGAGAGGCCGGAAACAGATTCGGTTCATGAGATACAGACCGTGACATCCTCGAAGCCGTACTTGACCGGAGAGCTCACAGGAGCAACCGGGGCACAGCTACTAGTCAGGAGCTCCCTCTCATGATTTGCTTTCGCCTAATTTGAGAACGAGAATAACTCACACGAGTAATCTCTTGTCTCTCTTGTCAGGCTTGGACAACACACACTAAAAACTAGGTTAGTAAAACACAGATAGATTAAAAAAATAGGAAGTGGGTTCCGACCCCCGTCACGCTGTCGGGTGACTAAGCCGAGAGAGCCGTAGGGCCGGGAGAACGTTAGTTTAAAAGCGAAAAGTGAAGGGACCGAAACAGGTAGTGCGATAGTTTCGTCCCGGTGGTCCGGCCAGACCTGCGTAACCGCCCGCGTCCGCTAGCTCACCATCACTAGACATGAACACCAGCTTTTCAAAACCTTAACCAGGTGGCTCCCGACGCCTGGCCCCAAACCTCAACAAGAACTGTCTCCGGCTCCCCCCGCCAGGGGACCTGGGGACGGAGAAGAGAAGCACTCATCTTTTCTATCCCCTGGAGTGCTCTACGCTGAGGCAGAGTGAGTTTCAGGCCGCTCGAATCATGTCCGGTTCAGGATCCCCAGGCTGCACTTAGGATTGTCCGGACGAAACCGGCGACAGCCGGCCGCCCAGTCCTCCCGGAAGTGGACTTACGTCGGTTACCGCTCCCTCTGAGACCCCGCTTTGTTCCAAACTCCGAAATGGAATCCGAACGCCACGGCGTCTTCTGCCGAGCTCCAGGTCTTCCCTCCGCGTCCCGAAGGACCGGATTGATTCCGGAACACTCGGAGGAGCACGCAGCCCCCCCCCTGGGGGTAGTAACACCGACATAAAATATAGCGTATGTTGGAGCAGGGACTGTCACCATCAATTTGGCACAATCACTTTTGAAAACGGTTCTGTAGTTCCAGATATTCCATATAAAAATTGTAATTTAGAATGTTTTTAGAACGCTTTTCGCTCATCTCACCCTTTTAAATTTCGAATTTTATTAGAATTTTTTCTTAGAGAGCATTTACATCTTATAAGTAACTACCATGGCAAATTTCATGTTCCTAGCTCCTCCAGTATAAAAAAAATCGAAATTTTAGAACGTTTTTCGCTTTTGCACCCCCTTGGGGGTAGTGGCACCGACATAAAATATAGCCTATGTTGGAGCAGGGATTGTCACCATCAATTTGCCACCATCACTTTTGAAATCTCTTCAGTAGTTACAGAGATTACCCCCTACAAACAAACAAACAAACAAACAATCTTTACTACTTTATAATATTAGTATAGATATATATATTTCAAATAAAATCCAGTGTGCATATATATATATATATATATATATATATATATATATATATATATATATATATATATATATAAAGTTTATTAACTTCATTAAAATGCACTTAAAGAACTAACAACCCACTGGAATTTTGCCAGATTGACTGAGTGCTATTGCGATTAGAATACCGACATTTATAAAAAAAATTATTTTAAGGAAGTAAAAAATAGAAAAACGGACAGATAAACTAAAAGATTTGCCTTCCCAACATTTTCGGAAAAGAATATACAAAATTCATTCTGCTTGAAACCATGTAACACCTTTAAACTCAGGTTAATTTTCTGTAATCAGGCTTTGGCGACCAACTCTGGCGTCAAATATGAGCGAGGAAATGATTGTCTAGGCAACTATTATTACTTAAATGTTTATCGTACAACAAAAAACACAAATGGTTGCAACAATGCAATTAATTTAATTTGCCAATTGAATGTGTTAAGAACTGTATATAGCCAAATCAGCACCCCCTGTTTGAAGGGTTTAAAGGCAGAAATTCTATGTTTTCAGACTTTTCTGGTTAATTGTGTGACAAAACCTTGGAACCTAGAAATCTTGGAACCTATTTCCGTTTCATTATATTAATGTGTGTTAAAAAGGAAAACTCTCTAGCTCTCACCAAAACGCAGTTATGAGGAGGTGAAAAGTAGGCCGAAATGGTCAGGGAAAAGGTAGCTTACGGCCTGTGCGAACTTGGCGGACGCACTGCCGTGCTCCCAGATACGGCCTGTGCGAACTTGGCGGACGCACTGCCGTGCTCCCAGATATCTCTTCCTCCGAACAGTTGCCGAACAGCTGATGTCGGCTAAGGGGCTTCCGAGTTGCGATCAACTTTACGCCCAGTCTATTTGTGAGTAAACTGTCTTGTAAATATTGAGCCGTTGGGAAAAGTTAAATGTAGTATTAACTACATAAGAAAGAACAATTAAAAAAAAGAAGAAAAATTAAACAATGGGAATAAAAAAGTAAAGCAAAAGAGATTAAGGATGGAGTCTAATAAATGGAAAAATGTAAAATGATATAGCTGTAGTTAAAAATAACTACTGAAAAAAGTTGAAAAAGTGTAAAATAGGGTTCGGAACATGTTCTAAAACAGCTTATAAATGCCAGGTGAAAAGGCAGGCAAAGCTAAACTTTAACAAAAAAAAAAAAAAAAAAAAAAACCTTAAAAGTTCTTTTCCTCCTGCTTTTTATATTTTCCAGTATGTCAACCGAAATTCCGGTTATTTCCTGTGGAATAATATTTTACAGCTGACACAGGTTTGTAGGGGTAATTTATGAAAACCCTCGGCTTAAGATATCCACCATTTTTCGGAATATCTTTGGTAATACCTGAAATTGAGTTTTTAAATGCGTTTTCCAAATTGCTAAACATCATCTTTCATCTTATTAAACAGTAAAGATTTATAAAACTATTTTTGAAGTGTTGAAAAGTGTTAAATAATCTATGCTTGAGGCATGATTTTTTGTTCTTGTTTGAAATTGTAGCCAAAGTGCAGGGACCACGCAGGTAAAATTAGGGTTCTACAATTAGTCGTATTATTTCGTTTAGAAGGAGCATTTTCGTAGTATTAAAAAAAAATCGTGAAAGGAATTACAGAAATGTAAAAAACTCAGCGGTTAGATATGACATGAAACTGATTATCGGAAAATTTCAAGGTTCAAGGCTTTACTTAAAAAAAAAAAAAAAAAATAATAATAATAATAATAAAAATAATAATCTTTGTTAAATGGGGGGTAAGAGCTTTTATAAAGACGTAAAAATCGTACTCTAAATTATTCCTAAGTGTTTGGGCTTTTCTTTACGTTGTTTTTGAATGTGAAGCATTCAGTACAAAATAATTTTACGCACAATAATGATGAAAAGTTCATAACAACTCCCAGAAAACAGATGAAAACTGTGGCGCTATACATTATAATGATAATCTGTCAAATAAAAAATTGAATAAACATAAATTTAATGCTAATTCAGATTATTGGCATCAAAAAACTAACATTACATATTAAAAATGAAAAATTCCAATTAAGTTGACATTAAAATAGCAAAAGTAAATAAATTAAAATATACATAAAAGCAAAATAGATCTTTTTTTTTTTTTTTTTTTTTTTTTTTTTAATTTAAGCACGTAATATGGAATTTGGAAATATGTTTCATGGAGGTGTAAAAGTATTTAGTTATAAATTCAGGGTAAACTCTCACCTCCCGGTAAGATTTTTTTTTTTTTTTTTTTTTTTTTTTTATGGTTTAGAAGTCAAATTCTCTCTGGAATTGCAGTATTTAAAAAATAATAATAATATATTATAAATATCTCATCTTTTGAAAAGTAAGTTTCATTATAAATACGTAAAAAAAGATTTTAATGTATTTTTTTTTTCATTTTAATAATATTGATATTTTAAATAATATTTAAATTTTATAAATTAGGCTTCATCTTAAAAGGATTAAAAAAAAAAAAACAGTTTGCATAGGGAATAAAGCAGATTTGTTTCAGAAAGGTAATTCCGTAATTATTATGACTAGAAAGCGTCAGTTTCATCACCTTAAAAAAAAAAAACAATAATTAAACTTAATATTAAACAAAATTAATTAAACAAATTAAAATTAACTAAGCAAATTAAAATTAATCAAACAAATTAAGTTTATTAAGCGTTTGAAACGAAATACAGTAAACATATCTTTAACATCATCGTTTTTTTAAAGGAAATAATTTCAGATGATAAATAATAGTTAAAATTATAAACAGGCTTCATCCAAAAAGTTTATAATATATACAGGGTGATTATAAAAAAACTATCCCGATATATGAGCCCCTAACTATCATACCGTTCACAGAAACTGAATGAAACTTTGGTTTAAAGTATTTTGAAGTATGCGCTCAAGAATCATATGAAAGACAGCAGTTAAATTCTAACAGTTACGGTTACAGTGACAAAATTTCGAAAATTTCAAATGGCAACACCTACTTTTTTTTATTGGAATGTGATCTTCATAGTAAAAAACCATAAAAAGCGTTGGAACGGTACCTGTATCACGAAAATCGCCGGCGCTAGACAGACTAAGAAGAATAGTGAAAAAACCAATAAGGACAGAGAAGCAACAGAAAACAAAACATTTTATTGTGTTTCATACATTTTCCATTTTACACACGACGACACTTTACATGCGGCAGATGGTGGATAGCACTGAACAATAAAATGTTTCACTTTCTGTTGCTTCTCTGTCCTTTATTGGTTGTTTTCACTTTTCTTCTTAGTCTGTCTAGCGCCGGCGATTTTCGTGCTACAGGTACCGTTCCAACGCTTTCTATGGTTTTTCACTAGGAAGATCACATTCCAATAAAAAAAAAAGTAGGTGTTGCCATTTGAAATTTTCGAAATTTTGTCACTGTAACCGTAACTGTTAGAATTTAACTGTTGTTTTTCACGTGATTCTTGAGCGCATACCTCAAAATACTTTAGGTAAGAATTTCATTCAGTTTCTGTGAACGGTATGACAGTTATGGGCTCATATATCGGGATAGTTTTTTTTATAATCACCCTGTATATCAAATAACATGGTTAAGTTTGTGAATTTAAAATAATTACATTTTCAATGTAATTAGTTATTTGCATATTCAAAATAAATACAGGTCTAAATACATATATAAATGGTAAATTCAGGAAATGTCGAAACTTCTGTCATATAAAATTTAAAAAATATAAAATACACTGCTGTGGAAATAAAGAGAAACACAGGCCCTATTTAAATTTCACAAGAGTTTACAATATCGGGTTTTCTTACCGAATTCACATACAGGGTGATTATAATTAAAGTTGCACTTTCAAAAGGCTGTATAAAAAGAACCATTGGTCAGAATGACCTCATTTCATCTGAGTATATGTGAAGCAATGGGAATTTGTTTTGAGAAAGAAAAAAAATCAAAAGTTGACCGTTAGATGGCGCTGTACTCGTCATAAGATGCTAATTAAAAGACGTGACATGTGCACCGCACATTACTTGCCACAACAGCATGTCAAGTCTTTTAATTAGTATCTTATGACGAGTACAGCGTCATCTATCGGTCAACTTTTGAACATTTTTTTCGCAAAACAAATTCCCATTGTTTCACGTAACTCAGATGAAATAACAAGTCATTCTGACCAATGGTTCTTTTTTTACACCCTTTTAAAAGTGCAACTTTAATCATAATCACCCTGTATTTATTTTAATAATTTTTTTTAAATGTTTCGTTTCTGAAACTTCATTTACAATAATTATTTCTATAGTTGTCAATAGATGACGCTATAACCAGTTACAACGCACAATTGTTTTGCTTTTTATCAACCCCCTGTGCCTGTGCTCCGTAGAAATAAACATCGTTAATTTGTAAATCGTAGGGTACGGTAAGCTTAAGTTGCTCCGTTAAAGAAAATCACTTTAAAGAGGGCTGCACAAGTTAAAAAAGTTTGGGAATCATTGATCGAAAAAATCGCATTATTTTCTGTTTGAACATATTTTAAAGCAATTAATATCAGTTTGACATATTTTAAAGTGAATTTAAAAAAAAATGTTCTATGTTAAATGTTAATGCCACCGGTCTAAATGGTGGCCCCTAACAAAAAAAAAAAAAAAAAAAAAAATCTGGGTCAAATGTCTTATTCTTTATTGCAAAAATAAACAAAAGTGGGAATACTCTGACGACCAAAGTTTCGTGACCCGTGGCATCAAGCACTACTACTTATTATAAATAAACTTACATTTTATTTAAAGTTTCACACCACATATTATATTGGAATTTATTTAAACTCAAAATTTACCTTGAATTTTGGGTATCTTGCATAAGATCACAAATGGTAAATTCTTGACATTACACGATGTCACATTGATATCGAGTATGAGTTTTTAAGTTGAATAGAGTCTGCTACATCCAAAGTATGTGGTCGGGTGTGCGTCTGCTTATCGCTTGTGCAAGTAATTAAAAACGGAATGAGAGGACAAAAAGTGGAAATAATTTTCCAAAATTTTTGAAGATAGAGAATTTTTAATCCACTTTTGAATCTATTGTACACTATTGCTTCGTAGAAGTACTTAAACTCTTATCAAACAATGAAAATCATGCTCGAGTGAGAATGCTTTTCTGTACACTCTCTGCATGATTGATAGTAACTTCGTACAGTTGCTAGATTTCCTTGTAAAGAATTGTAATTGCAATTTTTTCATAATTTTTCTTTTAAGGATATTAAAAAAAAAGTATCTTAGATTCAGAGAGCAATCAGCAGTTTTTTTTTTTTTCAGGAATATTCAGCGCATGAATTTAAATAATATGCATCTCAAAATTGTGTTATAGTTATTCACATAAATATTTACAAATATATCTGTAAAAATGCATAAAAAATTTAAGAGAAATTTGGGACGAAACTACTCAGTTACAGAAATATGAAACTTGAATGAACTTTGACCTATACATTGCCTTTTCTTTATGGTTTACGATCGGAAATATTTTGAAGTATTTTCTTATGGCGATATACAACTTCAAATCATCGGATATTTATAGTATACTAGTGAGATGTGTAAACCTTAAACAGGGTCTAATAGAAATACTCGGAGATACTGTTTGTTGTCTTTTGTTTTGTTTTTGTTCAACCTTTTTTTTTAATGCGTTTTCGATTACATTACATGTTTTCCCGTTTTCAAATAAGAGCTAAATTTTATTGTTTATTGTGGGTCAACGCATTAGCTAATATTCCTATTACTTATTAAAAGTATGAATCTCATTTAATACTACGCAAGGATATTTATTATTTCAAGTCATTTTCAATAAACGAATTTTAAATGTCAATCCCACTAGAGATGGGCGGAGTTTAGTTATAAAAAGCATAGATGGGTGGAGTAGAAGAAAAATGTATCATTGCGTTCCCAGTGTACAGTGTGTGTTGGATACATGTATATAAATTCCTAAAATGCATAAAGTTACAGGGAAAAAAATCGATTATCTAAAAGAGATATAAAACCAAAATTTCGATATTATTATTATTATTAATGAGGGGCGCCATTCGGTGGTGAATAGGAGGCAGTTGCCTTCCTCCCCAAGGAAATTGATTTTCCAGTCATTGCAGGTCAGACTCAAAAAATAAAATTCAGAAATTGCACTAAAGCTAAATTAACGATTCTTTTATGTTATACCGACCACTGCTAACTATAATGCTGGCGCTTCTGAAGCTGGAAGGAGAAATGATAAGACGTCATTTTTTCCGTCAGAGAAGATTAAAAAAAAAAAAAAAAAAAAAAAACACTATATCTGCGCATGGACGCTAGTACGGATATTCAAATAGAAAGACCGCGCTCGCTGTGTGATTTTCCCCTGCGGATACATATTGTGGTGTTTTTGTACTATCCTCTTTAATAAAAAGGTATGCGTTGCTGACGACTGGGATTTTCGCGAATCGTTGCCACAGATTAATCTCGGAAAATGAAACATTTGAAGTTACTGAAAAAATTCATAGCTCGAAAAGTATTTGTCAGAAAATTGTTAGACAAACTGCGTTAGAAAGGTAAAAAATTGTATTTTTCTTGGTATAAGTTTCAAATCTAATGGTTATGCCGTTTTACAAATATTGAATTTTAAAAATTACCAAATTTCACAATGGAGTACCATAGCGAAGCTTTCACGCGTAAAAAGATAACGATAACGGCAAAGTGTCCATATGGTTTTAAAACACAATATCAAATTGAAGGTTAATATTTCGTTTGATTTGCGTTAAGAGAAATTGACCAGCGTAGCTTGCTAGTGATGTTTATAATTTGTGATTTATTATTTTACCGCGCAGTTATCCTTTCTGGCATTTGTTTCTGAATGTCTGATCACTGTTGCGTGCCTTTTTGTAAGGGAAACTATGATAAAAGTGGTACCTATTTCTCCGCATTTCAGTTTACAAAGGATATGGAAGCTAAAAAGCTTTGACTAGGTAATGTACCGCGAAAAGACTGGGTGTACTCGGCAAGAAGTGTTGTTTGCGAAAAGCACTTCCTTGAAACCGATATTATAAGAACTGATGAACTGAAACAAAAGGATGGTAATATTTTGAAAATTCCTGGAAGAAATCCCAAATTAAAGAACAATGCTTATCCTTGCATTAGCCTAAAGTTATATTCTTTCATTAAAATAAATAAATAAATGTTGTCTATCAGCAATATTTCTTTTTTATTTGTCATATAAAAATGTAAGTTTCTGTGTCTCTCCCATTAATTTCTTAAATATATCTCCTTTCAGTGGGTGTTTTCCGTTTACACTGCATTATACCAATAACAACATTATGTATCTTTAACAATAAATTCGATGACCTTAAATCTGGCTATAATAATAACGCTGTTAGTATAAATCTGTTTGAACGATAATTTCACTTTTTTTTTTTAAACTGGACATTTCGCTATATCGCAAATTTCGAAATTGATTAATTCTAAATTTTCACACATGTTGAAATCTATCAAAATAAAAGTCCCTTTTCTTATTTATTTATTTATTTATTTACTTTTTTTTGGGGGGGGGAGGTTAGGGGGGGGGAGTATTTTTTCTTGATATTTTGAAAAGAAGAATTAATCATCTGCAATATTGGGAATTCCCAGAAGGATCCGAAAAATGCACGTAATATAAAATTGATAGGAAGGATTTAAAGAATATAAAGAATAACAGTAGAATGCATTTCATTTCAAAAACCTTCATTTGAAATACCGTGTGTTTCACTGGATAGTTACAGGGCTCGTATCTAGATGACTATTTCTAGACCACATATTTTTTAACAATACACTTAAATTCCGTAAATAGTCCAGTGTAATTTTTTTTTTTATTTCTTGCAAAAAACCTGTAGGCCGAAATAATGAAATAAGTTATTGTATCATCTCCCCCCTTAAGAAAACTATAAATTATTTTGATAAAATGCTTTCCTACTTTAGATATTACATTGAAATATTAACTTTTTTCTTCTTAAGAGGCCGCTTCACCGCCTCCTCTGATGATCGCGGAATCCCATGCTAAGAAAATTGAATTATTTGATTTCTCGTTTTCTAATATATTTATCGAAATACGGTTTTTGCCATCTGATAGAAAATGTCCATAAGACGACGTAGCGGGTTTTTTTTTAAAAAAGCCTTGTGATATTTTAACAATTTTTAAAAAATCCTGTAAATTTAGCAACTTTTACATATAAAAAAAATATCAAATTTTATTATTGTTGTACAAAACAATGAAAATTTGCGGATGAATTTATTTTTTAATGCAGACTGTCGTCATGGACCTCTACTATCTACTTTCTGATGGCGAAAACAGTATTTAGAGAATTATTATAATTAATTACTATCCATCTAATTAAATTTTCCTATATGTTAACAGAGGATCTGGAATTCATGAAGAAACAACGAAGTATCCCCTTAATCTTACTGAAACTCAGAATTATTCATACAATTCTGTACTTGAAATTTTGTATAACCATATCCATTTTTAATTATTCGAAATAGTAGTAGAGAAAATAATTAAAAAAATAATAGTCGCCAGTGGCAGCCTTGTATGAGGAAAGGGCATGTTAACAACAAATACCTCAATTAACCAATTCAAAAAAAAAAAAAATATCACAATATTTTTTTCTTTTTGCAATCACCGTAATCAGGTGAACTGCCCACTTTTCGTACACCAATCAGATCTCCTGACTTTTCTTTCAGAATAGTGGACATAAAGCCTGAATCTAAGGTAAATTCCAATATTCACACAACTGATGTCTTCTGCTCTTACCTTATGGTGCATTTTTATAAGTTATAACTCCCTTTTTATTTTGGCATTTCATCCAATCAATCCAATGACTCATTATATCCCATTTTGCAGCATGCCAAAATGGATAATTAAATAACACATTTGTACATTTCTCTATTATTATCATAATCTGAATTCCTTAAGGCACTGTTAAACGTACAATTATAAATTTTTGTAATTTCTTTCGCAGGAACAAAAATATAATTCTTTTGTATTAATTTGTTTTTATATAGTACATCCCAAGCAATTAAATATCGACACAGAAAGAAAAAATACTATATATATTTTACATAATTTTTTTTTCTGTAGATCTTGAAAGTCGGACAGGTCTTTGTGGTCTGATAAAATATGTAATAAAAAAAGCAAATAAAGCCTTTGTGCAAGAATATTAAAAGTCAGAAAACCTACGTTAAAAATGCACAAATAATATACAAAAAAGCAGCAAACAGCTGTTTCGAATCCACAAGCGAGATTCTTCTTCAGTGCTACAAAAAGTAAAGGACAGCGTTCTAGAAAAAACAAGGTTGGGCATAACGACAGAGAGGCGGTGTCTTATACACACAATGCGGTAGAGAAGGCGCCAAAAGCAACCGATGATAAGAAAACAGCATGAAACGACTGAGTGGACAAGTAGACACATCTACCGGAGAACGAAAGAAACAAAAGAAACCAAAAAAGGGAAATTAAATTAATGCTTTCGAAATACTTGGAAAATCAGGAGTACTAGATAAGTCATTGACTAAAGAGTGAGAATTTTTAATGATGTGGTAAGCTTTACAAAACTTAAGATCAAGGTTAGAAGAACATTTTTGGGAAATGGTGGCTGAGGAAAAGTTTAACTTATGTTGACAAGACGAACAATGTTGAGCAATAGAAACACGTTTAAGATCATGATTTTTAACGTAATTTTCATGCTCTTTGAAACGAAATCTAACAGCAAGTTCAGTCTGACCAATATAAGAGAGTCCACACTGGCAAGAGATTTGGTAAATACTCCAGTTATCTGTACGAACAATGGGGTGTTTGAGATTTGAAAAAGAGGTTTTATTAACAGGGGAAAAAATAACATTGAATTCAAACCTTATTAAAATTTTAGCAAATTGCTGACTGATTTTAGGGGGGAAAGGCCAGACAACTGAAGTATTAGGGTTGGAATTAAAATAATGGACGGTTTTCGTAAATCTATATATCTAAAACGAAAAGCGCATTCTGTCAAATCCACATAAAAATCGTCTCTTTGCGCATGCATCAACATTTTTTTTTTGAAGGCTTCTACCCCCAGAAATGGGAAACCAGATTGATTAACCCAACCCTCACCTCTTTGGCCTAGGGGAATTGAAAAGGGTTGATTGAAAACGAATGAAGCCGTAACATTGCATTGAAAGCATAGACCTTCTAATTTATTTTTGCTCTGAGGTTGAAAGCTAAAACATTTTTTTTAAAGAACTGATATTTTCGCTACTAAATATGCATATTTTTTCGCAACATTTTAAAGGAAGCTTGGATACAGTTATATTTATAACCGATTGAAATGTTAGAGAGTTGAGAAGATGATAACTATTTTTTTTATTGCTATGTTAAAGGAGTCGACGCGAAAACAAACAAACAAACAAAAAAGCGAGAAGAAAAAATTTCGTTTACCACTCGATAACAATATTTTTTCACGAAATTTTTACACGGGCTTTAAAACTGTTTTATTTATCACCAATAAAGATTTCAAAGAGTTCGAACAAAAATAACTTTTTATTTTAAAACTATGAAACGACACAGGGTGAAAAAAAAACAAGAAAATGAGCTCTTTTATCACTAAATATCAATATTTTTTCGCGAATTTTTCATTTAAAAATATAATGTCATACAAAATCGAGTTAAAGATCTAAAATAATGATAACTTGATGTTTTTTATTTATTTATTATCACGGGCCCGGGCAATGCCGGGCGAGAGTCAGCTAGTTTCTTATAAATAGAACCTATAATATTAAAGGAATAACCACGATCAACAGCAATAGCTTTGAGAGAATTAAATTCAGCACTAAGTAACTGAGGAGTGGAACAAATATTGGAAACTCGAAAAACAAAAGTGTTGAAAGCAGCAACTTTTTGGTTAGGAGGATGAGAAGAATACCAATGAGGTGGAAGACTGACAGCAAAATGTGTACGAAAGACGGTAGTCTGAACACTCAGAAAAAAGAATTGATTAAAACTACAAAACATTTTTGTTGAGTACATTTTGGTTGTTTTAGCAAAATTGGAGTAAAATTGAACCATTTTACTTCAATTAACAAAACATTTTTGCTGACGATACAATTTTTTTTTTTTTTGGAATTGCAAAAAATAAAAGTTGTTTTCAATAAAAAAAATTTTTTGTTGATTCAAACAAAATTTCCATTGACCTATATTTAAACAAAATGTTTGTTTAAATATGGGTCAATAAAAATTTTGTTTGAATCAACAAAAAAATTTTTTTGTTGCAATTCCAAAAAAAAAAATTGTATCGTCAGCAAAAATATTTTGTTAATTGAAGTAAAATGGTTCAATTTTACTCCAATTTTGCTAAAACAACAAAATGTACTAAAAAAATATGTTTTGTAGTTTTAATCAGTTTCTTTTTCTGAGTGAAAGCCATCTTCACTACGAATAACAAGGTCATCCAGAAAAGAAAGAGAATTGTTGGTTTCAATTTCAAAAGTAAATTAATGCAAGAATCAATCGAATTCATAGCAGAGAGAATATGATTAATATCCGAATTCATTTTAACCAGGACATAACTATCACCAACAAAACGGACATAAAACGGAAACTTTAAACTTTCAAATAATTTAACCTCAAAGTAGTGCCTGTAAATATCGCATAAAATTGGACAAAGAGTATTACCCATAGCCAAACCGTCAGTCATACGAAAGAAATTCACATTGAAAACAAAAATATTTTTTCGACAGGCAAGCACGATTGAGAAAGGCAAGCTCCTGTATTTTGATCATGGTTATTTTTCTAATATTATAGATTCTAGTTATAAGAAATTGACAAAACCCTTCCATTCTGAAAATAATTTTAATTCCAACCCTAATACTTCAGTATTTTTGCCATGTTTTTCTAAAATCAGTCCGCAAGTTGCTAAAATTTTAAGAAGGTTTGAATTTAATGTTATTTTTCCCCCCTGTTAATAAAATCTCTTTTTCAAATCTCAAACACCCCATTGATCATATAGATAACTGGGGTATTTACCAAATCTCTTGCCAGTGTGGTCTCTCTTATATTGGTCAGACTGAACTTGCTCTTAAATTTCGTTTCAAAGAGCATGAAAATTATGTTAAAAATTATGATCTTAAACGTTCTTCTATTGCTCAACATTGTTGGTCTTTTCAACATAGGTTCAACTTTTCCTCAGCCACCATTATCCAAAAAAGTTCTTCTAACCTTGATCTTGATGTTTGGAAAACTTACCACATCATTAAAAATTCTCACTTCTTAGTCAATGATTTATCTAGTACTCCTGATTTTCCAAGTATTTAGAAAGCATTAATTTAATTTCCCTTTTTTTGTTTATTTTGTTTCTTTCATTCTCCGGTAGATGTCTCTACATATCCACTCAGTTATTTCATGTTGCTTTCTTCTCATAGGTTGCCTTTGGCGCGTGCGCTACTCGCATCGGCTATATAAATCACCGCCTCTAACTTCTTACTTACTCTCTTCTATGTAGTTTAAAATTACAATCTATATCATTTCCCCATTGGCTCAATATTTAATAAGACATCATATCCATAGTTTGGGCGTTAAGTTGGTCTCAACTAGTAAGTCCCTCAGAGCTACTTCACTGTTCGAGTGTTATGCCCAGCCTTGCTTTTTCTAGCTCGCTGTGCTTTACGCCTTGTAGTACTAATGAAGAATTTCGCTTGTAGACTCGAAAGAGCTGTTTGCTGCTTTTTTGTATATTGCTTGTGCATTTTTAACGTTTGTTTTTTGCCTTTTAAAATATCTAATAATAAATCATCTGAAACAAAGGCATATTAGGGACGACCAATTCGACAAACTTCAGTACCTCGAAATAACTTTTGACATTATGTCGACACTCACCTCACCCTGCGTTGGTGGATAATAGGTTAAAATATTTCAAACCTATATCAGAAATAAAAATGTTCACTGTTTGCTTTTATTTTGAAATTTTCTGTTAAGTTTTGTCATGTCAAGATCTTCCAAATTTCGTAATTTATTTTAAATGCATGAAGAGAAATTTTGTTGCATAACGAAATGGATAATTAAATAACTCATTTCTACATTCCTTTATTATTATCGTAATCTGAATTCATTAACCCCTTCAAGGTCGCTTAATATTTGAAAAAAAAACATCAAAAAAGTACCTATGTTTTTTATTACAGAAATTGAATAATTATAAGGTTTCTAAATAAAATATGCAATTAGTTTTTTTAAGGCAAAAAAAACAATATGTTATAGAACAATTTCACATTTGTAGAAAAGCCATCATGCGAGAAATCTGTGTCTTAACACCTTCAGCGCCGCCCCCCGATAAGTGCAGGCTACTTTTTTTTATAATTCAGATTATTTGATCCCCACTCCTTTTTTGATGTAGAAATATTCACGGTGGTTTACGACAGATAAAATGATGCGAAAAGAAAGCCAATTACACTATTTTTAAAAAACTGTTGGGAATCAAACAATCTGAATTAAAAAAAAGTAGTCTACACTGCCCGTGAAAATCACGGGCGCGAGAATTAAGAGTTGAATTTTTCTGGTTTCAGAAGTTTTTTCCAACAGTTAAATCTTGAGCCCGGAGATTTGACGGACACGAGAAATAACGAACGACACCCCAGCCCGTGATATTGACGGGAGCGAGAATTAAGGCACCGCCCCCTGAATACTAGGCCTGAGCGCTGACAGCAATGGCGGCTGTCGCAGGCCGGTTTTTTTTTTTCAGCGTTTGAACGGTCCCTCGAAATTCCACACCAATAATTTCTAAAAGTTTTCTTCGCCTTGTTTTTCTGAGATCAAATAAGTCAAAGAACACTTTTAGATATTATTGGTGTTGAAGTTCGAGGGACTGTACAAACGAATTCACCTGCGACAGCCACCATTTTTTTCAGTGCGCAGGCCCAGTATTGAGGGGGCTGTGATTAAGGGGTGAAATCATTGTTAAACATACAAATCTGAAATTTTGTAATTCTTCTATAAAAAAAACTTTAAGATCACAAAAAAATAAAACTCAGCCCAGAAAGGAAGTATAGTAATACTTTATATATAATTTTTAAAGGTAATACGAATTCCTAGGAAGCAAACAAGCTAAAAGTTTTCGGAAATCGGACACTTGTTCCGATAAATTTATTGATCAAGCAGAAGAAACATGTAGGATTTTTATTTTCCACCCATTTTGGGAAGATTTTAGTCTCATAGAAATTTCTTCAGGACAAGCAGTAGTAGTTTGATGCTGGAACACATTATGCATAATTGTTTAAATAAATGCATATTTTCATTGAATATTATCAGAAATCTAGCCAATGACAATGGATTAAAAAGGATTTATTGAAAATCACAGCTCAGTTTTTTTTTTTTTTTTTTTTTTGCTTACATTTCCCTACTCTAATATATATATATATATATTTCACTATTTCATGTTTTGGCAAGAAATGTTTTTAACTCCAAGACTGTTCTCTCTTTCTTTCTTTTCATTTTTTCCCCTTTAAAACCATTTGATTTGACAGCGCGAAACTTTTGTAAATCTTTTAATCACTTTCCTAAGTAAAATAGTAAATTTGTAAAACATTTAGATATTCAATCAGGCACCAAAGAATTGAAGAACGTTTCATATTTTCCTGAAATGATTTATTCGGTAAGTTTTTCTGACTCGGCCCCTTTGGTGGGGAAGATGACCGGAAGCCGAGCATTGCGCGGACTCTCCGTTGGGTTGCTCCGAATCGGCCCTTTTGGTAGGGAAGAAGACCGGGCGCTCGACACATGGAGATGTTCCGTCGACACGACGGGGACAGGAAACGGACGGACTGGCAACCTCATCGTGGTCCGCCAGTGGGAAAGGGACTTCCGAAAGCCAGGGATGCCATGCGACAGCCCACGTGGGTCAATGACCAAATGGGGACTTCGGGCCGTGGGTCCCTCCCTCGCAAGCGCAGGTTTTCTGCGACGCGAGGACTTGGCCTATGCTCGGAGCCTCCTCCGTAGGTGGTGGATGGAAGTCCCGTAGACCAATCCCAGTTGCTCGGGTGGAGGGAGTCCCTTTGGGGAGCCCACTCTCCCTCTGTGCCGAGGTAGGTGACGCTGGGCAAAGGTTAAGCAAATGCCCGCCGGATCGTCTCCAAAACTTGTCCGAGGAATTGACGGAGGCAGGATCGAGCTCTGAAGAGCACGATGCGTGGTGACTCTGTAGTGCGCTGGGTGATGGGAGATACGGCATGCAGCGACTATCTGCACCGTTTCAGCGGCAGAGGTGAGATAGTTGTCGACACGTGTTGTCCAGGCCACGTGGGCGACGACCCCACGTCATCCTCTGCAGCTAGAGCAGTTGTGCGCCGCCCTCAATTGTCATGCAGCGCCGGAAGTGCCCAAATTCAAGAGCGGTCATAGTCCGAAGGTAACCCCTCAGGTTGCTGTGGACAAGACCGTCCCTTGGTGGAGGGATCACCCACCTCCTGTTGTGTGACTACAAGGAACCGGGCCGGTGGCTCGCCGACTAACGCGGCGTCGATCATTGCCAAAACTCGAGTCCTCGGGCCGAAACAAAGTCCGGCACGTCTATGTGCAGCCATAACTTTCTACGTCTGGCTGGCGGAGAGTAGGGGTTTTCACCTAATTTTCACCCATCACTTACCTCGACCGGCCCGCCTCTTTGTCGCGCCTTTCCATGTCCTCCAGAGACCGGAAATGGCTCTTCCAATAACTTTCCGTTGTTCCTAACATTTTTGTAATTTGTTGTGTTTTTGTTTGTTTTTGTGTTTTTGATATTTATGTGGATGATCCTAATAAATGGAGTCGACTGGGGACCTTCCTGCATATCGCTGTAAGAGCTCACCGGAGGGAAAGCCATTTAGAAGGGGACAACCTAGCCGAATCACGTCTGTGTGAAGAAACCAAGTTTCCTCGCGGTTCCGGTTCGGCCAGAGGCTCCTCCGTCGCACGTAGCGACAACCCACGGAAGATGAACTAGTCGTTTCGCCCTCCTATGCGACTCGATGATCGGACGCCGTGGGAAAGCAAGGGTCGTCCAAAAGCTCCGCATATGACCTAGGGACTGGTTCCCCCGATGGGGCTCTAGCGACGAAGTCACTGGGCTGCTCGGTGGTTCATCAAGTGTCTACGGGGAGGTTTCCTCTAAGATGTGGGATCCTCCGCGTAGTCGCAACGACCTCTGTCGTTGCTCACTAGGGTAATGGATTGGAGGGTCCGCAGGTGGCGGTCTTCCAGTCCGGCTGAAGCGCACCTGGAGAGACAAATCCGGTTTGCGCAGTAAAAGTCCTCGAGGACTTGGGTTCGGTGGTCGAAGACGCGCCGGGCGTCACTCAGGCCCGTGGCGGCGCAGCCTAGTTTTATACCAATAAATATGATGCATTTTTTATTGCATTCAATATAATCATGACCATGTTTTCGTGACACCATTATTTGAAAAACAAGTTAATAGTACAGTACAATGAAAAGAAAAAGGTTGTATTTCTTAAATTTTGAATTCTTGATCGTGCCAAGAAATAATGAATTTCGTTTTCCAAAAGCTTCGATAAAGAGGTAATAAAAACAAATTTCAGTGATCAAAGAAAAAAAAATCTGTAGCACTTTCAATTCCCACGGATATATATCCACGGTCATAAATGCACGAAAACATGTGCAGTACAGTAGAACCTCGATTAACCGATGTAATTGGGACCGAGCCTACAAAGGATAATCGAAATTTTCGGATAACCGAGAATTTATCAATAATCATCTAGTTTAATATATAACATCTTCATCGAACTGCTATTATGACTATTTAAACTGCTAAATAAATATCTAAATTAAAATTATATATGAAAATAACTTTATTTTGAAATAAAAATCTTAAGAGTAGAACCGGATTAGAATCGTCCAGTAAGGGTAGGCGTGCCAATTGTAAACGAATAGTAAGCGAGAGTGTAGTTTAAATATGACATTTATTTCTCTTCACCTTTTTCAAATTTTGTACTTGTGAAAATTTCTGTTCTTGTAAATGACAAAAGCGGTTTTGTTCCCTGCGCTTGCTTACAATCAGAGGGTTCAATAACATTCGAATGTTGTTGCACTTGGCAGTACGGCCTACCAAATTTCGAAATGGGGAATATTTTTGTTCAGAACAGAGACGTGTACACAGGGGTGTGGGGGAGAGAGTACACTTATACCGGCATCGGAACTTGCGAGAGCTCAAGCTAATTTTAAAGGCATTCTAAAAAACAGGAACCAAAATATTTATCTGTACTCGTAGTTCGGAAAAACAACCTTTTGTATGCACAAAGAATGTGAAAATAACAAAAAAAAAAAAAAAAAAAAAAGCTGAAAATAAAGTCAGGAAACCGACGTTGGTTTACGGAGAGTTTCGGTTAAACGAGGGTCGGATAATCGAGGTTCATCTAAATAAGAATTTAATTTAAATGCACATTGAAAATTAAAAATTGTTAGGATTTACTAATGTTGAGTCTCGTAAAAAAAATTCATTAAATTTCCTAGTTTAAGAGTCTAAGATAGTAATGCGCAGATACTTGCAAGGTAATGTTAAACCAATGGAAGCGTTCTATAAAAATTTCTCATTTGCATTTTAATATTTTTAAATGACTAATTTATTTTTTTAGTTAATGCACTAGTTATCATAGATCGATGGCTTGCCGGGTACTTTTTTGCCTTATACGAAATGCAGTATT
Source organism: Maratus michaelseni (assembly GCA_963931845.1). Lineage (NCBI taxonomy): Eukaryota > Metazoa > Arthropoda > Arachnida > Araneae > Salticidae > Maratus > Maratus michaelseni. Next base: position 74,849,184 of record OZ007600.1, read on the forward strand.
TGTTTTTTTCTGAGAACGTTTTTATTTTTAGAGCCAGCCAGTTTAGAAAAAGAAAATAAACTCAGGGAAAAAAAAAAACTGCTACCAAAATAGCAAAAGTAAAAAATCCCCCCCCCCTCCCCCCCGCAAGATATTGATCTGAAATATGCTATACAAAGAAAATCATTTAAAAATATTGAAATACGAGCGAGAAATTAAAAGAAAGATACATTTGGCTTAACATTAGTGATTGTATGATAATATAAGTGATTGTATTTTTCCCCTTAAGAGAACTATAAATTATTTTGATGAAAATACTTTTCTACTTTAGAAATTACATTTGAATATTAACTTTTTTTTCTTCTGAAGAATCCTCTTAACCGATACAGGTTTCACCCTCGATGATCGCGAAATCCCATGCTAATCTATAAGAAAATTGACTTATTTATTATTTGTTTTCTAATATATTTATCGAGATACGGTTTTTACCATCAGATAGCAGACATCCATAATACAACATAGTGGGTTTAAAAAAACTGTCTTAATTTTTTTCTTTTTTTTCTTGTTATTTTTTGTTTTTTTTTCTTTCTTTTCTTTTTTCTTTCTTTTTTTTTCTTTTCTTTTTTCTTTCTTTTTTTTCCAAATACGGCAATCATGTGCACTCCCCCATATATATATTTTATATACCAATCAGATCGCCTGAATTTCCTTCCTAAATAAAGAACATATAGACTGATCCTAGGTAAGTCATAATATTCACACCATGTCTGCTCAGGCACCTTCATTATGGTACATTTTTATTAGTCATAATACTTTCCATTTTGGCATTTTGTCAAATAAATTAAAAGAATAATAATTAACCAAAGCACACATTGCTACATGTCAAAATGTATCATTGAATAACAACACATTTCTACCATTTCTCTATCATTATCATAATCTGAATTCCTTAAAGACCTCTTAAACATACAATTATACATTTTTGTAATTTCTTTTACGGGAAAAATGTATAGATCTTTTGTATTAATTTGTATTTATATTGTACATCCCAGACAACTAAAATTCAACACAGAAAAAAAAAAAAAAAAAAAAAAAAAAAACAATTCTTTGCATATATTTTTTTATATGGATCTCGAAAGTTGGATAGGCCTCTGTGCTCTGATAAAATATCTAATATAAAACACCTGAAACACATGCATATTAGGGACGTTCAATTCGACAAACTTCATTGCCTCGAGATAACTTTTGATATTATGTCCATAGTCTCCTCGCACTACGCTGGTAATAGGTTAAAAAATTTCAAACCTATATCATAAATAAAAATGCTCATTGTTTACTTTTAATTTGAATTTTTCTGCAAAGTTTGTCATATCAGAATCTTCCAAATTTCGTAATTTATTTAAAATGCTTGTAGACATTTTTTTTTTTTTTTTTGCATGTCAAAATGAATTATTTAAATAACTATTTGCTACATTTCTCTATTATTATAACCTGAATTCGATGAAGATTGTTAATCATACAAATCTGAAATTCTTTAGTTCTTTCACGGGAGAAAAGAGATAATTCTTTTACAGGTATAAAACATTTTAAGATTTCAAAACATGACAACTCATCCCAGAAAAAACATGCAATAATATTTTATATTTAATTTTTAAAAGTAGCAGCACTGCCAGAAACATGAATACTATTATTCTTGATAATCGGACGCATGTTCCGATAAAATTAATAACAAAACATAAAACTTGTGTTTAGTGTCTGTCTACCGATTTTGGATTTCGTCTCCATTTTGCAATTTTAGGGAGATTTCTAGTTTTCAGGTAAATTTTTTGTGGTTAAGTAGTAATCTATTTCATTTTAATGCTGGAATACATTATGCATTATTAGATTATAGGCATATTTTCATTGAATATTATCAGCAATCTGGTTGATCGCCAATGACAATGGATTGAAAATAATTTATTCTAATATTTGAGAATTATATTTTTGTATTTTTATTATTTTTCAAACCTATACTTTCACTTACATTTTCATACTCTAAAATAAATATTTTTTAACTTATTTCATGTTTATGTCATGAAATGTTTTTAATCATGGAAGCAGGGCCTGATTACCAACGGGGCAAACTTCCACCAGTAAAAAATAATAGGAATTTTTCCCTTATTCCTGGCAGTAAATTTGCATGAAGAGGGCGTTTTAATAAGACGAAAATTCCTATTAAAATTTACTGGTGAAAGTGTGCCCCGTTGGTAATCAGATCCTGCATGGGAGTGTTCTCTCTTTCTTTCTTTTTTCTTGAAAAAAAAATCTATTTGATTTGATAACACGGAATTTTAAATCGCTTTCAATCACTTTCATACCAATATTCGTTAAAAATATTTAGATATTCAATCAGGCACCAAAGAATGAAAGAACGATTCATATTTTACTGAAATTATTTATTTTGCATATTTTTCATACTAATGAATATGATGCATTTTTTATTATAATCAGTATTTTCATGATCATATTTTCGTGACTCCATTATCTGCAAAACTCGTTCGTTACTATTAAAGGAAAGTGAAAAGAAAAAGTTGTATTTCTTAAATTTTGAATTCTTGATCGTGCCAGAAAATAGTTAATTTGGTTTTTCTAAAAGCTCCGAATAAGCGGTAATAAAAACAAAGAAAAAAAAAATTCTGTTGCATTTTCAATTTCCACGAATATATTTCGACGGTCACATTTCTCTCCGAGCTGCATGAAATAATATGCACGAGTATATTTTTCATACAAATGAATATGATGCATTTTTTATTATAATCAATATCTTCATGATCATATTTTCGTGACGCCATTATCTACAAAACTCGTCCGTTACTATTAATGGAAAGTGAAAAGAAAAAGTTTTATTTCTTAATTTTTTAATTCTTGATCGTGCCAGAAAATATTTAATTTGGTTTTTCCAAAAGCTCCGAATAAGCGGTAATAAAAACAAAGAAAAAAAAAATCTGTTGCATTTTCAATTTCCACGAATATATTTCGACGGTCACATATCTCCCCGAGCTGCATGAAAAAATATGCAGTACATCTAAATTAGAATTCCAATAAAATCCACATCGAAAATTAAAACATGTTACGATTTACTAATGTTGAATCTAGTTTAAAAATTTCATTTAAACTTCGTAGCTTAAGAGTCTATGATAGTAATGCGAATAACTTCGTAAGTTAATGTTAAACCTATTCAAGTGTTATAAAAAAAATTCGTTTGCTATTTTAATTTTTAAATTATGGCATTAGCTACCAAAGATCGATGATTTGCCGGGTACTTTTTTATTTTTTTTTAATTTGGTTGCAGGTTTTTTTTTTTTTTTTTTTTTTTTTTTTTTCTGTAAGAACCGGTTTTAAAAAAGAAAATCAGCTCAGAAAAAAAAAAAAAAAACTGCAACCAAAATCGAAAAAGTAAAAAATCCCACGGCAAGATATAGACCTGAGATACCCTATGCAAAGAAAATTATTTGAAAAAATTGAAATGCGAGTGAAAAATTAAGAGAAAGGCTGCCATTGATTAAACATTAGCTTGCAAATGTCTTCGCGTTACTAGCGTAAGCTCTTAATCTCAAATATTTATATTTTTTATCCATATACTACAACTGTATTTCTATATTAAAATGTTGTAATTTATCAGTTTACTAGACAGAATTTAAACATTCAAAGGGATCCCGTCCCCCATCCAAGAAGATGCAAAGAAATGTCTCCTAGTCTTCTAAGAAAGAAAGAAAGAAGAAAGAGATAAGGGCGTTTCAAATATCCTCCCCCCCCCCCCCTTTTGTAAGATTTGCATCCAAGCCACAGAAAGAAAAGAACATTGAATAAAACCTTTATTTGTTTCTTTTTTTAAATCCGGACTCCAGGCTATATTAACTAGCATTTGCATGTCACTTATTGCACCTGTTAAGATGGTTCTCAATTTCTCCTGTTAAGATGGTTTAAGATGGTCCTGCTCAACAACTCGAAACTTTCTGACACATTTTAAATGCAAAGACATAAAATTGGCAGACCTGACTATGGAAGAAATTTGAAATCGAAATGAGTTTCCCTTTTTTGATAAATAAATTACTCATCGAGTTATAAGCGATTCGGATCACGTGACGATACGCTTTTCTATTTCCCCTTGCAGTGCCGTATCGGTAATTCCGTTCAAAACGATCACTTTGACAGCATTTTCTGAAAGAACTTCTGCCTTGACCAAAGTATGGAAAACGTCTTTCGATTACAAAGTTTCTGAATAAGGACACCTGCCAATTTTATGCGTTTCCGAACAAAATGAATTTAAAAAAATGTGTCAAAAAGTAGCCAGTTTGGATTTGAGAGCAGCCTTAAAATGAAAAGTGTTTGTGAAATCAATTGCTTGAAAACTGCAGTGGCTATTCGAATGTTAGCCTAGTTTTTCCCGGGAAAAGGAAAAAGGACAGTTGCATTATTCTACGTAGTTCATGTCCTTTGGAATTATTAGTTGTTTAGAGGGTTTGGCTTTACTACTGTGATTTTGTTTTTTAAAAAGACCCCATCTAAAGAAAATAATACACACGAAGTACAGACCTTCATCATAATTACTTATCTTGATTACATGTTACAGATTACTTATATTAATTTCATAACAATGTAAAAAGTTGAGGTTGATGGGAATAGTATTTTGGTAACTTTAGCTTAAAATATTTGATTCATTTACGATTCCATTACTTTTATCTCAATCAAACGGTTTGGTAAAGATATCATATGAACATAATCAAACAAACTTTCACTTAGTTGAAAATAATATTTCAATTCGTATGATAATTGCTTTAAGAATTAGACTAGTCAATGTAATATTAAGTTTTTACTGCATTTAATCTAATCTAACAGTTCATTTTTAGGTGCGTTCGTAATTATATAAATACGTAGCACCTATTGTCGTCGTCTGATCCGTCTTTCTGTCTGTCCGTCCGTCCGCATATAACAACGCAAAAACTACCCAACCGAATGGTTCAAAATTTAAGACATATTATCTTAGCATAATTTTGTCGAGACATTTCCAATTTTATGAAAATAGAATCAAAACTTTTGAAAATATTAATAAAAATATTTATTAAGAAATTTGAATTAAAAAAAAAATCGATGCTTTCTTGTTATAGGAGCTTTTGAGGTTTAATCGTCAAGCGACCGAGATACTTATTTTATGACAGAAATTAATCTGCAGACTATATAATTCATTTCACAGAATTAAAAATCATCAAGATCTGAATATTTATATAACAAACTATAGTACGAACGCACCTCATTTGTCACGTTTGACGTACAATTTCCAACTTGTTTAACTTATATTCATGTTGCACTTTTCTACAACTTATTATTCACTCCGCAAAACAACTTGTTACCACTTTTTTTTTGGGGGGGGGGCGTTAAATGCTGTTGTTTATTCGCATATAATATTCAAAATTCACTATTATTCAATCATTTTTACTTTGTCAAAATGTAAAAAAAAAAAAAAAAAAAAATATTCCATTGTTTTTCCGCACAAATCGAGACAACGAACCAGGATGAGAAAACCGAGTGAAAAATTACTAGATTATATTAGGCAATTTCGGGGGGTGGTGGGGGAGAGTTAGTCTGCATTTCATTAAATTATAAGATTTTAATCCTCTCGCTCAGTTATGAAAAAAATTAAAGCGAAAAAAATGCTATTATAAATTAAGTACATCGTTACAACTTAAACTAGTCGGATGTGCCAATCCCAAAACTTTCTTCTATCTCAGTACAAAGAAAAAATAAATAAAAAATTAAAATTTTCTGAGAAGATTTTTAAAATGTACGATGCATTCTTCTTCGCCCATATCTTTAATATTAGCGAGTGGAATTACAGATCTGGCTGAGCAACCTATTCTTAAATCCAAACTGGCTACTTTATGACATATTTTTTAATTTACTTTTGTTCGGAAACGTAAGAAATTGGCAAGTGTTTTTAATTCAGAAACTGTGTAGTGCAAAGGCGTTTTCCATTTTTTGATAAAGGTAGAAGATCTTTCAGAAAATACAGTCAAAGTCAGCCTTTTGAACCGACTTTCCGACGCCGCAGCACAAGAAAGGGGAAAAACATGTTGTCACGTGACAAGAATTGCTAATAACTCGATAAGTAATTTATTTATCAAAAAAATGGAAAACATATTTGGATTCTAAATTGCTTCAATAGTCAGGCCTGCCAATTTTATGCCTTTACGTTTGAAAATGAGTCACAAAATGTGTCAGAAAGTTTCGTGTTGTTGAGCATGTAATTTGAGAACCACCTTAACGGAATCTTGGGTTATCATTGATGAGGAAATAAATTAACAAATGCTCTAAAAATGTTTGTACAACTATATTTTTTACATAGTACATTTTTTATTCCTTTTTAGGCCACACGTAATTTATTATGGTTTTTGCTAATGCTAAAAAGCTGAATTGTTTAGTTATAATTCAGATGAAACTTTTATATGCAGAATGATTTTTTTTTAACTGATTTGTACTATGAAAACAGTACAGAATGTGGAATTTATCTACAAAGAGGAACTGGCATTGAAGAATGAAAACTCATGGATGGGAGGGGTGTGATACAGATGTCTAAGGAACAAAAGTGTTTTTCCCGTATATCGAAGATTGTTTGTAAAGAAGGAGCGAGTGAGGCATGAATGTGGCTACCTGTCTTATTTACAAGTCACCAGGATGTTATCTGTTTTTTTCTCCCCCATTTTCACCCCACCCGTAAAGGAAACATCAACCAGGGAGGGCGGGGGGGGTTGGTCATTCTTACAGTCGCGGGGGAAAACCAGAACTGAACAATTTCATTATATGGCTGAGTGCTATTGACTCTACGATGATACAATTGATCTATTGTATCCTCCTAGTGTTAACTAGTGCTGTAAAAGTAACGACTAAATGATTACCCGTATGTATTCGTTACTTTCAAACTCACTACCCGTTAGAAAGTATTCGTTACTCGTTACTTTCGTATCTATTTAGAAAACGAACATTAACAATCGTCGTAAGTACTACACGTACACACAATACTCGGTACATTTTCTAATTTTCAAAGGATTGTTTCGATTACAATTAACTTTAATTATTCATTAAAACAAAGATAAAATGTAGCTGGATGCATGCCTTAATTTAACACTTCAGAAAATATAAAGGTGGGCGCTCCTAAAGTACTTACATGTGAAATATATGTTCACAAAACTGCATAAAATCTAATTATATACTATACATGAGCAGGGGCTTGCCTAGTGGGGGGGTGTTGGGGGTGTAACACCCCCCCCCCACTTATTTGTAAGAGTTGGTAAAATTTAGAATAGTCGGTAAGTCAGAAAGTTAAGAACACTCCCTGCAAAAAAGTCCCCTCCGCGCGCCGTCGTCAGTTTCATTTCAATTCTCTGTTGTCCATCTTTAAATGGGAAAAAAAGAGCTCACACAGAACGGAAGATTGTGTATGATTCTGTGTGGGAAGGAGGGGGTGTCAAAGAGTGGGGGTGATTTCCAGGGCTACGATAGAGAGAGAGAATCGCTTTTGTGAGAATTTGAGACTTTGGTGAAAGGAAGAGGGAAGATTGCAATGTCTATTGTGAGTTTCCCCACCTAGCATCTGTAATTGCTCCTTTCTGCTATGGACTGATTCTTAGAATTTGGTAACCTGATCTGGTAAGTAAATTTTCCAATGCAGCCAAGTAAGATAAATACTGAAGAAAAACGGAAAGCTCCATAGGCCGTATTAGTAGTAACAAGCTACTGCTGCCGAAGGCAGTTGTACTCCACCGCCGAATCCAGATTCGCGTGAATTCATACGAGGACGTGACCAATAGAGAGCCGTTTACGCGGTGCACCTTCACAGGTGGCGCTCTTCGGACGGGTGGAGAGACGGTTACGTGAGCCTCCTGCGCCTCTTGACCCTTTCCCAAATGAATTGACCACAAAGGTCGATGCAACATGCGGTAGAGCCCAAACTCAGAGGACACCACCACACAACACTTGGGCGGACGTAGAAGTGATCCGACGGCTTTTTTGCCGGAACCCCATAAAAGGAACCGGGTCCTAGGCCAATGCCGAACCATCCCACGACCCATTACTGTAACTGCAACTTCCGATTATAGAGTCCTGGGGAGGGAGAAAATGATTAGTTCATCGGCTGCTGCGAGCAAAAGGAGCTTCTCGCCAACTTGGGACTTCGAAGAAAACCAGTCCCTGACGCATAGACACGGCTTGGCTAGGGTTGTCTGCTCCCAATGGTTTTGCTTTTGGTGAGCCCCGCAGCGAAATGCGGGAGGTCCCCGATCGACTCCATTAAGAGGATCATTCACATATAAAACAACACAAACAAACAAAAAACAAAATATATCAAAAAATTGTTAGATACAACGGAAAATTAGTTTTAGAACCACTCTCGGACGTAGGAACTCCCTTCAAAAGCGCCAAAGAGGCGTTCCCGATCGAGATTAGTAGCGTGAAAATTAGGTGAAGTCTGCCTGCTAGCCCCTACCGCCAGACACAGAAAACTCTGGCTACGTATAGATGCGCTGGACTGGTTTCGGCCCAAAGTCCGACGACTTAGGTCTGGACACAGTCACTTGACTGACGAGCCTCCTGCCCGTTTTCCTTGTAATCGGTCGGTCGGGGAAGAGGTTTAGACCCCCCCCCCCCCTCCAGAGAAGGTAATACGAGCCACAGACCTCGAACCTGAGTGGCCCTCCGTGACACGAACTGCTCTTGGTACAAACGGGCATATTTTCTTTCCAACCGAAATTTGAGGACGACTCACAATTACTCCAGCTACAGAGGGAGTCGCAAGGGACGATCGGGAAGGAAGTCATCATTGAGTGCGTCGCCCTTCAGCCACACCTTCCGTCACATATACGTTCTACCGCCTGCACGGTTCCGAGGGTTGCTGCAAGCCGCCTCACTCACCGACAAGCGTTGCAATAGAACCCGAGCGGTCCTTGTCATACGAAGTCCGCCCTCGCCTTAGATAAATGTGGAAACTGTCCTATCCCCGTTAGCTAGCCGTTGCCCTCACGTCACCTTTCCGGATTGTCCGTCTAAGACTCCTATAATAGGAGCTGACGCATATCCATTTTGTTTCGGACTATTGGTACCCAGTTCAGCATCAATCTACCGCAGCCGGAGCTGGGGTTGCCTAAGTCTCCTATAATAGAACAGGTTCTGAACAGGTTATGGTGGAAAATTAGCTTGGTTTTTCAACTGGGCTCCAATTCGGGTGTCAAATCTGCGAGGATGCGTCAGCCTCTATTATAGGAGTTCTAGTGCCATCCACCAAAGCACGACCACCAGGCGAGAGGGACTGGCCTACGCAGTGTCCTTTTAGCACCCGGCTGTCCCAAGATCCCGCGGAGCTAAAGTCCCACATCGGCGGGCGTTACCGGCAAGGAACTAGAGCTCTGCACGTGAGACCTCAAAGGACAACCTAAAGTCGCAAACCTCTTGCAGCCAAGAACCGTCCCGAAGGAGGGGCCGGCCTAGACCCCAGTGGTAGTAGCTCCCCACATCCGGTGCCGTCGGCTAGACACCACTTTAGAACCCGATCACCACGTTGAGGTGAGGATTCGCATTCGTCAGCTTACCTGTCCCCGTCGTGACGGGGACAGGTGTCGGAGTGCGCCGTATTGGAGAACATCTCGCAATGCCAGAGGCCGTAATGGTAAAACGCATTCCCTCCGATTCCCCTCTCTCCTCCTTCCTTCCGACACCATGGCTTTATGGCAATAAAGCAATTTTATAGGATGAAATTAGGATAATTCTCAGTCTCTATTTTTAACAAGCAAGATTTGTATTTTTTATGTACTATTTTAAAATGTATACATTTACATTACACAACAACATGCGATTTTATTTATAGAAACATAAATTCCGAAGTACTTCAATGTTTTTAAATTGTTACTTTTGAGAACTGGTTAATGTACGGTACATCCGTACACATTTCCTTTTAAATCGTAAGCAGAATCCTAATTAAAAACAGGATTCTCAACGCTACTTATATTGTAAAAAAATAAACATTTTTTTACACATACTGAATAACAGTATTTAATTTTGACTGTGGCAACAGAGTGTGATTTGGCAGAATGCAGGTGAGAACTTAGGACTTTTAGTGATTTTTTAAATTAACAGTATTGTAGAACAGTTGACTCCGTCGCTAAGGGGTGGGGGGGAGGACTATCACAAAGCCTTTCTCACCCCCGATCCCGTACTCGGCAAAAATCAGTTCCCCCCCCCCCCCCACTAAATCAGCCTTCGGCACGCCCCTGTACATGAGGTGATTGGAAAACTGTTACCTAAGCCTAGACCCATACGAAATCTTTTGTTACTACGCAGCTTCTCTGGAAGAGAAATCTGCATAAAAGTGAAAATAATTAAAATATAATAATAAATATAATAACACCTGTAAAAATAGAATTCTGCCTTGAATAGAAATATTCCAATGTCCATTTCAACGAAAATAATCCAATACAATTTCATGTGCTAAGACGGAAAAATCTGTCCAAATCAGAATTTTTCTGCGGTTTCTTACAATTTTGTCTCAGCAGATTTTACTGTATATATTAAAGAAAAAATACTGCTTCAGTATTTTTAATGGAAATACTCATTGTTTACTGAAAACAGTAAACCTACAACGACAGAACCTGTCTATAACGGAAAGTGGCATTAAAACGGTTTCCAAAAACATATTCTCTCCAGCTCAATATCGCAAAACTTTCTGACACATTCATAGATTCATTTTAATACATAAAATCATAAAATTGTCAGTCACGGCGATTGAAATATTCTGGAATCAAATAGCGTTTTTCATATTTCAATAAATGTATTACATCTCGAGTTATAATCGAGTGCTGTGTTATGACGATCCTTACATCACTATCGCGTCCGAAAATCTGGTTCAAAACACCCATTTTGACAGTATCTCCAGAAAACTCTTTTGCATTTAAAGAAAAAAAAGAGAGACGCTAATCGATTTCTCAATTTCTGATCATGAGTACCCGCTGATTTTATGCGTTTACGATTAAAAATCATTAATTTAAAAAGTTATATTGCATAGAAATGCTTTATCATTCCTTAAATATAGCTACAACGAATATTTTATTTCACTATAAGCTTCTGTTCTTTTTACAGTAAAATTATGAGCAATTTTAATTGATTAAATGCATAATTAATACTAAATTAACCTAATTAAAATAATACAAGAAAAAAAAACACGTCTTGACTCTCTGTTTCTAAGATCCATGGTTCCTTAATGTTTTCCTTCTTTTTTTAAATATGTGCATGGAAATTTTAGTATTTTTTTGGTCAGAATAGGTTCTACAAGTTTCTTCTTATGCAATCAGTTCTACTGTTAATATTTGATAAATACATACAAAATTTCATATGTGTGAGATTACAAAAAATGTGTAATCCCTAAAAGTATAAACGGTCTTTACGCGAACGAACGGGTCTTTATGAAGCCAGTACGAAAGTAACGAAACTACAAAATGAACACCTGTATATCCGAAGTCCAAACAAACTCTCATCTTTTAAATTGACATTTCGCATCAGACTATCCAGCTTCATGAATCATGCGAGCCGAACGTATTCGTTACCGAGTAACGGGTAATCTCTGTGACTAGAAGTACCGAATCGTTAGTGTCTCAGTTCTTCCGTATCAGTATCACATACGGGGTTCAAACGTGGGTCTTCATTTAATCCTTTCGTTACTTTCGCACTGGCATACGTATAATGCCATGCGAATGAAGGTAGAGTTTGCGGTTTGTTTCACTTAGTTCTGCAAAGCGTTGATGCAGGAACGACTAACGAGTCGTATTCCAAAGTAACGATTCGGTACTTCGTATCAGAGAGAATACTCGTTACTCAGTAACGAATACACACGGTTTGCAACAGCTCTAGTGTTAACCCCTTCGCGACGAGCGTACTTTACAGAATTTTTAATCTTTTAACACCGGCTTTTCAAAACAGAAATATTCGCCTAATAGAATCCCAGAAATGCTAACATTAAATAAGGCAAAACTTACAATAAAAAGTTACTGGTGGGAATAATTGAGGATTCTGAGCAGCTTATGCGTGTTACGTATACGTGTCGCTCGTCCCCAAGGGGTTAACTGCTGCTCCTTGCAATCCACTGCTATCTCCCAAATCTGTTCTTGGTGCTGAATACTAGTGCTCGCGATTATACGTTTATATACGTTTAAACGTATACGTAGTTAAGCCTTTTTTCCATATGATTTCTATTAAAAATCGTTACCGGTTACAATACGTTTTATACGTATTATACGTATAATCGCGAGCACTACTGAATACCATCTTTTACAAATGATCAAGCGTAAAAGTAGTTCCGTTGTTATAAGTCCTTTGTTAAAAGTATTTCCTTTGTATTTCATTTGTTCCGCATCCGCTCTTCTGGGAAAACCATAGAATCGAACTAAAATTAATTACCAGAAAATACTTTTGCATTTGGACAATTTTCGGCATTTTTGAATAAAATTGACTTCTTGAATGTGTCAGAAAGTAGCCTGTTTGAATTTGAGATTTCATAGAAAATAGTAAATAAATATGTTTATTTTAGTGATCTTTTAAAGCCTAAAAAAACAGCTGTCCGGTACTTAATTTTTTTTTTCTAAAATCGGTAAATATTTTTTATGCGTTTTTTGCACTGATGAAACTAAATGTATTTTTGTTTATAAAATAATTTATTTTCATTTGATCAAATTTTATCATTTAAACATAAAAGGGTGTATGGTAGTTTCAATCTTGTGATATGGAGGGACACGATATTACTATTCACCGCCTTTTTAAAAAAAACTTCAAATTATACAAACAAACTTCAGTAAGTCGAGCGAGAGTCGACACTAAAGAACTTTTGACATTATGTCAACACTTGATTGGTTTTATTTTCTAAAATATTTCAAACCTATATTAGCAATAAAGATCGTTGTCATTTGCTTTTATGTTGAATTTTTCTGAAAAGTTTCATCATGTCAAAATCTTTAAAATTTCCTAATTTATTTAAAATGCTTGAAGAATTTTGTTGCATGCCAATATGAAGTATTAACCCTCTAAGCGTTTTGCCCGAATTTTTCCGTTTCCCAAAAACAACTTATATCGGCTCTAGATAAAAATATTTTTAACAAAATTGTATTTTAAGATATATGTAAAATAAAGATATATGAAACATAATTTTAGAAACAAACGGGGAAAGGAAATTTAAATTATTTTAAGTTTTACAAATATTTTTACGAAAATGCAGAAAGTCCTAAAGACGCTCAGAGGGTTATATAACTCTTTTTTTCTACAATCCTATATTATTATCATAATCTGAATTAATTACAGTACTGTTAAACATACAAATCTCAAATTTTGTAATTATTTTGACAAAAAGAAAGAGGCAATTTTTTAACATTTACCAAATATAAAACATTTTATAATCTGAAAATTTAAATCTCATCCCGGAAAAATATGAAGTAAGATTTTAAATATAATTTTTAAAGAAAATGTTACTAGAACAAATGATCAGCGATAGTTCTCTTGACAATTGGAACGCAAGTTCCGATAACATTACTTAAATTTTATGAAACATCACTAGGTCCATTAAGTTAGCCCCCCCACAAGAACAAAACACTATGGCGCGCTAACATAACATTAAGTTAGCCCCACCACCACCCAAATATCAGCAAAATTAAATTCTGACTATATGGTCGTTTTGCACCCTGTATACTGTTTATACTGTAACTTAACATTAAGTTAGCCCCACCACCTCCCAAATATGAGCAAAATTAAATTCGGACTATGTGGTCGTTTTACCCTCGTTTTGCACCGATTTGCACTCAAGTATGGCGTTTTGCCCCCTAACACCAAAATAGTTATAAGCAAAATAATATGGCGGAGCTAACGTAACAGTAAATTAGCCCCGCCACCACCAAAATATGAGCAAAATAAAATTCTGACTATATGGTCGTTTTGCCCCGATTTGCACGCAAGAGTGGCGTTTTGCACCGTTACACCAAAGTAGTTATAAGCAAAAGAATATGACGGGACTAACTTAACATTAAGTTAGCCCCACTACTACACAAATATGAGCAAAATTAAATTCTGACTGTATAGTCGTTTCACCCTCGTTTTTCTCCGATTTGCACCCAATTATGGTGTTTTGCTCCCTAACACCAAAATAATTATAAGCAAAACAATTTGGCGGAGATAACTTAATAGTCAATTAGCCCCACCACCACCCAAATATGTGCAAAATTAAATTCTGACTATATGGACGTTTTGCACCCGTTTTTCTCCGATTTGCACCCATGTATGGCGATTTGCACCCTAACACCAAAATATATATAAGCAAATAATATGGCGGAGCTAACTTAACAGTAAATTAGCTCGACCAGCACCCAAATATGTGCAAAATTAAACTCTGACTATATGGTCGTTTTGCAAAGATTTGCACCCAAGTATGGCGTTTTGCACCCTAACACCAAAAACGTTACAAGCAAAACAATATGGCGGGGCTAACTGAACATTAAGTTACCCCCCCACCCCCACCCCCCACAAAAGCAAAATGAAATTCTAATGACATAGGCGTTTTGCACCCGATTTGCACCCAAGTATGGCGTTTTGCACCCTAACAGCAAAATAGTTATTTGCAAAAACAGTATGGCAGGGATAATTTAACAGTAAATTAGCCTCTCCACCACCCAAATATGTGCAAATTTAAATTCTGACTAAATGGTCGTTTTGCACCAATTTGCACCCAAGTATAAGGTTTTGCACCTTGATACCAAAAACGTTATAAGCAAAACAATATGGCAGGGCTAATTTACCATTAAGTTAGCCCCACCCTCACAAGAGTAAACTGCAATTATAATTATATGGGCGTTTTATGCCTGTTTTGCACCGATTCGCATCCAAGTAAGGCATTTTGCACCCTAACACCAAAATAGTTATAAGCAAAACAATTTGGAGGGGCTAACTCAACATTAAGATACTCCCACCGTCACCCAAATATGAATAAAATAAAATTCTGACCATATCGGCGTTTTGCATCCGATTTGCACCCATGTAATAGAGATAGATTAATCTCTGTAGAGATCTATAGAGATTAATCATATTAATTTAAAACACAGTAAAGATACTAATAATTAATTAAAATATTCTTAATTATTTGATGGCATCATATTAAATAATAAACTTGATTAAATAATACCATTTTATCACAGTCACCATTTAAATTAAATCGAAAATTTTGGTGTGACTTCAGACACTTTTTTTCGTAGCCTGAGCCCAAATTTTTTTTGTGTCCTTTGAGCCAGAATCCGATACCGAAGGTAGGCAATACAAAATCGTTAATAACATCTGAAACAAAACGTATACATGTTAAGCGTTCCAAGATATATGGCAGAGGTGTCCGCCAAGGTCACGTTAATGAAGGTCGTACGCCACGTAGCGGAAGGAGGGGGAACTACTAGTTGTTCAATAATTGTAATATCTATAAAGTAATTGAGCATGGGCAAACCAAAAAGCAAACGATCATTTCATTCGCAAAACATTGCGACTGTTGTCTTATTTTTTATTTGTTCTTCAAGATTGTTTTAGGATATATTTCATTATTTAAATAAAATAGAATTTGTTGGAAGTACTTTTAAAAGTATATTCAGTTTCATTTCATAATGTTAGTATTAAATCTTTGACATTCTGTTTTACTATCTGATGAAATTAGCAAAAAAAAAAAAAAAAAAAAAAAAAAAAAAAGTAGGCATATATGTATCAGCTCTTAACAATTATTTAAAAAAATTATATTTATTTCTGCAACTTAATTTTTGAGAACCTATTTATGTGGCACTTCTGCTATACCTATTGTTTTGGATATAAGACAAGATACGGCACAATACCTAAATAAATACTGTGGTTTATATTAATGCAACTTTAATGAAAATATATTTAAAAAAAAAAAACCTTCTTTTAATTTATACCCAAAAATCCAATTTCTTACTTAAAGAAAAGTAGTAATTTATTTTTCAAATGGCCAATAATCAGGTATAGCAAATAACATGGCAAATACGTTTTTAAAGCCGTTATATTGATTCCACATGCCTCATATGAACATATATATTTAAAGTCAATTTTTAATAATACCAATAAACTTTGTTTTGAATCTAATAAAGTGATTTATCACGAATGAAAAATAAAGCGTATATATTTTTTAATATTACACTTTTTTTCTATAAATCTTCTTTCTTTTAATCCCTTTTTCTATTTCCTTTATATTGTATTTTATTTTGTAACATGTAATATTTTATTTTCTACTTTTTAGTGTTTAAATATTTCATTGTTGCAATCTTACAACCAGCTAGCATATTTTAGTGATCGTGGTTTGGTACATAATTATCTCCATTGTTGAACATCGTATACAGTTGTAACAGTCGTATACAATTTTTGGTGACTTATCACCTGCGCCCGGATAACATAAAAATTCCATAAAATTAATTTATTATTTTATAATTAAGTTACAAAAATACCAAACTGTTTTACTGTCACCGAAAACATATCTGTGTACATAATTTTTAGGATTCTAGCATAGTTTTAAATCAATTACAAAATTCCACATTTACATATATATATATAAATCAAGTTAAGGTAAATAAAATAGCGTAATAAAAAAGACTAACAGATAAACTTTTAAGAGGCTACTTCGCTCACGCGAAAACATCCGCTCGCTAATGTTCATTATATGGGACAATTATTTTATATCTTATTTGCATTTCAATTTTTTTAAACGTGTTTCATTTTTTTTCTTTCTCATTGATAGTTCAGGTCGATCTCTATGCAGGCCGTTTTTTATTTTTCCGATTTTGGTTGCAGTTATTTTAATGAGGATACTTTCACTTTCGAAACCGGTTCCGAAAGTGAAAGTATCTTAATAAAAAAAAAACTTGTAAACATAATCGAAAAAGTAAAATACGGCCTGCATAGAGATCATCCCGAGGCTAACGAAAACGAAAGGCTACCGCGGTGCTTTACCCATATCTTTTTTTACAGACCGCCGGAGTCACGTGATGCTCGCATGCACCAATACAGGTGTTCGAAACGAGCATTTACGGTCTGTCACTCTAGCGGTCTGTAAAAAAAGATAAGTGGAATGCACCGCGGTAGCCTGTCTTTTTCGTTAGCCTTGGATCATCCTCAGCAAAATAATAATATTAACAATAAAATATTGAAATGCAAACGAGATATTATAAAATAACTATCCCATAGGATTAACATTAGCGAGGGTGTGTTTTCGTGTGAGTGAAGAAGCCTCTTAAGTTAGCTGAGCGCAGTTGATAAATCGCTAAATGTTGTTCCCATCGCCAGCGTTTGTATTGCATTCATTTCGAAAATTTAAATAATACATCCATTTAAAACAGATGCCTTTTTCACCCATTATATTTAAAATATTTATTTCAATAATAAATAATAACAGAAACTAAAACGTTTTATTTGAACATCAAATCATTGTTTCTAATTCGTACACTCACTCAAACCATAAAACTGCTATTGGAGAAAAAAAAAAAAAAAAAAAAAAAAAAAAAAACTGCTATTTGCAAGATTTGTAGACATAAAATTACCAAAACATTTATTTATTTTCTTTTGGCTATATTTTTGTGATTGCATTTTGTTTCTCGATAAACTGAGTCAAACCTGGCCAAACCTGGTCGTCAATAAATCCGGCGAGTACTTAAAATCTAAATAAAGCAAATGATCTAAAAATGTGCAAAATCAGAAATCCGCAAAGCCCTTGGTCGCATTTTTATGTATTTTATTAGCTTTTTTATTCGATTTTTTTGTGTATTGTATTAGCTTTTTTATTCGACTTTTTGTGAGTATTGTATTAGCTGACTACAATAAATTCTTGTGTGCATAACACTTTTATTATTATTATTATTATTATTATTTTAACAGGAAACATGAAATAGTCCGTAAACACTAAAATGCGTTTCATATTGCTTTATTATTTTAAACAGATCGAAACTGTTGTGTGAACGCGTGCCTTTTGCTATCATCGATCAGTTTTTACGGTAACTTTCATGTATTAAATGAGATGATACTCTGGATTGACTAATGATTTTTGCAGATACTTTTATCCTTGATTTTTCTTTTGAAGTTTAAACCTGCATCTAAAAAATATTAGAGAATGGCAAAAAAATATTAGATTGCAGTGCGAAATCCTCGCACGGTTCCGTTGGTAATTTTTATTGCTGGAAAGTATAATTACATTTTGTGAACATATTTTGAGAATCTGTACTTATTTCAGGGAAGCTGCGTATCTTGTTTAGTAGATTTATTTCCAAATATTTTCGATACAGTTTGTTTTGATAGAGTTATGTATAATAATAATAAAAAAAAAAAAAAACATTTACAATATCATATTACCTCGGGTGAAAAGGAATTAGTGATACAAAGCATTAATTCCTTTTTTCCCGAAACTAATATGGTATTTTGAATGTTTTCTTTTTTTAAATATACACATCTCTATCAAAACAAACTGTATCGAAAATATTTGGAAATAAATCTACTAAACAAGATACGCAGCTTCCCTGACTGATAGTCTAAGAGCTAGCAAAGTTTTTGTCACCTGATTTTAGCAAGGCTCATTTTTCTATATATAGTACTCCCTCTTTATTGTGGAATACGAATGCGGTCGTTCTGGCTGGCTAGCCAGCCAGAACGACCGCATTCGTATTCCACAATAAAGAGGGAGTATATATAGACGTTGCGTTTACCTGTGAGGGGAGGGGCAATGCAGGTAAAAAAATGTCGTCAATTTAGCATGTTTGTAACACTCGTTTCTACGAACTATTAGTGATATTAATTCATTATTGCCAGACCGTTTCAACGTTGCTAAGACCGTGCCAGACCCTGATTTGTAGGCAAAATGAGGTGTCAAATTCACGTCATTTTAGCAAAGCTGAAATTTTAGTATGTTATACTTTGACTATCAGATAAGACATAATTAATTTGCCAGACCGAAATGTTGCTAAATTACTGCCAGACGCCGATTTATTAGAAGGGTTGGTAGCTTTTTTAGTGTATATATATATATATATATATATATATATATATATATGGTTTGTCGAAATAAATGCTTAATTAAAAATATATCTTACACTTATTTAACGTGTCTTCAATGAAAATATTTTTTCTTCTTTGCTTATCGCTACAAAAATCACACATTTTTCCATTACTAGCCAACGCAATTCAATTTCATTTCGAAAACACAGAGAACGTGCTACGAACGATATTATTCTAAACTACAAATGATAGTTTGACCTTGAAAAGTAGCATTTGACATTGCCTATTTCTTGCTAGCCGCTATAAGTTTATTCAGAAAATTAAGAAAAAATATTATATATTGTATTATTTAAAATTAAAAGCGAATATTAATAAACACTAATTATAATATTACTTCAAAATTAAGAAATAATTTAAATAAACATAACAGTTGACAAGTTACGCCATGGAGTTTCAGTTTTGGTCTTTTTTCGCTTCTTTGTCGATTTCATTAATTTCTATCTGTATTATAAAGGACAAACGTGTCCGTGCGTAACGCTGACGTCATTCTGTGAATGGCAACACGTCACGATGAAATTTCGGTTTTGCGATTTTTGCTACTGCAATTTTTCTAATTTCTAAATATCGCACATTTTAAATTTTTACACTGTTACATAGGGGGAAAAAATCTACTTTCAAATGCAATTTGTTTGAAAACTATCTTAATTGACTGATTTATTATAGCATTTAAATTAAATTTCAAGCACGATTTTTTAAAAATCTATCTCTATCGCTTGCAGACGATTACAAAATATTAATCTTTTTGCACTTTAAACAATATGAAAATTTCAGCATTTGTTTCCAGCTAATATTTAAAAACGAAATTGAAACTTCATTAATAAATAAATAAAATAGTATGAATAAAACACAGATTTAACAGACATATAACTCAAATAAGCGCTTAAAACTCTTGAAATTATCAGAATAAATAATAAAAAAAAAAAAACTGCTGTAGATAACAAAATTTTTAGCGATTTCTTCGGCTATTAACTTCCGGCTGGAGGCCAATCCGAAATTATCGCTTTTAATAAATTTCAAAATTTTATTAGAATATATATTGACATATTTCATATAAAAATGCTCTTTCGTGTTGTTAGGGTGTAATCTAAAAAAAATTATTAAATGTAAAAAATCTATTAGAGTTTTCAATTTATAAAAAAATGGTTTTCACAAATATTCTCCATACCGGCAAGCCCGGGTCGAATGCCCTAGTACTTATAAAAGAACATGTCCTGATGACACAGAATCAACGCCGAGCTTCAACCGCTTCCCCTAGGACTATGAAATTTGGAAGACATGTTCCTTACACAATTCAGCCTGGAATACCTGTTTTTCGAATGTCAGCCATTCTCAAGTAAACGTTTTCAGCCGCATAAGTTAATTTATACATGAAAGAGTAAAGAAATAATCTTCATTTTAATGTTATTGTTAACGCTGTTAATTTTGCATGTTTGTCTGTTAAACATATTTTTTGAGATGAAAAGGTTTACTTGAGAATGGATAGCATTCGAAAAACAGGTATTCCAGGCTGAGGCCACTAATTAATACACTATAAAAACTCCTCGGAAACGTTTCTGAAAAATACGACGGCCAGCGAAAAATACTTTGTTTTTATAAATAATTCTTTAAATTTTGGAATTGTATAGGTTTCTGGGGATTCAAAAGACAATGGAACACTCTATTCGGAATTTCGGATAACTCAGAAGATTATATTATATTTTCGTTCGTGGTTATAGTATCCTAATCCTAATCCTAATAATATTATAAATCTGATTGTGTGCAAATGTTAGGCTGAAGCCAGCGTCAAAATGAAGCATTTAATTATCCTGTATCTTTGAATATAAGCTGATTATAACCCTCCCTCATATGAACAAAGGCTGGTTTTTGTTTATTTTATTTCAATATTTTTCTTAATAATTCCAAATTTCGTTATTTTCATAGAGAATAAATGGACATTTTTTCGTATAATATTTTAAAATGGTTAAATTTACTTTACCGTTGCTAATACTTTATCGTTGCCAAAACTAATTAAAAACCCAGAATAATAATTTTTACTCTACAATTTAGATTCAATTGAAAACTTTTCTCGTGAAAAATGAAAATGAAATAAAAGAAAATAAGGAATTAAAAAGATTAAATAATATTATTAGAAATAAAACGTACTTTTTTTAGTTTTTGATAATAATACAAGGTTTCAATATGCGTAACCATAGGAAACAGGCTAATATGACGTCATACATGGAAAATAAAATGGATATGCTTTGATTGATGAAATAAAATTATCTTAGGTTTTTTTTCTTCACTTTTTTCTTTTTTTTTTCTTTTGTATGGTAATAATACGTGGTGTTTTACCGTCTGCGCACAGCTAATATAACTATACCCTATTTTTTATTAGGTGCGTTCGTAATTATATAAATACGTAGCACCTATAGTCGTCGTTTGGTCCGTCCGTCTGTCCGTCCGTCTGTCTGTCTGTCTGTCCGTCCGTCTGTCTGTCTGTCCGCATATAACAACGCAAAAACTACCCAACCAAATGGTTTGCAATTTAAAATATATTATCTTTGCAGAATTTTGTCGAGACATTTCAAATTTTATTAAAATCGAATCAAAACTTTAGGAGATATTAATAAAAATATTTATTAAAAATTTGAATTTTTTTTTTAAATCGGTGCTTTTTTGTTATAGGAGCTTCCGAAGTTTAATCGTCAAGCGACCGAGATACTTATTTTAATACAGAAATTAATCTGCAGACGATATTATTCATTTCACAGAATTAAAAATCATCAAGATCTGAATATTTATATATTTAGCTGATACATATATATCTGAATATTTATATAACTAGTTAAGATATTTGTATGAACAGTGTCATAAAATATGTACCTAACTAGCTGTTTAACCCGTTCTACGCACGGGATATCATGAATTTAATTCTAAAACGTGCGTACGAACGCACCTCGTTTGTAACGTTTGACGTACAATTTCCAACTTGTTTAAATTTTAAAAAAGTAAAAAGAAATTTCAAAAGAAAATGGTTAGCAAATGTCAATAATATGCTCCGCAATATTATCCATGCCGAAAATGATGTCATGGATAGCGCGAAATAGATATTTTCATTCTTAAAACTAAAAGAAATACTTCGATTACCTAAAAAAAAATGACGAATGTTAATAGTTCCATTTTTGTTGATAAAACCTAAAGATTTAATATTATTTCGTTAAAATAACATAATTTCCCCTATGCCAGTATTGAAATTAATTGCCTGGAAAAGAAAATTAACAAGTATTATGTCATTAAAAAGGGATTTCTCTGGGGAAATATATATTTGAAATAAACGGAATTTTCCGATATGTTTTAAAATGAATGTGAATCAATTCCTTACATTAATAATACAAGGATCAGTAAGTATAGAAAGTAGATGAGTTTCACGCCATATTTATAACGAAAAATTTCAATTTTTTTTTTATATTTAAATGTAAATATACTGGTTATTAGGCATGAGTATCCATTATAGATGAGAGTTTTCTGCTAAAAATCACATCATAATTTTTAGAAAAGGAAAATGAACAGGAATCTATTATATTAAAATCTGACCGTGTGTTTATGTTTCGAAACTACTCCTAGACTATCGAACGCAACGCGATTTATTTAATACCGGTTATCATTGGTCCGAAGACTTAACTCTCAGAATTAAAAAATAAATAAATTAGATACCAAGATTTTTTTTTTTTTTTTTGTAAATTTTAATGAAGTTTCTCTAAAAACGGAAAGTAACATAATCCATATTTGTGTATGAAGAAGGAGAAATAAAACAGATCAGTAAATTTTTACACCATTTTCTCATTAAAACTGAAAAACAGAATTTATTTTCACTTTGAATAGGTGGTGAAAACAAAATCTTGATTTCAGTAAATTATCCGAAAAATAAAAACATATTTTCACATATTCAAACTTTATGAATCAATTTATTCGGGAGAACAAAAATTGCCTGTCAACATACTGTCATTTAGAAAACAAGATTTGTTTCGGCTATACATTAAACCAAGGAGGCAGAATTGAATTTAAAGAAAAAGCATATACTATTTCCAATTAATGTTTTTTTGAAGGATGAATGTTAAAACGTTTCACAAAGGCGTTAAAAGTAAAATTGTTTATCAGGTAAAATTGACATTTGTTTTTACCCATTTCGTCTATTTCCACGATTTTATTTGGCCCTCCTTTTTGCATTGGTTGCAATTTCATTTTCGCGATTATTTGGCACAAAATTTCACTTTTTTAAGACTGAATTTTGCCAAAGTCCCTATAACAAAAAATACCGTAAAAAATACCGTAAGCAACTCCTATGAAATGTGATAAAGAGTTAGTTAATTATTAACGTTTTTAATTAACGAGAGTGAAAGATTTTGCTTAATTAATGTATTTATTATTAATTTAATGTTGCGTGAACGAAGTCACGGGTAACAGCTAGTAATATTATAAATCCGATTGTGTGCAAATGTTAGGCTGAAGCCAGAGTCAAAATGGAGAAATTAATGGCCCTGTATCTTTGCATATAGGTGGATTATAGCCCGGAAATGAACATAGACTGGTTTTTGTTTATTTTATTCAAATACTTTTCTTAATAATTCAAAATTTGATTATTTTCATAGAGAATCAATGGACATTTTTAGATAAAATTTAACCATTTTACTTTATCGTTGCTAGGGCTTTGATCGTTGCCAATAAATAAAAATGCGGAAAAATAATTTTTCCTCAACAATTAAGTTTCAATTGAGCGATTTTCACGTGAAAAATGAAAATAATTCAAAAGAAGATGAATTTCTGTGGATATTTGAAACAACAATATGGAGTATTTGTTATTATACATGAAGTATGAATATCGGTTACATTAAAAAGATCTTTTTCTGTCAAAAACTGCGTTATAATTAGAAAGAAGAATTAACAATAATTATATTATTAAGAAAAAGATTTCGCTTGAACCATGGAATTATGAAAAGGATCCTTCTTGGCTTGAACAAATATGACGTCATAAATAAAACATGTATTTTCAAATATTCGTAATATTACAAAGAGCATGACTATCAGTGTATAATAAAAGTATATACGTAATGGACGTCGTATTTAAGATGAATAACGGAAATATTTTTTTGATACTGATTAATAATAAGCTTGAATATCAGTTACAAACAGATGTGAGTTTTTTGCTAAAATTCACGTCATTATAGCCAGGAAAAGAAAATTGACATGAATTATATCATTGAAAAGAGATTTCTCTGGGATCACAGTGACGTCATAATAAAACGGGATTTTTTAAACATGTTTCAAATGGAGCGTGTATCAATTTCATACATTAATAATCACTGAGTACAGTGAAAGAATAGAGAGGTAATGAACCGTAAAATCAGCTTGCAATATGAAGCCGCTTATCGCTCAAATCATTAGGCCCAAGGGTTGACTTCATTGGATGGAGAGAGGCTGCACGTGGAACAATGACTGGATTCATTGGACGGGGAGAGGTTTTCAAAGCAAGCCCCCAGTTGTTTGGGCCGACTGTAGGGTTGCATTTTCAGCATCACACCAAACATGAACATTTCATCTCTATTTATTCTCTGAACTCTGTGATTAATAATACAAGCATCAGTAAGATTATTAGGAAAAGAAAATTGAACACAAGTCTATTAAGTTAAAATCTGACTGTGTGTATTTCGCAACTACTCCTCTTAATGCAACGCGATTTACTTAACACCGGTTATCATTGATTCGAGGATGTCATATAAACTCTGAGAATTTAAAAATTTTGAATTAGATTCCGAGATATTAACATTTTTTTTTTTGTAAATTTTAACGAAATTTCTCTAAAAATGGTACTTCTAAAATTCTCAGGCTCTTCTCAGGCTAAATCTTCTAAAAATGGTACTTAAATTACTCCATTTTTGTGGATAAAAAAGGAGAAATAAAACGGATTAATATATTTTTATGCCATTTTCTCATTAAAACTGAAAAAAAATTATTCTATTTTCAATTTGAATGGTGAAAAAAAAAATCTTGATTACAGTAAAATTTCCGAAAAGTAAAAACATATTTCCACATATTCAAACTTTATGAATCAATTTATTCTGCAGAGCAAAAATCGCCTGTCAGCATATTGTCAAGAAATCAAGATTTGTTTCAGCTATAGATTAAACCAAGGACACAAATTTTCTGTTACATGCAAACGTAACACTTGCAATTGCAAAGCTTTTTGCAACCCCAAATTACATGCAAACGTAGCATTTACATGTAATTTGCACCCAAATTAATTTTAATTTGAACCGTAATAAATATTAATATGCAATGAAAATTACATGCAAAAGTAATGTTTACATAGAATTTTGGGTTGCAAAAAGCTTTGCAATTTAAGTGTTACGTTTGCATGTAATTTTGGGCTGCAAAAAGCTTTGCAATTGAAGCTCCTTGCATTTAGGTGTAGAATTATTCCTCCCTATTCACAATAATTGAATTTAAAGAAAAAGCATATACTATTTCCAATGAATTATTTTTAAATGATGGCTGTTAAAACGTTTCTCAAAGTCGTTAAAAGTAAAATAGTTTATCAGGTAAAATTGACATTTCTTTTTACCCAATTCGTCGATTTACACGATTTTATTTGGCCGTCCTTTATCCATTGGTTGCAGTTTTCTTTTCTCGGTTATTTGGCACAAAATCTTACCTTTTTTAAACTGATTTATGTCAAGGCCCCTATAACAAAGAAATATCGCATTTTCTTCTATGAAATGTGATAAAGAGTTAGTTAATTATTTACGTTTTTAATTATCGGGAGTGAAATATTTTGCTTGATTAGTACATTTATTTTTCTTTTAATGTTACGTGAGCGAAATCACGGGTAACAGCTAGTATTTTCATAAAATAAGAAACATTGGTCATTTTTTACAGTGCATAGTTGTTTGTAACATTATAATATTATATTAAATTTAGTAATGTAAAATTCCTATGAATATATTTCATAAAAAGAAAATGCTTTATATGAATGCACAATGTTGTTGCAATCGATTTTTAAATAAAAAAATCGTAACTCAATCACTAGTTATTTTAAATCATATATTATTACTAATAAATATATTTTGTGAATGCAAGAGGGAATTTAATTTATTTATCATCAAAGACTGTCAGCAACTATATACTTACGCAACTCAAAGTTTCCAGCAATATGTAAATATTTTTCAAATATTGTTCGTAGTATTTCATTTTTTTAAATAAATTTTAATAATTTAAATTCATATAAACAATATACCGCATTATTTAAAAAAGTAAAAAAAAGTAAAAAAAAAGATTAAATAACGAATTAGTAGTATCAAAAGTTAGGAAAGATTCTAAATAAGTAGTTTGAAATTTATAAATATTGTGGTACAATGTTTGTGCTTTTTAATTAATCGAAAAAGAAAAAAGACCTTCGAATTGAATTAAAAACTCATTAAATAAGAAAGAAAAATCTTGTGTTACGCATAGATTATGAAACACTTTGCAGCATTTCCGGAATATTCTTAGAAAGTCTATTCCGAGTAATAAAAAGTGACATGTCTTAATTGTTACGAAACTCCATCTTTTGATACGATAAATAAAAAATATCAAACTAAATAATTTAGGTATTCGTACTCTTTTATTCAGCCAAATATCTTTTTATCTGAATGCTCTATAGACTTTTATTCAGAATACATGATATGCTAAAATTGGATTAAAATGAAAAACACATAACGAAGTTGAAAACTCACTCTCAGCAATTACTGTCAATAAGCGATAATGTATTCACATTCTTTTATGCATTCTTGTATATGATCTAGATATCTTTGTACACAAGACATTTTATTTTATTTAATTCAACTAAAAATATCCTAACAAAACTAAAAACGATCTGCCAACTAATACCATCTATAAACTGTAATACAGTGGAACTCCAGTTATACGTTTTGCCCGGGACCGGAATACAAAACGTATAACTCAGTAAAACGTACAACTCAATTAATGGTCTTTCGGAACCATTGTTTAAATATATCGTAAAATCTTTGTTCTGCTGAAAAGTTTGTTACCTTTTATATTAAAAACGGAAGTTTTCTAAGTATTACTGTATCCATGACATACATTTTCGGAAACAGGACAGAGTTGAAAAAGGTACATCAGAAAAGTACACATGAAGTTATTTGATCATAAAAGCTTTATTAAAAATATTTTTAATACACATAGAGTACTTAAAATAAATTATTGGAATCACCTTGGCATATAAATCATTTATCAAAAGACATTTCAGTAGTTTACTGAATCTTTTTGAAATAATCACTAATCTTCGGTTGTTTCTTTTTGCAGAGCCGACACTGAACAACAAACTTTGCATTTATGTTAATGCAGTCGCCTTATCGTTACTGCTTTTACTACTGACGAATTGCTTTACTACATCAAAAGCCCTCAGAGCATCTCCGAAATTTGAGTGCGATCTTTCAAATTAAACTCATCCGACGCGTCTTTAGTGTTTCCGGTTACAAAATGCATAAATCAGACAACATTTCGTCCGGGAACGCAAAAACGTAACGTATAACTGAGGGAAATGTCTAACTCAAAACGCATAACTCAGCTAATTTTTAATGGCAAGCGGTCGGGACAGCTGAATTGAAACGTATAACTGAGGGAAACGTACAACTCAGGTAACGTATATCTGGAGTTCCACTGTATATCCAATTACTTTTACACAGCTCCTGTTTTTTATGTATATTTATTTTTTAGTAATACCTCTTAGTATACTAAAATATTGTTCAATTAGAAAATGTGTAAATAAGTTAAAAACACACTTTAATAAACTCAAGCCGATAGATGGCAATGTTTAACTTTTTTTGTACAACCCTGTAGAAAGGGCGATTTCTGGTTTGTTCTGATCTTTAAGTAAATTTTAGTATGTTACATGATGTGTTTAATTTATATAGATCATATAGAGGGATAGCCAATAGAACTATATTTCATTCATTTGTTTGGACGAAATTTGTCGAAAATATATTTTTAAATATGTTACTCAGTTTTTTTTCAGCTGAACTAAATTTTGTTATACTACGAACCTATATATTACATTGTGAGTTACCATGGTCAGCTTAGATATCATTATGCATTACAATAATGTATATGGATTTCATTACACTAAAATTAATATAGCATCGTTAAAGCACACTTCATCTTAGTTATTTTTACCTACAGACAGTTTTGCAATTAAATAGTTTTGTTTGTTCCTGTAAATAAATAATAATTGCCACGCACACCTTTTTCTATAGGAAACTTTGTATATTCATGAACATAGATTATGAATAATTATAAATTATATATAATTAAAAAAATAAATAAAATGTTATATATTATGTGTCATATTAGATATGTATGTACACACTCATGCATATATTCGTATCTATTGTATACATTAATAAAGTATATATAATTACATATATAAATACATTTTTTGAGGTAATATAAAAACCTTAAAATACAATTTAAAAAATTAGACCATGATATATACATTATTTTGAGTGTCTCTGAAAAAGGACAAATAAATCAAATTATGCAGAAATATATACAGCTAATCACGTATACGTTACAAACATTACCAAATTTGAAGTTAATCGGAAAAGTTTGCTGCATTTATCATTGCACAGACGCACATACAAACGTGAAAACGATTTTCCTCCACTAACGTTTTGGTAATATTGTTTTGCTTATAACTATTTTGGTGTTAGGGTGCAAAACGTCATATTTGCGTGCAAATCGGAGCAAAACGCCTATGTAATTAAAATTGCATTTTGCTTTTGTGAGGGGGCTAACTTAATGTTAAGTTAGCCACGACATATTGTTGCTTGTAACGTTTTTGGTGTTAGGGTGCAAAATGTCATACTTGGGTACAAATCGGTGCAAAACGACCATATAGTCAGAATTTAATTTTGCTTATTTTTGGGAGGTGGTGAGGCTAACTTAATGTTATATGTTATCCTCACCATATTGATTTGCTTATAACTGTTTTGGTGTTAGGGTGCAAAACGGCATACTTGGGTGCAAATCGGGTGCAAAATGCCCATATAATTAGAATTGCATTTTGCTCTTGTGGTAGGGCTAACTTAATGTTAAGTTAGTCCCGCCATATTGTTTTGCTTGTAACGTTTTTGGTGTTAAGGTGCAAAATGCCATACTTGGGTGCAAATCGGTGCAAAATGGGTGCAAAACGACCATACAGTCAGAATTGAATTTTACTCATATTTGGGTGGTGGTAAGGTTAATTTACTATTAACTTAGCCCCGCCTAATTGTTTTGCTTATAAGGTTTTTGGTGTTAGGGTGCAAAACGCCATACTTGGGTGCAAATCGCCCATGTAATTAGAATTGCATTTTGCTCTTGTGTGTGTGTGTGGGGGGGGTAACTTAATGTTAAGTTAGCCCCGCATATTGTTTTGCTTGTAACGTTCTTGGTTTTAGGGTGCAAAACGCCATACTTGGGTGCAAATCAGTGCAAACGACCATATAGTCAGAATTTAGTTTTGCTCATATATGGGTGGTGGAGGGTTAACTTCATGTCCACCATATTGTTTTGCTTATAACTATTTTTGTGTTAGGGTGCAAAACGCCATACTTGCGTGCAAATCGGTGCAAATCGGGTGCAAAACGCCTATGTTATTAGAATTGCATTTTGCTGTTGTTGGGGGGGGGGCTAACTTAATGTTAAGTTAGCCCTGCCATATTGTTTTGCTTGTACCGTTTTTGGTGTTAGGGTGCAAAATGCCATACTTGGGTGCAAATCGTTGCAAAACGACCATATAATCAGAGTTTAATTTTGCCCATATTTGGGGGGTGGTGGGGCTAACTTAATGTTAAGTTAGCCCCGCCATATTGTTTTGCTTATAACTATTTTGGTGTTAGGGTGCAAAACACCATACTAGGGTGCAAATCGGTGCAAAACACCATATTAGGGTGCAAATCGGTGCAAAACACCCCTGTAATTAGAATTGTATTTAGCTGTTGTGGGGGGGGGGGGCTAACTTAATGGAGATACATAAAAAAGAATTTACAAACATCATAAACATTTGTTTCATGAGATCATAAACAAGTTACAGAATAAGGAGATAGGGGGTGAATCGGATATTTTCCCAAAAATATTTATTTTAAATATTTTATTTAAGTTATTATTAATATTATATATCGCATTTCATACATTAGGTGTTGTCTACATCTTATGCACAATATTTATTCAAGATTATTATTGTACAGAAATATATTATGAAATCTTCTCTGTCCCAATTATCCCCACAGCAGGGATGAATGGGACACAAATATTTTCCTCTCTATCCAATGATACCAAATAAAAATTTATAATTATAAACTTATATGTAATTATATTTGTAATATATGATCTTATATTATAAAATTCAGTATCCTTTAGGGATGAATGAAGCACAGCAGGGGTGCAGAAAATGTTTTTACTCCCAACATTTCCCCCAATCCATATGAAAATTTCCCCAAAATGTTATGATATGTTATAGGCTTACATAGGCTTCTGTATTACCGTAGGTATGGTAAATTTTGCAACATACAAGTCGCATCTTTAAAAACCTATAGACTGAAATTGTAACATGCCTAGTTATTGGAAAGGTAAATTAAGTTAATGCAATGTAAGTTTTAATCTAATTCTTATGCCTAATATTTATTAATAAATACACAGTTTTAACCAATAAATACAATGTTTTTGATTACCTTTTCTGATAAATTTTCAATTATTGAGAAACTGCAATCTTCCACTCTCTTTGTGGATGTTGTCAATCATTTTTGATGTTTTTTAGTTCTTGAGTCTGTTTCTTGAAGAAAATCTAGTAAAATGATAATTTCCACCATGAAAATGTCTGTTTAAGGATGCTTTTAATAGTTCCGTAGCTTTATGCACTGGTGGTCATTCCATGATATAAACACTTCATGAAAGAGATTATCAGATTTTAGGGTTCTGTTATGAATGTGTTTTCCAATAATAGAGCCAACAGATCCACAAACACAGTCACTGTAAATTTTCAAGCAGTTTTCAAGGAGCTAAAGTATGTCTGATACCACTTTCTTGATCTAGAAGTGATGGTTTCTTTTCAGAATTTAGGATTATTTTATTAAATTAAGTTTTTAGAATAATTTTCTTCCAAGTTGTCCATAGATTAAAAATATTTTTCTCATTATTAAATTAAAATTATTTTCTATTTTTGCTCACCCATTCAGTGAGAGCTTGTAGTGAGTTTTTCACCAGTCATGGGTGTGTGATCTTCTTGATTTAATTCTCTTTCTAAAGTTTTCTCTTTCCTGATTTTTTTTTTTGTCAGAAAATTATTATCTTTAAAAATTTTTTTCTAAGGTAATTCATTAGAAAAGAACTTAGAAATTTCGATTATTACAATCGCTTAATTACTCCGGAACATCGGCATTTTTCTACTCCTAAAATAAATTGCGACTTTTTTGTCCCATGTATAAAGTTGACCTCCCTCCCCTACTTTGAAGCAGATTATTTTTCCAAAATTTCTCGACTTATACGTGAGTATATACGGTACATATTATTCTCAGATCGATTTTGTGAAAGTCGCCATGCGGATCTTTTTATTTGTAGGGAAACATTTTTCTATCTCGGGGAATTATGTAATTCATTGTTAAAATTGAAATCAATTGTATATTTTTCCGAAAAATTTCCCCAGATGAGTAAAATTTCCCCCAATCCTAGATCGCCGGATCGGACATATTCTGCACCCCTGTGAAGCAGTCCCATTCATCCCCATTTGAAATGTCCCAATCATCCCCATGATGTATATATTCAATTGTCAACCATTTTGTCTCAGAAATTATTTTGTCACAATGGTTAATATTCATTCATTTTAATTACCGATATTGATCTTTGAAATAAATACGTATAACATATCTTAATTGTTTATAATGCATAAAATATGTAAACAACTTCAAATATAAAAAAAATACTTTCAAGCAAAGTTTTCAGGAAATGCAACTTTGAAGAAAATTGAACACAGCCATATGGTCTTGCTTTTTATTCTGAAGTACACTATAATAGTGTCATCTATGAGAATAGGAAACAACTAAAAAAATGATTATTGCCTGAAATATTGAGAATGCCCCATCCATCCCTTGTCCCATTCATCCCCCAGTTCCCCTACAGTTTTAATTAAGTAATTTAAACTGTATATTTATTTTCTGTATAAAATAAAAGTTAATTAATTAAACATTAAATAACATGAGCAAAATTTATTTATTACTTTAAATAAGAAAAAGAAAATGTGAATTGTTATTTTATATTTTCCTAGAAAATATTTTATTTTTAGAAATCACGTTTTACAGCGAGAGGTGTTTTATGTAGCTTTATACAGAGAGATTATTTCATATATTTTACAGTACTTATCACACTTTTTACGAATTTAATTATTAAAGGGAAAAAACTATTTATTTATCTTTTTTTACATCTTTTGAGTTTCTTATTTAAAAAAATTCTGAAAATTTCATTTATCGAAATAATAGTTTAATAAAATGTGTGTTTTGTGTAGTTTCATAAAACAAAAATCTAATAAATATTTATCAAATTTTTGAGGAATGTAATTTTTAAAGAAAAACCCCTCCTTTATATTTACTTTAAAAAAAAATCAGAATGCTTATTTTTCTAACTATTTCTTGTTTATAATAAATGTGTGCTTTATGTACCTCTATAAAGCTAAAAACATCATAAATTGGCAGTGCTTAGGCAATTTTCTGGGAATTTAATTTTTTATGAAAACTAATCAAATTATGTATTTCCTTTAACGTTTAATCTTATTTAATTTTTGTTTAATTCTTTTCATTTATAATGGCGTAAAGAATACGAATGTTTTTGTAAGAAAATATTTGTTGTAAATATTAACCCCACATAATAAATATTCCTTTTAAAACAAATTGTTGAACACATTAAATTCTATATTTAAAAATATATATCGTTTCAAAAATGAATCGCTTTTAAAATTTTCACCACTCTATGAGTTTGTTTAATGACAATGTGTTCAACATTTTGTTGTAAATATTAACCCCATATGATATAATAAACATTCCATCTAAACAAATTATTGAAAATATTAAATTCTATATTTGAAAAAATATATCCACTATTTCGGGAACGAATCTCTTTTAAAATATTCGTATTCTTCACGCCATTATAAATTATAAGAAGTAAACAGAAAATATAAAAGATTGAAAATTAAAGAAATACACAATATGATTAGTTTCATTAAAAATTAATTTTTTTAATTATTTAGTGAGTTTGTTTAATGACAGGATTGACAATATCTGATTGTCGTTACGCTCATACTAGCACGAAATAAACAAAAATTTCAACGGCTATAACCAAAAGAATGGAACACCCCGACCCGCCCAACCCACTACGAAAAACTTAGTTATCATCATTGATCACGACCACTGCAACTCTACTTTGGTGCGGCCAGCTTTATCTGTTTCTTCCTTTCCTCTTTATTAACCCCTTCGCTACGAGCGTCCTTTACAGAATTTTTAATCTTTTGCCACCGGCTTTTCAAAACAGAAATTTTCGCCAAATTGAATCGCAGAAGTGCTAGGATTACATAAGTCAAATCTTACAATAAAAAATAACTGCTGGGAATAATCGAGGATTCTGAGCATCTTATGCGTCACGTATACGTGTCGCTCGTCCCCAAGGGGTTAGGCCTAGCCGTCTGGTTGACGGTTTGGATTTGTAAACGATTTGACATCTTTTGAATATTGTGGATACAGTCAAAAATGCATTAAAAATATTTTTCGAATTATACCTCACAACTTTTCTGGGATGAGTGTTTAATTTTAAATGCATCATTTGCTTTTGTTATTTCCGATATTATAAAAATTTGATATATAATTTAGATTATGATTGTTCATGCACAAGATGACCATGTTATTTTCACCAAGCTTTAAATCCATGATCAAAAAGATTTTTTACGTGTAAACCAATACTTTATTGATCGATTTTTTTTTTTTTTTTGGGGGGGGGGGGATAGATATCTGCAATGGAAGATGATGTTTTTCAGTAAAATACCTTTAAATTATTGCTATTGATCTTTAAATATATATTATTGTAATAAAATATAAATGATCTCAAATATACAAACCATTATTTTATAAATAATTAAAACTTGGTTAGTTGAATTTTAACTCACAAAAGATGCGCGCATGTTTTGGCAATCATATAAATTTTATGAATTCTCGTAGTTAATTTAATCACAAAAGAGCATTTACTTAATGCTAAAAATCCCTAATCTTGTTTTAAAATACGAAATTACAAAGGGACACCTCACATAAAATATCCCACAGCCCATCTTCATATGTAGATCGGATATGAAGTATCCTCGCTTATCTGCTACATTATCCCTTATATTAATTACCACTATTATGATGTTTTGGGTATTAATAAATTTTTTTGTAGAAAATACACATAGATCATGAATTAAATGCAGGGCTCCCACTGGTACATTTTATAAATATCCGTATTTCGGAAGAAATTTTTTCGTGGTATGTTTTACTTACCCATCATACGTAGTATATAGGGTAAATCTTGTAATCGTTTTAAAAATAGAATTTTTTTTTTTTTTTTTTTTTTTTTTTTTGGGACGGATTTACACGTTTCAGACCCTGGAGATTCCGAAAAACATATTTTTTGAAAAAAAAAAAAAAATTGCCGCCCGTCTGTGTGTCTGTAAACGCTCTATCTCCCGAACAAATTGAGATAGAGACTTGAAATTTGATATGTATTTAGTATGTAATAATGGGAAAAAGCTTATTAAATTTCAGTAATCTCGATTAGTCAGAACTATTTTTTTTTCGGACTCTCGAAATATTCGTTCTGATAAAAGGTATATAAAAATTTTCGAATTTGTTTATTTTAAGGAGTGAATATAAAAGACAATAAAAAAACATAAATTTTGCATAAAAAATGAAGTCGATCGGTTAATTAGTTGCCGAGATATTTGTAATCCTCTTTTCCACACTCCTCGATTTTACATGACCCTGTCTTTCATTCAAATTTCAATTCAAAGATATATTTTAATTGGAAATTCAACGCTTAATACGACGCAGTAAGCCGTTAGTGAATACGATTATCAATTTTGGAGTTATAAGGATGTTTCTTTTACGCATTTCAGTAACAGAGCATTTAAAGTTTATGATGTCATCAAGCCAGGATTTTATTCGAATTGCAATGCATTTTATAAATAGCTTACACATGTTTTATTTTCATATTTTACATTATGCATATCCATGATGGGTAAGTATTATGGTGGCCCCCAACGACTAGTTTACATTTGCATAAAAAATTACGTTCCACGTGGGTGAAACAAAATTACAAGACAAAAGGGGAAAATTCTGCTATAAGGCAGAATATAGATTGCCACACACGGCTTTTATTTAAAAAATAAATAAACTAGCTGTAACTCAGAATAAAAACGCAATGACAAATAACAATTTTAAAATATCTAAATAACAAATAAAAATTCCCCTGTTAAAGTGTTATCGTTGTTGAATAACCATTCGATTTAGAAAAATATTTTTCTACCACTGAGCAATTTTTCTTAATGAAATTTAATTCATGTTGCTATGGCAGCAGACGATAAAACGATATCTTTGGAATAAGGGAATAAATAGAAGAAAAAATTTTGTTGTTTGTGATAAATTGTTTTTCTTTATTTTTTAAAAATGTGTATACATAATTCACTTTTATATTTTAACAGAATAATAAGTTTACTATAATTCGTTACTCATGCTATGGCCAGTATACACGATACACGTCGAGCCACAATGCCTTTATCATTATCTTTTAACGCGTAAAAGTTTCGCTACGGTACTCCATTGTGAAGTTTTGTAATTTTTGAAATCTAATACTTGAAAAACGACATAATTATTAGATTTGAAATTTATATCAAGAAAAATACAATTTTTCACCATTCTAACGCAGTTTGTAAAACAATTTTGTGACAAATACTTTTCTAGTTATTAATTTTTTAAGTAACTTCAAATGTTTCATTTTCCGAGATTAATCTGTGGCAACGATGGATTGCTGTGACTTTTCATAAACAGGAAAAATGATAGAGATTGAAAGAATAAGCCACCCTGTGTGTGGCTAATAAATCTAAACTGAAGATTTTTGACAGAGAAAATGGCCTGGACAACAGAAGGAAATTTTTCACGCCTATTTTTTCGGCAACCTATTCACTGTTTTATATACACAAGCAATTTGTGTTTTAATATTTGTACAATGTATTTAATATACAGAAGCTTTTTTCTGTTACTATACAGAAACAAAAGTAATTTATCTAACACTTGTAATCAAAAGCAATTTTTTAAATGCATACAAACACAAGCATAATAGTTCATTAGTTTTGTTTTCATAAGTATTTATAATATCAAATTTCGTTCTATTAAGTCCGAACTGCGCCAAGCTTTTTAACACTTTCCAACCTAGTTGAAAAGTGTTTATGACTTCGGTTTGTCTGCCGTATGGCCGTCTGACCGTCTGTCCGTGCTCTAACTCCCGTAAATATGCTCGGATTCACCCTGCAATTTTTATATGTTATTGTCGTTATCTATAGCATGTTCCCTATTTCAACTGAAGTGTGTAGCACTTATAGTTTTTTTTACAGGTACACTCAAAAGAATTCCGTTACATTACGGTCTATGGTGAAAAATCATTTGCCGTTTATTTTAATGATGTTACACACTTTCAAACACAGTGTAATTGATATATATCACTAAGGTGCATTACAAGATGCTTAATATGGAAGATGCTGTGCATAGCACTTATAGTTGCTTTACACGGACAGTCAAAAGAATTCTTTTACATTACGTCTATGGAGAAAAATCGTTTGCGGTTTAATTAAATAATGTTTCATTATTTTAAACGCATTGAAATTTATATATATCACTAAGGTGCATGACAAGAGGCTTACTACAGAATATTGTGTGTATAGCAGTCATCGTTCATTTACAGGGACACACAAAAGAATTCTCTACTGTCTGTTAACAATAATTCCTGGAAGTGCGTTTTAAGTTGCTGGACGGGATTTTAAATTTAACTCACTTTTTGTCTATTACTTGGTGTGTATAAATTCTGTAGATTCTATACAGGGCAGCACAAAAGTTCGCGAACACATTTCCGTTTATTGACAGAAACTCCAGAAGGAGAATTTTAAACTGTGCTACGCGTTCCCTAACTAAACTAAAATTTAGCATCCTATGTAGTATATATACAAATCTATAGATCCTATACAGGGCTGAATAAAAGTATTCGGATATTTTTCCGAATATTGTATATGTTGGAATTTCCTGAAATTACGCTTTTAAATATGTTATGCGTCTTCCAAATTGTTTACTTGGATGTTATCTTTCAGCTTATTAAGCGGTAATGATTTGTAAAATTATTTTGGAAGCGTCGGAAAGTGTTACATAATCTATGCTTGACGCATGATTTTTCGTTCTTGTTAAAAAGGGCCAAAGTCTCTATATCAGGGAAATACCAAATTATTAAAATTTAAAAACCAAAGTATTTTTTACATTTAAATTTCTTAAACATACAATAATACGCAAATTATATATGATAGGACAATTTTATTTAGAAATAAGAATGAGGTTATAAAACATTTTAACATTAAAAGAGTTTTTAAAATTTCAATAATTGTAATTCAAAATTTTAAACACAAAATGGTACGCATTTTCGTTACACAGATGGTATCCTATATAATATACAATTTGTACATAATACAATGAAAAAAAAATAACACATATCAGTCTCTTTCTACTAATATGTTGTACGCATTAAAAATATTTTCTATTTCGCAGAAATAAAGGAAGGTATTGAAGGAAGAACCTCTGTAATGAAATTTATTATCTTCTTATAAAAAACAAGAACGAAAAATCATGCGTCAAGCATAGATTATGTAACACTTTCCAACGCTTCCAAAATAATTTTACAAATCATGACCGTTTAATAAGCTGAAAGATAACATCGAAGTAAACAATTTGGAAAACGCATAACATATTTAAGAACGTAATTTCAGGAATTTCCAACATTTATTTCCAACATATACAATATTCGGAAAAATATCCGAATTCTTTTATTCAGCCCTGCATATCATCTATAGATTTATATATATATACTACATAGGATGCTAAATTTTAGTTCAGTTAAGAAACGCGTAGCACAGTTTAAAATTCTCCTTCTAGAGTTTCTGTCAATAAACAGAAATGTGTTCGCGAACTTTTGTGCTTCCCTGTATACGATCTACAGAATTTATACACACCACGTAATAAACAAAAAGTGGGTTAAATTTAAAATCGCGTTCAGTAACTTAAAACGCACTTCCAGGAATTATTGTTAACAGACAGTAGAGAATTCTTTTGTGTATCCCTGTAAATGAACGATGACTGCTATACACACAATATTCTCTAGTAAGCCTCTTGTAATGCACCTTAGTGATATATATAAATTTCAATGCGTTTAAAATAATGAAACATTATTTAAATAAACCGCAGACGTAATGTAACGGAATTCTTTTGACTGTCCCTGTAAAGTAACTATAAGTGCTTTTCGTAATGCACCTTTATATATCAATTACGATGTGTTTAAAATTGTGTAACATCATTAAAATGAACCGCAAATGATTTTTCCCCATAGACCGTATTGTAATGGAACACTTTTGAGTGTCCCTGTAAAAAACTATAAGTGCTACACACTTCAGTTGAAATAGGGAAAATGCTATATATAACGACAATAACATATAAAAATTGCAGAGCAATCCGAGCATATTTACGGGAGTTAGACCACGGACAGACGGCAGACGGCCATACGGCCAGACAAACCGAAGTCATAAACCAGAGTTGCCAAGTCTCCGGCTTTTTGTACACTAGTAATTGTTTAGATAAAAATGTTGTTCTTTCAAATCACAGAATGCTACAATTAAATAAAACAACATTTTCTGTACTAAAATACTGGTATCCAAAAAGCCGGAGACTTGGCAGGTCTGCATAAACACTTTTCAACTAGGTTGGAAAGTGTTAAAAAGAAACGAAAAAAAAAGAAAAGAAAATTGTTCGGCTGACTATGTCCATCGTTTTAGTTTGATATTCATGAAGAATAGTAAACAATTTAATTTATGTCTGTTTATCTGTCTGTTCCGCAATAACTGCCGCAAAAAGTACCGATTAGCGATTAGATTACAATTAGGTAGGTATGTTGGTGGGCAGCTGTAATTTTTTGGTTAAATTTGATTGATTCGTCCGGAAAATATAGAACTTTTTCTTGATGCCATAATGGTTTTCTACGAGAATTCAGACGATTTTAAAATGTCATTATTCGTTAAAAAAAAATGGCACATTTGAAAAATTAATTTAAATTAAAGGTTAAATTATAGATACTAAATTTTCGATATGGAGGTCTTGAATAAAGTAACCAGTCGGTTTCAAATTTTGTGAATACATAAGTTAGAGATTCTAAATTTTCTATATATTTTTTGATGAAATTTTAGGAATCTGTTCGAAAAATATAAATCATGTCACTTTTCAATTTTATATGTTTTCTATCATATATAATTATTTTTTTTTCTCACTTTAACAATAGCGTAGCAGACTGTATTTTCATAAAGTGGCAGAAAAAGAAAATTTAATAAAATAATTCATTCATTCTAATTTTCCCAATTACAAAAGATTTGGAAAAAAAAAAAAAAAAAAAAAAAAAGAAAGAAAGAAAAAAAAAGAAAAAAGAAAGAAAAGATAACTGTTCAGCTGACTACGTCCATCATTTTAGTTTGATATTCATAAATAATAGTAAACAATTTACTATCAACAATTTACAATTTACTAGCTAAGTACAACTATTTTATTATCTATATTATAAAGGACAAACGTGTCCGTGCGTAACGCTGACGTCATTTTGCGAATGGCAACAGTTAACAATAAAATTTCGGTTTTGCGATTTTTGTTACTGCATTTTTTTTTTCTAAACATCGCACATTTTAAAATTTTACACCGTTATATAGGAAAAAAATCGACTTTCAAGTGCAATTTGTTTGAAAACTGTATCGCAATTTATTACAGCATTTTAATTAAATTTCAAGCATGATTTTTGTTTAAATCCTTCTTATCGCTTGCAGACGATTACAAAATATTAATCCGTTTGCACTTTAAACAATATAAAAAGTTCAGCATTTGTCTCCAGCTAATATTCAATAACGAAATTAAAACTTCATTAAGAAATAAATAAAATAGTATAAATAAAACACAGATTTAACAGACATGCAATTGAAATAAGCGCTTAAAACTGCTGAAATTATTTGAATTAAAAAAAAAAACTGTTGTAGATGATAACGACATTTTTAGCGATTTCTTCGGCTATTAACTTATGGCTGAAGGCCAATACGAAATTACCGGTTTTAATAAATTTAAAAATTTTATTTGAATAACATATTTCATATAAAAATGCTCTTTGGTGTTGTCAGCGGGCAATCCAAGAAAATATATATATTAAATGTAAAAAATCTCTTAGAGTTTTCAATAAAAAAGAAATAAATGGTTTTCACATATATTCTCTATCCCGGGAAGCCCGGGTTAGATGCCCTAGTAATTTTAAAATCATTTACGACATTTAAAGAAACTAAGCGGTCACATTCCTACAGTGACTCCAAACCTTTTTTACACAGTATAAAAGAAATTCCACCCTATATCGAAGAATATTTTCTATTTCCTGACATTCAATATTCTGATATTGATTTATCTTTTAAAGAATGATTTCACTGGAACTTCTCTCAAGTTTTCATTTTAAATATTAAAGTGACGAAACGTCATTTGAGCTGTACTACTTTGGGGACACGAAATGTTTTTGGTGTCTGTTTGTCTGTTCCGCCATAACTGCCGCAAAAAGTACCGAATAGCGATTAGCTTGCAATTAGGTAGGTATGTTGGTGGGTAGCTGTATAGTTTTTGGTTAAATTTGACTGATTCGTTCGGAAAATATAGAAGTTTTTCCTGATGTCATAATAGTTTTCTACGAGAATTCGGACGATTTTAAAAAGTCATTTTTCGCTGAAAAGAATGTGGCACATTTGAATAATTGATTTAAAGGTTAAATTATAGATACTAAAATTTTTAGATATAAAGGTCTTGAATTAATCCCTTCGGTTTTAAATTTTGTGAATACATATGTTAGAGATACTAAATTTTCTATATATTTTTTGATGGAATTTCAAGAATCTGTTCGAAAAATATAAATCATGTCACCTTTCAATTTTATATGTTTTCTATTATAAATAATATTTTTTTCCTCACTTTAACAATAGCCTAGCAGACTGTATTTTCATAACGTGGCAGAAAAAGAATAAAATAATTCATTCATTTTAATTTTTCCAATTACAAAAAATTTGAAAAAAAAAAGTTTAAATAAAATGTAAAATAACTAATCTTCCGTAATCAAATCAACGGACAAGGTTAGCGTCCAATCAGCAACAATAGAGTTTAAATGTATGTAGATACTATTAAAGCACTCTAAAAAATATAAAAATTAAAAAAAAAAAGAAAGAAAGAAAAAATCACTATTGTGCTAAATTACACTTTCTGAAATGCACAGTTTGGAACTGAGCCTGATTACAAAACATTACGCAATAGGTTGAAATGTGTATACATGTTACATTATTAAATCTTCCTACGTGATATTTCCCTGTTTTATGTTAATTACCATCACACACACACACACACACACACACACACACACACACACACACACACACACACACACACACACACACAGTTTCACTAATTCTTTATTCCCTAATAATATCTATCGTTAATTCTATTAAATTCCCCTTAAATTAATTATTGTCTTACCCGATTTACTTAAATATAAAGCTTTCAGTTATTCCTAAATTGTATCATGATATCTGATCATTTGTGTGAATTCAAATTTTTTTTCGAGAACCATTTATTTTTCTTTCCGAGATTGTTTTTTCGCGCCTTGGATTATTTTTTACTATAAAATACGTCCGCTTGAGATTGTCAGGTCTCTTTGCGCTATCATTCCCATTGGTCGTGACGTAGAATGTACGCGTATCCCTTATTTTCGCATTGGCTAGAGCGCGCGCTACGTCATGATTTTGTATTTCTCCGCTTGTCCACAAAAAACAGCTGCACGCGATCTTCAGACAGATTTTGGTTGAATTTTCATGTGTTAAATAGTCCCATGGCTGTGGGTTTTACTCATCACGTATTCCAAATGATTTTACTCCAATAATCTGTTCGATGTAATTTTAAGAGCATCTTGTAACAACTATTTGCTTTAGAGATGGCACTACCCATTTTAATCATGTGTGGACTCCTTCGATGACGTTTATTTAAATAAAAGCATGTAACTATGAATCACCTTGTTTTTTTGCATATCGGAGAAACGCCAACTGTTTTATTTATTGCCTTGTACAGCCACTACACGACTGCAACCATATTATTGTCCTTCGATTGGACGACTGCTTTCACTAATATCATGCTGCTTCAATTACATAAAGTTTATTGCCAATCTCCTCTCCTTCATCGATTTCATCTATTATAATATACACAAATGAATGTGTAGGATCTGAAATCCAAGTGGACATTTTGGAGCATAACTGACAATTGCTTAAAGTACTTATTACTTTAAAGTAAATAAGTAAAGTAGTTTACGTGAAGCTCTATACTGAAAAATCTAAAGTACAGTCGTGGAAAAAAGAAACTGATCACCCCCACTAACTCTGCAACAAATTATAGTAGAAGGAAGTTACTGGTGCCAAACGATTGGAAATAAAGTCTACTTTTAAATTATGTATATAAAATTTCCTTAGGGGGCCATCTACATATCAAAACCAGCCCAATCTTTATTTTTTCCAATAGCAACATCCAATTTTGACAAGATATTTTAAATAATCGGTTCAAACTATGCCTAGATACCAAATTTCAAGTCATTTGGATGATAAGTTTTGGAATTATAAGCATTCAAATTTTAGAACTTCTAATGTTAAATTACATTTTCATATTTTTATTAATATCTCCTGAAATTCTAATCCTAGTGTGCTAATATTTTGTTTGGTTATAATACTCAAAAACCCAAGCATAACTACGTTGAATTTGTAATTTTATAATTTTAAGATATGAATTATGAAATTAGTATTCGAAAAAATTATGAATTGCAACCTACAATTTTTTTAGTGGATTTATATTTATTATGTCCTGCTTTATGAGTATTCAAAATTAAAAAAAATTCTTCCAAGTAGTTTTCAAATTATGCTTAAAAAACGGCAAGATACTGCTTTAAGGGGCCGTCTATGATGTGCATTAAAGCATAATTTGAACAGGGATGAAAACGCTCCGATCCGAATACCCGATTCTCACCACTAAATTTTAATAGTATTTGTTAGCTTATTTAAGAACAGAATTTCTGAAATTCAATACGTTGGAGAATACTATTAAAATTTAGTGGAAAAAATCGGACATTCTCATCCCTGTTTGAAAAAATACGAGGGGCAGTCGTAAAATAAG
Organism: Maratus michaelseni; assembly: GCA_963931845.1. NCBI lineage: Eukaryota > Metazoa > Arthropoda > Arachnida > Araneae > Salticidae > Maratus > Maratus michaelseni. The sequence continues at coordinate 74,892,902 of OZ007600.1, forward strand.
TTTCCCCTGGCGACTGTGGACAGAGGTGTGTATGAAAGACAAAAAATGTACTGAGACATTTATTTTTCCACATAAGTACCAAGTACATTGAAACATTTGTCATACCGCTTTATAAGCTTCAAAAAACCTCCAGGAAAAAAATCAGGGCTTTGCATATGGAACAGCTCCATCTGCTTGATCACGGTCGACCTCTACCCAATGGTGTATCGGTGTCTTGCACGTTCGCGTTCATCTGCTGTGTCGTTTTTCGCCCTAGCCGTTCAACGCTTCGCCCGTATGCAAAGCCCTGATTTTTTCCTGGAGGGCTTTTTCAAGCTTATAAAACGGTATGACAAATGTCTCAATGTACTAGGTACTTATGTGGAAAAATAAAGTTGTGTTTTATCATTAATGTCTCATTACATTTTTTGTCTTTCATACACACCTCTGTCCACAGTCACCAGGGGAAACTTATTTTCCTGACTGCCCTCGTATTTTACTCATAGGCTGGGATTACAGTGTCACTTAGAGATTATACATATATATATATATATATAATATATAATATATATATAAGTCTGTGTTACAATATAATCAATACATAAACCATATATCAGTGTTTCGCGATCTTACGCAAATTTGAAAGCTAGCTTAAACTGAAGCGTAAGTGAATGCGCGTGCAAGCACAACAAACCTGACAACGACCTGTGATTGGAGTAAGATGTAAGATAGCGAGGCACCAGAAGCCCAGCATTGAATAGAAAATATATATATTTCTTTTACTTTTTCAATGTCTGCTTTTAAATTTTTCATTAAAATTACGTAAAACGTTTTGCATGAGATGTATGTTTACGTCATTTATGCAAATTAGTTTCGCTTTTATTTTTAAATTAATAAAGCTCATTTTTGAAAAATATCAACAATTCTACCATAGAAAAAAAAAATTAATCATTTTTGTTACCTTTAAACGAAGTTTTAGCTTCTTTTCCAATCTAATAAAGCTATTCTGTTTTATCTGCAGTGTATATGTTTGAAGTGAAGTTTCTTATAGATACACATGTGTAGTGTATTTGCTGAAACAAAATGGCCCCACAATTAACTGAAACAACAAAGGCCAAATGATTGGCATGTGGCAAGCGGGAAGAAATTTTCGTTATATAGCTAGGCATTTTCAAGTGTCTCTTCAAACTGTCTCAATATGGATTAACAGGGAATATTAATAGTTTATTGAAAACAAAAGAAAAAAAAAACTTTACATTTACATTTAATTTATTTAAATTTACATTACTTGTAATTTTTTCTATGTTTCGCAATACAAATTTGATAAACCGTCTTTGTAATAGTGGTCGGCCTAGGATCTTTCCAGACAGCCAGCCTCGAGAAGTTGTTGTAATGGCTACAGTAGATCCCTATATGTCTTCTAATCAAATTAAAGATGATTTACAACTTCAAGTAAACATATATAACTAAGAAACTATAGAATGTATTATGAATATATATATATATATATATATATATATATATATATATATATATATACGGCATACTTTCTTTTATTATGTATCATCTCGTACTATTCGCAGTACGCTCAAAGAAGTAGGTTTCCGAAGTCGGATGGTGGCTAAAAAAACAGCATTAACCAACGCTTTCACTTTGCCCAAAAATATATCAACTGGGGCATAAATGAATGGAGCTCAGTTTTATTTAAAGACGAAAGCTGCATTTATTCAGTCTCCAGTTCTTCGGTTTGAGTGTACCGTCCTTTGGGATTTAGGTTTCAGCCATGGTATACAAATAATATTAAACGCAGCGGAAGAATTACAATTTCGATGTGGGACTGCATGTCGGCATAGAGCATTGCATCATTGCATCTCTGTCATGCATTCGAGAGTATTTAGACGGACGGAATATCGTATTGTGACATAGTAGAACACACAATGATCCCTGATGTTTTAGAAAACCAGTTTCCGGATAATTTTTTTATCTTTCAACAGGTATATATTGTTACTTGATAAATGGTATTACAAAACAATAAGGTTTTTAGAGCATACTATATACAATTATTTATTTTTATTAATAATTAAATACATTAAAAATTATTTATTGTATAGTTTTGCGCGTTTTAGATCATCATTTTTTACTGGTTTATTTTCCCAAAACATTGCCTCCCGCTGCTTCAATATTCAAATCCGAATTATCACTGCTTGCTCTAGAAAGTTAATTGATTCTTTCATTAAATGAATTAGGAAAATTTTTATAAAAGCAACTTTCTCTATATGCTATGCCAGAGCATTAGAATTAATTTCGGTTTTAAAGAATAACTAGTTATTTTTAATCGCAATAAAGGTTATTTTTATGACAAGTGTGCAGATATAAATCCTTTAACTTGTCAGCTTTGGCATACATATCATATCGACAGCGATAAAACACGCCTTTCCTCCCATCTTTACAGAACTGAACGAAAAATTTCAAGAGAAATTCAGTAGTTAAATTAATTTTCTTTTGTTTCATGTCTAAACATTTTAGCAGGTGAATCAGTATGAAAAAAATGCATGTAAATTAGTTAAAAAATTTTTTAATTTAACCGCTATTTTTTGAAAAACGATTAAGACAAAATCTATATATATATATATATTAATAAGAAATTTTGAAATAACATATTTCCTTGTTTTGTATATTTTCAGAGCTTTTGCTATTGTCAGGTTGTAATCTTTCACAGAATTACAAAAAAAATTAATATAAATAGAAATAAACCACTTAAAGTTTGTTCACCTTTTGATTTATAAAAAAACTTTTCGCAAAATTTATGCTAAAATGTTTGCGAATATATTTAGATACTGATTTCATTAACATTTTTTGTTGTAAATATAAATTTTAATGTTATAGAAATCATTATTAAGTGTAGGTCATAATTCATAATTTTGTTTGGAATTTGCAGGATAATAGTCCTATCTACAGAAGTGGTGTAGTTAAAACTTGCTGCGAAGAGAGCTGCATAATGAAGTTACAATGGCCAAGCAACGCAGCCAAATTAAACCCAATGGAAAATGCTTGGGCTCTGTAGAAGGATGAAATACGCCTGGAGGGAATTAGAACAGCTGATGAGCTATGGAGATCTGTTTCTCATGCTTGGCAAACTATTAAAAGAGATATTGATATTGTTAACAGCCTCATTGAATCAATGCCACACAGATTGGAAGAAGTTCTTGATAAAAATGGTTACTACCCCCCCCTTTTTTTATTTAATCACAAAATGCGGCTTAGTAGTGGGTGTAAGGATTTTGCCTTTTAATTTTTTGTATACTAACCAGCCCACGCTGTTCGTCTACTCTTATGTTAAAGTTCTATGATTTTTTTTTTATTTGACGTAATCTTATTTTTATTATTTAGATAAATATCAGTACTTTAAAATTTTGGTTGCCAGTTACTTCCACTGTTGATTTTTGGTTTTATTATGTGGGCCAGATTGTCCTTGTAGATCATGTTTGCATTTGGGAAAAAAAGACAGAAAACATAGGAATTTAAAAAAAAGTTAGGTGAAAAATACAATATGATTACAAATATTTGTATTTGCTTTATATCTTTAGTTTTGAAACACGGATTTAGAACATTTCAAATCCATAAAATAATATAATTGTTCATATCAATATTCAAGAAACTGTGAAGATCAAATTAACATAAAATTTCAGAGAGCAAAGGTAATTTCGTGGTGAATACACGAAATTATTCATTTCAATGTATTCCACAAAATAAAAGGACACGTGAAATGTTTTTTGTTCTTTTAAAATATATTCCGAGGATGTATGTATGACAAAAAATTAATATAATTCTTACATTTGATGTCTTCAAAACTTTGGTCAAAAATAATATACATCATTTAAACCATTATTATATCTACAATATAATCACTAAGATATTTATACATATTAAGTCAATTTACTCAAATCCTTTTAAATCGTTTGCAATATTACACTAAATGGTTGTTAGATAAAATATTCCCGCGAAAATATTAGTTTGTTATTTAAAAATGCTAATTTAATATTTTATTAATTTTTGTATATCAATCAAAAATTGTAATCTTTACAAATAAGTATGGATGTTCAGTTTTTATTCCATTAATAACGAAACTTAAAATAATTCAACTTTTTCTTCCATAACTTTCGTATTTAGATCTATTCAATTACACAGGCTAATTAAAAAAAAATACAAGTTATTTTTAAGGTTTTCTGATAGACAAGTTTCCTTCCCAATGGCTGTCAATGAACAAAAAAATCTAAAATAATAATAATAGAAAAATGTTGAATGGCAAGTTTTTTTGCCAAGAAGCATTAGGGAGTTAATTGTAAAATTTCAAATGAATTACCAGAATAGGTTTAATCATAGAATTATTAACCCTATTTCAAAGGTGAATAACGGATGTAAAGTTATTCAGATTTTTTATAACACTGATTTAGCTTTAGTTCTTCAAACAAATAGGAATATAAATCATGCGAACATATCTCAAAACAAGACACGCCCTCCTCCCCCATCCCCTTACTCAAAAAAAGCAATGTTGGGAAAAATAGTTTTAAAAATATGCTATGAGCAATCGACTTGGGTATTATTTTCAGACTAAAATGGAATTTATCTGCGTTTTTTTTACATTGTTTCCTTACGCTGCTTTATACTATTTTTTTTTTATTCTAAATTTTGTATTTGCCAATATTATTCACGTTTTTGCCTATAAATTTGAAAAAGAGCGAGTTAAATATATTCAAAATCTGAGAAAAAGCATTATAAAAACACCAGTAAAATTCTAATCACATTTACATATTCTAAAACTATTTTAGCTACAGATAATTTTATATATATTTTTAATCGGATAATTCAACACTTGTAAACATTATTTTACCGCATATAACAATCACCGTAACATATTAAGTGAGTAAAATGGTCATATCGACAAGATATAATACATTAATAGAAGTGACTTAATCATTGTGCAGCATTTCAATAATCGAGTAACGAGCTTCAATTTGGATACAGCCCAAAAATATGCTCATTATAAAGCAGTTAATTTCTCTGAAACTAATCGTAGGAATTTCATTAAATTTTGTACCTAGGCATAGTTTGAACTGCAGATTTAAAATATCTTGTCAAATTTGGATTTTGCTATTGAAAAAAAACAAAGTTTGGGTTTGTTTTTATATGTAGATGCCCCCCTAAGCAAATTTTATATACATCATTTAAAAGTAGACTTTATTTCCAATCGTTTCGTACCAGTAACTTTCTTCTACAATAATTTGTTGCAGAGTTAGTAGGGGATGTTCAGTTTCTTTTTTCCACTACTGTACATAACAATAACAAATATTCGAATTATTCACATGGTGGAAAAGTATTCTTCTAGTTGCAATTGATTTGTCCCGAAGAGGTATTGATGAAGAATTCAGTAATTAAATTGATTTGAGTAAATATCATGTTGCTATGCATAGTATACATTTAAGGGTGACCAAGCTGGTCACCAAAGGAGACTAGCAGCTGTCTCTAATAATGGCTCTTTATAGATGACTGTAACTGCTTATGCATGAAAATAATTTACTTTGTTTTTACCAGGGGTTATTTGTTTAAGGTTTATAGGCTGATGCTGACGTCAGCGCCCCTTATTTAACATTTAAGGAGCGTTGGTTGCACGACGTTGACGTTAAAAATAAACACAGAAGTTGATCTTTCGTAATGAAATTCAGGTAAAAAAAGGTGCACATTGCTTTGTAGCTTCTTTTGTACGGACAATGTTGATTGGGTGATTCGGCGCCCAAACTACCAATGTACGATCCAATGAAAACGCTCAGGTACGTGAAATACAATAGCCGCTACAGGCTAATAACAAAATCTTATGTATTGTAAGATCAATTTTTTTTGTTTATTTTCAACGTCAAAGGCGTGTGTTCAACGCTCTGTAAACTGTAGTGTGAAAAAGGCGATATCGTCTGCGTTAGCTTTAAGATCTCATGTAGTATGGTTCAACGCTATTGGTGCTGTTCTATTTACTTAAACCTCTGGATGACAGTTTTGATATGATTGATTTAATACTCATGTACTACCTAAACATTAATATTAAAACGCAACAAAATTACTGTTCATATTTATCGTTGAACTTTTCTGGGATGAGTGCTTTATGTTATATGCATGCTACTTCAAATAGTATAGAAAACAGTTATATATATAATTTAGATTATGATGCTTGCTACTTCAAATAAAATAAAAATTAGATAAATAATTTAGATTATGATTCTTCATGCAGAAGATTGCCATATTATTTGCGCCAAAATGTAAATCAATGATCACAAAGACTTCGTACGTCTAAACCAATACTTTATTGTTCAATTTTTTAGGTGGAGTTAAAAGCACGTTAAACGATTTATACAACGAAATCTCGTGGTTAATTTTATCACAAAAGAATATTTACTCAATGCACAACATCCCTAATCTTGTTTTAAATTGTGAAAGTAAAACGGAACACATCATATGAAGTATCTCACAGCCGATCTTCTTATGTAGATCAGCTGTGAAATATCCTCACTTATCTGCTGCATTATCCTTTATATTACCATTATTGTGAGTTTTTGGATATTAATAAATTTAGTTGTTAAAAAATTCTTATAGTTGCATACATATACAGGGTGATTCGCTACTGTGTATACAAACTTTGAGGCGTGGTACATCTAAATATACATCACCATGTATTTGACCAGGAATGACTAGTGAACGTATAGTTGAACATTGGATTAAGAAATTTTTTGATGGAAATAGGTGTCTTTAAGGTGAAGTGGGACGTGGGCGAAATTCTGCCTTTAACAATGAAATATTGAAAGCAATAGTTAATGCTAATCCATGTATCGTAGTATGAGAGCTTACTACTACACTTGGAATATATTTTAAAATTGCCTCCAACCACTTGAAATAAATTGTTTAAAAAGGGAAATAACAGAAAGATCATGGAAGAGGTGAAAATTTTAAATTTGATTCAACGAATGCAACGAAAATTTTTCTATAGGATTTGTAATTGTTGCATAATGTGCATATAATCATTAACTCCAATTAAGACCAATCGATGTTTACAACAACAGTAACGACCACTTGCTATATGACAACCCAATTTCCTTGCTTAAATCCCCAGATGCGGTCATGAGGCTTACATTTTTTCTTGTCACAAGCAGAGCTGCCTTTATTTGCTTACAGGAACTCTTAGGCGAATGCAAAGCTATTCGCCTTATGATATGATCATCTCGAGACGGTGTTGCTCTTGTCGACCTGATCGTTCCCTTGCAGTAAATATACCATCTGAAACAAAATGTAAGTAAGACTGCTGTGCATAACTGTACATAATGTCATTGTGAAGCATGAAATAGATGGGATAGTTACTGCAAGGGAACGATCAGGTCCATCAAAGCATCACCTCGTGACGATCATACCATACGGCGAATAGCTGTGCTTTTGAAATGGAGTTTCTGTCAGAAAATAAAAGCAGATTTGCTTGCGGCAAGAAGAAATGTAAACCTGATGACCGTATTCAGGCGTTTAAGCAAGCATTATCATCGTGAATAGCAAATGATCTTAAATGTCGTCATAAACATCGAATGGTCTTAAACTTTTATTAATGACAGTATAATGAAAAATTTAAAAATTAGAGAATGTAGGCAGAAAAATAAAAATTATATTCCACATTGAATCAGAAGCTCATTTTATTTCCATTATTCAAGTAAAATAGTACCCTCTTTGCATCCACTGTACCACAAATCAGTTTAGCTGAATTAAGGTAAAGCAAATAGTTATACTTCAACACTAAATATTAAGTATTTGATGGAAATGAAACACGAAACTAATATCGAGACATCGCTCTTTTTTTAAAACGTTGACCACCCTACGAGTCCATATGGTTTCATGCGTGGCTTCCATTCTGCACACCGTGAGGCCTTATGGTATCATATGTAGTGTGCCGTTTAATACGTCTCTGATTGCTTCGTAGCGCCATCTATCAGACAAATGACTGAGCTACGTGCTTTAGCACTGTCAATGAGTAATGTGAATAGTTTCGAAAAAGTAATCAATTTCAGGCTGGTCGGTCAACGTGTTAATTTGTGTTAAACTTACAGATATGTCATTCGTGGTAATTTCTGCTTTAGAAGCTAAAAAAAGAGCGTTATTCATAAGTTGATTGAAAACCATTTATAGACTTTGGAAACTTGTGAAGCAGGAGTAGGACACAAGTAATTGATAAAAACCTAAATAAAGCCGTTTTCAAGGGAATGTTTCTCATCTTCGTGTTTTGGGGGGCTCTAGACCCCGATTTCAATTCGGACCATAAAGAGAAGTATTAGAGCCGACCCAAATCTCGAGTTGGGTTGCGTTCAGACAAAATTGGGTTTCTGATGCAGGACTCTAATGCACATTCTTTTAATTCCCTTTATTGATAATATCACTCATTTTGACGTGCAGTAGACGATGATATATTAAAATGTTTGACATGTCTCTCTAGAAAAAAAATATGTATGATAAAAGCAAAGTTGTACTGTGTATCTTCACATCATATTAAAATTTCGTGGTGGTTGATCATTTTTACGAAAGTTAAAAGTTATAAAGACGAAGAAATCACAAGAAGATGGACAGAAGGACAGATATATTATTGTTTAATCCTGTTGATATTGAAATAGGACCATCATCAGATTTAGACCTTTAAAGATGAAATTCGGAGTTATGCGTAGACACATTTAATATATCTATATGTATCCAAACGAATTTTACATTCTCCTTCGTTGAAAGTAGGTTACAAATAGGTATATTTATACTGGAAATATTATTATTGTCATAAAAATTGAATTATACAATGATTTTTAACAATAAGAGGAGTTAATAATAAGTATAAAATAAAACAGCTTGTAAGGCAAAAATATTTTGTAAAAATTGTTATATAATCATCAAAGTTCGTATGTAAACATCCGAACCAGATTTGTACTCTAATCTAAATCACATGGACACACAAACACACACACATGCATTAGTAATTTTTAATAATTTTTTTTATTTCTGGTTGATTTCTGGAAATAATTTCGGCATTTAACAAAGACCACTGATCAAATAAAACTTAAAGTCTATTTGAAGTGTAATTCAACAACACATCTTTCTGGAACACACGGTTTTGATTACAAAACTTTTAATTCTTCAATCTATTACTTTGGAACTCACAATTGGGAATTCTGAATTGCTTCACTATTGCCCTGTAATAAAGAGAAAATATATTTCTGTGAGCATTAATTGCCTCTTTATATTAATAAATTTAAGATATTTCCAAGGTTTCAAATACTTCGCGGTTAATATATTTATATTGACAGATATTGCGTGGTAAATTTCAACAGCATCCCAAAATTAACATATTTTAATAATATAGAATACAAAAAAAGTTTATGAAAGTTTTCTAAAAGTCTTTTATAATGTATATAAATGTATTTTTGCAATATACATATAGAGACACTTTCTTTTTAGCAATGGTATAGGGATTTGAACTTTTGGTAAGAATTAGTATACTATAATATCTGGAAATTATTCCATCATCTTTCAAAAGTTGCTGATAAATGAAAAAGTAAAAATTATTTGGAGCGTAAGTCAACATAATATAAACTATACTTTCTAAACTATAACTTTCTATCATATAAACTTTTGATTACAAATAGAAGAAATATAGTTTATTTTTCTAACTTCCAGTCCTATCATTAATCACTTTGGAATTCACCACTGAAATTTCTGAATCGCTTCACTATTGACATATAATAAATACGAAAAACATTCTTCGGCACATTAATTGCCTCATAAAAATGCTGTTTGAAATATACCAAGAAGATAAAAGTCAGTGTCGCTTTTATGATACTGAAGAGAGGCATGTTAAAGAAAGCAATTAAATACTCGGTGTAGTAGGATTAGATAAATATACTTGAGGTATTTCGAATATTTCCGATACCTTTATACTTAATATGTGCATTTATATTGACAGATATAAATTAATCGATATAATTGTAACAGGGGATGTACAATTTAAACCAGAGCAGAGTTAAAACGCAGTGGAAAGTATTACCAGCTGAATAAAGCGAAACACCATTTGTAGTTTTTCATCATATTATGTAAAATCGAAAAAGAGGCATCTTGACTTGAGAGTCCAAACTAAAAATTAAAACATCAAAATAATTCAACATTTTACAGCCATATTCTATAGAGGAAACTGCATTAAACTGCAGGTTTAATATGAGACAGAACCATTTCAATCTACTGCATATCTCCACACCATATATACAGGGTGTATCTGAAATGCTTCAACAAACTTAGAGGGATGATAGTACTCATGAGGACGAACAAAAAATGCAATGGAACATGGGGTCGCAAATGACGTTTAACCCTTTCAGGGGCAGTGGTATCTTTGTGCAACCAATTAATTTTAATCCCAAAAAGCCACAATGGCACCAGAATTTTGCTAAAATCTTTTCCATTTAATATGTATGAGAAATATAGCTTTTTCCTTATTTACAAACAAATTTTTTTTATAAATTCCGGTGCCAGTCCATTTTCAGACTCATTTTCATGATTTTCATCCTTTAAGCCTTTTACGGGCAAAGTACTTTTAGTACTAAAATGTTGAAATAAATACTGGCACCAGAATTTACAAAAAAATTTGTTTGTAAATAAGAAAAATGCTATTTTCCACATACATATTAAATGGAAAAGATTTTAGCAAAATTCTGGTGCCATTGTGGCGTTTTGGAATTAAAATGAAGTGGTTTCACAAACATACCACTGCCCCTGAAAGGGTTAAACGTCATTTGCGACCCCGTGTTCCATTGTATTTTTTGTTCGTCTTCATGAGTACTATCATCCCTCTAAGTTTGTTGAAGCATTTCAGATACACCCTGTATAAGTTAATCCATTCCGTAACGCCACACATTTTCCAAAATAATTTAGATAACATAAGATGCCAAAAATAAATTATCAGCAGAAAACCACTTAACATGCAGCCGTATTTAAAAGCTGCTCAAAATGCGAAGTGACTGACAAACTAATAGAAAAGAAACGGCAATGTCTGGATGCAAAGAATTTTGTTCGCAACTCGAAAAAAGGTATTGGCAGGATGATCCTAACAACGTAAGGTATTTTAATTTGCGAAAATTTTTATATCTGTCTAACAACTTGCATGTGAATAGATAACCAGATGCTTATAATATAAGGTGGGAAAAAATAATCTGGACAAAGTAAAATTGAAAATATAATAACAACTCTCGTGAAGTCCACCACTGTAATTTTACCATCGTCACATGAGAAATAAACTTCGGACCTCACTGAAACAGGTTGTTTAAGCTTTGTGATTATGCAAAAAATTTCTCATGCTACACCCTGAAAGGATAACATAGCGAGTGTTCGTTTCTGGATGCTTCAAGTTAGGCTGTATCAGATGCAATGAAAGTGGTTTCAATAGCTTGGCCAAAATGGGAACTGGCAAAGTTGAGGTAAAAAAACGAATAATAAACTCTTACAGAAAACGCACAATGATCGTGATGAGAAGTGGACGCATTCCAAATGTTTCCATGCAGACAGCTCAACAAATTGTGAAATAGTTCCTTGGATACCAAACTTACAAAATGAAACATTGCCCGAAACTTACAGTAGCAAACGAAAACGTGAGATTTGACAAAATAGGTAGACCAATAAAGAGGGCTGCTCATGATCACTGGCAAAAAGTTTTTTTCAAAAATTGTATAATCGTATTGTGTCCTAATCAACATAGCAATTGAATTCAATTAAAGTATACTCGTAGTTCGTCAGCCATTATCGAAATACATCAAAGTTTCACTCTATTAAGATTTGGGGAGAAATATGTTCACACATCGTTTAATTAGTAGTATTGAGTTCTAATAAACAGAGCAATCGAATTCAATTAAAATATACTCTTAGTTCGTCAGCCATTATCGAAAGACCTCAAAGTTTCACGCTATTAAGACTTGGGGAGAAATGTGTTCTCACATCGTTTGGTAATAACGCATCGTTTAATTAGTAGTATTGTGTCCTAATCAACAGAGCAATTGAATTCAATTAAAGTATACTCTTAGTTCTTCAGCCATTATCGAAAGACATCAAAGTTTCATTTTATTAAGATTTGGGGAGAAATGTGTTCACACATCGTTTTTTAATAACACATCGTTTGGTAATAACACATCGTTTAATTAGTAGTATTGTGTCCTAATCAACATAGCAATCGAATTCAATTAAAGTATACTCTTAGTTCATCAGCCATTAATGAAAGACATCAAAGTTTCACTCTATAAAGATTTGGGGAGAAATGTGTTCATACATCATTTGGTAACACATCGTTTAATTTTGTTCATGAAAGAATCAAAATCAATCATCATCGCTAAAACATCTTGAAGAGTATTTTTTTTACAGGGAGCTCTTTGTAAATGGAAAATAGACTCTCCAACAAATTCTGTTTCAGCACACTGAACAAGAAAAGCACAGGAATGTTGAAAATCACATCTTCCAAGACCACAAGACCGTCCTTTGTATCCCCTTGAATTGTCCCTCTAGATCTCTTAACCAGATCGGTTATTCTGAATGATTATCTTCATCGTCCTAAATCTCAAAGAAGTTTGTAGCCTCAGAAAAAAAATCACTCCAGGATGAATGGCTAATATATATCACGTTGACGAATAATGACTGTTGGTGAAAATTTTATGAAAGGATTTCGCTTTTACATAAAAAGCGAAAGGTGGACGTTTCGTAAGCTTGTAATTTTTCTGGAAGTCACAGTTTCATAAATTGTGTATTAGCAATCCGATTTCGATTTTTGTAGTTCTTAAAAGAGGTATGAGCCAAAACGTCTGCCCTAGTTATTTTTTCCACTTTCTAATGTATATCGGAAAATTAAAAACATAAAAATTCCTTTTGAAATTGTTTAAAAATAAAAATACGATTGCATTTTTTTAGCCCGCATTTGTGGAATAGAATGAAAACAAGCATAAGAGAACGAAATGTCTATAAGAGAAAGATAATTTTAATTTGAGAAAGAATAAAATTCTAGTTTTCTCTAACATTGACTTTCATCATAAATTCATCCAGCATGCACATCATTCAAATTCCTTGAAAGGCTTTATTAGTACCCCATTGACATAGCATAATGACTAAAGAGCATTCTTGGGATCATTAATTTTGCCTAATGATTATCTCTTTTTAAAGTACATGTTACTGTCGCTTTGCATGATACGCAAAGAAAGAGCGCAAACATAATAATTAAATGGATAATGTTTAGATGAACATCAAAGAACATTTTTCGAATATTTCAAATACTTTGCATTTAATATGCATATTTATAATGATAGATATTTATATGCTGATTTTCAGTAACATTCCAAGATTTCAGATATTTACTATTAATCTTAAATAAAAATATTACTTTGTATTAAATATATATATATATGTGTGTGTGTTTGTGTAATAAAACTTTTTGATAATAATAACTATTAAATCTCAGGCAAATCGACAATTTACATGAATCAATAATTATAATACAATACAAAAATATGGAGGATCAAAGAATATAGGGTAGATTGGGGGAAGACGCCGTAGTTTTTGATCTAATTTTTTATAAAATCGCCTGTTGTTTTTATTTGTTATTTATTAATTTCTTGTCAAATTTGATACATTTATGTCTGATTTAAAAATGTATTTCATTTTAGAAATGTCATAGAAAGCATTACAAAATGTTGCTTTTGTAAATGCTTGCATTTCGGCATCTTACCCCAATATTGGGGTAAGATGGCCTTTTACATAGGAATTACGTAATGAAAGAGCGTGAAAAATGTTGGACACTTACCAAAGGTGGTAGGAAGAAACAGCAATAAAAAATCCCTATTTAAAATTTAAATAAAAGAACGCAAACTGGAATTAAAGTATCAGTAGGGAAGCCTCTTCCACACGACTGAGTAGCGCTTCCCTGCAGCGCCTGCGCACAGAAAAAAATTCACAAATCGAAAAAAAAATAGAAAAATAAATAAAAGTATGTGGAGAAAAAATCCGACTAGCAGAATACGAAAATACTACAGAAAGCAAATGGAACTAATATTGCGAAACACTTTATCCAGGGCAATATTCCACAATATAAGTAAATTGTATATATATGTGTGTGTGTGTATGTACATTAACAATTGTCTTATAGTAATTTTGCAGTTAATGGTGTTGTTCTGGGAAGAATTGAAGTGCATTACTATTTTAATATAAGTTTGTAAATTGACTTTTAAGCTTTGCATAAAAGATCACTGATGAAATGAGATGAAAATGGTAATTGAAGCATGTCAATAAAACAACATTTTTACAACATAAAATTTTTATTTTAAATCGCAAAATATATATATGAAGGGTGCAGAGGCAAAATTCACACTCTCCACATAACCTAGTTTTTAGAAAAATGCAAAAAATTGATTATTATTAATAAACATGGTATACTGGCACAATTTTTTTTGTATGATATATTTGTTGTCAATAGAACTAGTTGCACATAGTCCTAAACCTGTAATAATTGTGGTAAAGGTAGAATTTAAATTTAAATATAGAAAATGTGAGTTTTGCAGGGGTAAAAAATAGAAAAACATTTATTAAAAATAATTTGTGCAGAAATTTTACTATTAGACATGGCTCAACTTCTTCACTGTCATTAAACTAGTGCAACATTTTACACTACTTCTTACTTCTGTACCTCCCTGATTGGTTGAATTGGAGAGTGTGAGTTTTACAGCAAAGTAGTTGTTGGATAATGTGAGTTATGCATCAAAACGAGATTTTCAGCATTTTTTTTCAACCTTAATACGTTTTTTATGATCCAAATCACTATTACAGTCCGATTCGCCTTAAAAAGACAAACACGGTGATATGAATAACCCAATTCTGTAAAAAAGTGGATAATGTGACCTTTGCATCTGCACCATTCATATATATATATATATATATATATATATATTATGTAACTTCCAATTTGATCATAAATCTCTTTTGGATTCACCATTGGAATTCCTGAATGGCTCCACAATTGATATATACTAATGACTACGAAACATTCTTGGTGATGTTAATTCCTTCATAAAAATGCTGTTTGAAATACTCTTAGGAGATAAAAGTTACTGTCGCTTTTATGATACACAAGAGAATCACATTATAGAAAGCAATAAAATACTCAACGAAGCTGGTTTACATAAACATACTTGAAGTATTTCGAATGTTTCAAATAGAATTGGAGAGTGTGAGTTTTATAGCAAAGTAGTTGTTGGATAATGTGAGTTATGCATCAAAACGAGATTTTCAGCATTTTTTTTCAACCTTAATTCGTTTTTTATGATCCAAATCACTATTACAGTCCGATTCGCCTTAAAAAGACAAACACAGTGATATGAATAACTCAATACTTTAAAAAAGTGGATAATGTGACTTTTGCATCTGCACCATTCATATATATATATATATATTATGTAACTTCCAATTCGATCATAAATCACTTTTGGATTCACCATTGGAATTCCTGAATGGCTCCACAATTGATATATAGTAATGACTACGAAACATTCTTGGTGATGTTAATTCCTTCATAAAAATGCTGTTTGAAATACTCTTAGGAGATAAAAGTTACTGTCGCTTTTATGATACACAAGAGAATCACATTATAGAAAGCAATAAAATACTCAACGAAGCTGGTTTACATAAACATACTTGAAGTATTTCGAATGTTTCAAATAGCTCTACACTTAGATAGTGTAAAGCTACTTCTCACAATATTCATGGATAAAAAAAAAACACATACCTTTATGAAGAATTAAACAGAACGATTAATCACGCATCATGGCATAGATTATGAAACACTTTCCAACACTATCGGAATACTGTTAAGAAATTTCATTTTTGTTCATACATTGAAATGAGATATTTAAATAAGCATTTTAGAAACAAGTTGGAAATTGCAAGTCAAACGTGACAAATGCAGTGCGTTCGTGCTGTTATTATTTCAGTGAAATGAATTATATCGTCTGTTATTATGACATGATTAATTTCCGTAATAAATGAAGTACATTTTAATTTGGCAACATTTTATCTTTTGTTGACATTTACTGAAAATTCAAATGGGAAATTTAAGTCTAGCTTTGAAAATTCCAGAAATTGAAATCCATATTTAGACTCTTTTTTTCATTTAATATCCATTTCTCCGGAAACATCTATCCAAAAAACTGTCGGTAGATTTTGGGATTGTTATAATTAAACAGTTTTAGCATGCAAATTCGATTTTTAAATTGAGTAATACGGAAATAATAGGACTCCATCTTAAGTAGGACGTAATTACCATAGCAACCTAGAATCATTACCTATCATGGGATATCATTGAATTAATTACGTATGATAGGATTTAATAGAATGAATAACGTGACTATACTTTAGTAATAAAGGTTATAAAATGTCATATACATCATATATGACTATAACTTTGTTATAGAGGTTATAAAATGTCATATGGGTCATATATGACTATAACGTCATACATGACAGATAACTTGACGATACACCTCGGTCGCTTGACGATTAATCCCCGGAAGCTGCTATAACAAGGAAGTACCGATTTAAAAAAAATCAAATTACTTAATAAATATTTTTATTAATATCTTTTTAAGTTTTGATTCGATTTTTATAAAATTTGAAATGACTCGACAAAATTCTGCAACGATTATATATATATATTAAATTTCAAACCATTTGGTTGGTAGTTTTTGCGCTGTTACATGCGGACAGACAAACGGACGGATCAAACGACGACTATAGGTGATACGTATTTATACAATTACGAACGCACCTAAAAACACAACGCAGTAAAAATTCATTTTCTATAATTACCGTCCATAGCCAGTAATGTGTGCGAATTCTTTCATGCAATCCTGTATATGATCTACACTCACCGTAATACACTAAAAATCAGTTAAGTTTTTAAATGTATATCACAGTTGAAAACGTATATACAGCAATTATGACTCATAGTCAGTCCTGTAACAGAATTTTTTTAGTGTATCTGTACATAAACAATAAATTTTATATTCTCTATAATCTGTAGAAACCATGTTACAGTGCACCTCAGTAATGTATATCAGTTGTATTGAAACAGTCTAACATCATTAAAATACACTTCAAAATATATCCATAGATAATCATGCAATGGAATACTTTTACGCGTCTCTGTAAACGAATTATAATTGCTACTTACTCTATACAAAGCATCTGGCCATCTATCTCAGTTATGCATATAAATTTCCTTATGTTTTAAACAGCATAACATCATTAAAATGCACTGAAATATATTTTTCCCGATTGGCTATAATGTAACAGAATACTTTTGAGTATCCCTGTAAACGAATCATAATTTCTACTTATTCTATACCCTATAGAAAACACGTGGTTGTCCACTTCAGTGACGCATATCAATTTCCTTACATTTGAAATAGTGTAACATTGTTAAAATCTCAGAGTAAACATACTCAGAGGGATAATCTCCCCACACTTTCTGCAGCAAAGATAAAGTCACGTGACTACAGACGGTTTCTATGGGCGATATTAGACGATTTCATGTTTGCGATTCAAAAATATCATGGTAGCAAGCTGTTTTGCCTATGGATGTAAAGAAAGAGCAAACGAAACAAGATCTGTTATCTTTCAGCTATATGCATTTATTTACATTAATATGCATTTATTTATCTACATAAAACTTATTTTACTGTTTATAATATTTTTATTTTACGCCTATTAGCAATTAAAAGAAGCATTTACTGCTATATTAGAAAACCTTTCTATAATTGTTTCTTTTTAACAGGATAGTAAAACATATCAAATTTATCTTCATACATACCTATACACAAAAGACTGATTTTATAAACCTACTCTTTCGGTTCAATATAGTCTGTTGCCACTTGGAGGTATAGGAGAAAGTATTCAGTTTTCATTTTATATTCTATTAAAGAGGTCAAAAACATTCAACAAAACATTGAAATTCAATTTTGCACTCAAAAGTATTTATTTCTTGATTCGTGGCCATAAATTTAAAATCAATGTTGGAATTTCTTCTACAAACCCCTCCTTCTCAATATACAAGTTTAAATTAAGGAGTAAAAAATACGTTATTTGGAAAAAGAAGCACTGGAACTAAGATTAAATAAGGAAGAAAAACAACCAATCTACAAACAAAATACTACTTAGGAAAATAACGGTTTTATGTTTGATTTAATATTATTCCAAATGCATTTTAAAGTTTTAGAATAGTGCATTATGTTCATGCAGTATGTAGGTACAGAGTGACCAAAATTAAAACACCCGTACTCCGACCTCTCTATTTATTGAACTCAATGGCTGCTCGTGACTGCCAAATTTATTCTTTCGCACCAGTATTATTTAAAAAGATATTTTGTTTGATATATTGACAAAAAATTGTGCTATTAAACAAAAAGAGTATTTCCTTTAAAAAATATTGGTAAAAAAAAAAAAAATTAACGCTTCAAGCATGAATTTAGTGCCCCCCAAAAAGACCGTCACGAGCCGCCATTGATTGAACTACTCAGTGTATAAGCTTCAAATTTTGAAAACATACTATTCAAGACATGGGAAAACTTACTATGCGGAAAAAAGCAGTTCTAGAAATTATCGATAGCTGGCGCAGTACAACTGGGAATATGTTGAAAAGACGCAAAAGCACATTTTATGTGAACTTACCAAACATTCATGTGACGAGGACATTTTCGACGCAGAGAATGCTGCTCAATATGGTTCCCTTCTTGAAGATTTAAAATCTGCACTCCGTGCACAGCTTGTTCAACTGCGAATCGTAACTGGTCGACTGAGATGCTTCTCACATGTAGAGTGATACATTCTTTCATGTCTGCCAAAGTTACCTGGCGCACTCCATAAACAAAATTTTTAAGTGTCCCCACCGCCGAAAATTACACGGGAGTTACAGAGAACGAGATGGCCAAGTTGTCGGAAACGCACGACTGATTACTCTGTCATTAGTGAAAGGTTGCCAAAGAAACTGCTGTACATATAATTCAATGTGTAGAGGCGCTCCATCTTGCATAAAGGTAACTGAGTCTTGCAAATGGAGTACAACAAAAGTTTCTAACATCATATTGAACCTGTTGGAAGTCACAATGCATGTCACAGAGCCATTGCGAATAACCAGTTCGAGAAAGAAAGGTCGAAGAATGAATGTTGCTTCCACATTCTACAAGTGTGATGACCACATTCCCAGAGTTGCCAAGTCTCCGGCTTTTTGGATACCAGTATTTTAGAAAAGAAAATTTTGTTTTGTTTGATCGGAGCATTCTGCGATTTAAAAGAACAACATTTTCTCTAAGAATATACTGGGTACAAAAAGCCGGAGACTTACCAACTCTGCATTCCACATGTGATGTCCGCATCCCACATGTGTGAATCCACACCAGAATATAACTTTCGATGAGTGGAAGTGGTATCTCTTGGAAGGTTTTCAGTTTCCCAAATGCTATAATTATGGGTGCTCACTCTTCTATTGAGGTGGAAATGGGCCTCATTTCTCCACAGAATCTGCCATGACCCTGATGCATCCACTTTAACACTTCAACTTCTCTTTTTGTCATATTTCGTTGTGCAACGCCATCTATAGTTTTTTCTTAGAAAATTTGAAGCCTATACACTGAGTAGTTCGATAAATAGAGAGGTCAGAGTAGGGGTGTTTTAATTCTGCAACACGGTATATACATATATTTATTAAAAACAAACTGTTTAAGATTGTGATCCAAACACTAATTTACTACATTCTGACAAAGTCAGGAATTTATTTTCACTACCTACGAAAAATTGCCAGATATTGCCATTCAACTTACAAAGTATCTAACGGTTTTTCAAGTAAGAGATATAACTGAGAGATCACTGTATACATTTTTTACTTACCCATCATACGTAGTATAGGGTAAGTCTTGTGAACGTTTTAACAAACGAAAAAAAATTTGACGGATTTACACGTTTCAGACATTGAAGATTCCGAAAAACATAGTTTTAGAAAAAAAAAAATGCCGTCTGTCTGTCTCTCTGTGTGTCTGTAAACGCTCTATCTCCCGAACAAATTGAGATATAGACTTGAAATTTGGTATGTATTCAGTATGTAATAATGAGAAGAAGTTTATTGAATTTCAGTAACTTCGATTATACGAAACTATTTCTTTCGGACTCTCGGAATATTCGTTTTGATAAAAGGTACATAAACATTTTCGAAATTGTTTATTTTAAAGAGTTAATATAAAATACAATAAAAATAAATAAATTTTGCATAAAAAATTAAGTCGATCGGATAATAAGTTGCCGAGATATTTGTAATCCTATTTTCCACACTCTTTGATTTTTCATGACCCTGTATTTCATTCAAATTTCAATTTAAAGATATATTTTAATTGGAAATGAAACGGTTAATTTGTCGCAGTATAAACACTTAGTTAATATGATTATCATATTTTTGGAGTTATAAGGATGTTTCTCTTACGTAATTCAGTAGTAGAGCATTTAAAGTCTATGACGTCATGAAGTCAGGATTTTATTCGAATTGCAATGCATTTTATCAATAGTTTACACGTGTTTTATTTTCATATTTTGTAATTGCATATCCATGATGGTTAAGTATTAAGGTGGCACCCAACGACTAGTTTTCGCTTTTGTTGAAAATTTTGTTTTTCAATATCCGAAATAACATGGTGGGACACTAAAATACATTTGGCGGGCCATGGCTTGCTTTCAAAGAAGGACCTCTAAAAAGAAATGAGAAATAATAGGTTTCCGAAATTAACAGAATGGTCTTATCCGAAATATGCAAGCAACGAAAGGGCTTTTAAAATCTTTCCAACATAGTTGAAAAATGTTTATGAATTCGGTTTGTTTGTCTGTCTGTCTGTCCGTGCTCTAACACGCGTAAATGTACTCGGATTAAAATAAATGATCAAAATGGTATAAATAAAAATATGTAAAAGTAGCAAAGCAGCTTTTTTAAAGCCTCTAAAACCACATCATCAGGGCCAAATTTAAAAAGATTAAAAACTGATTTAAAAGTTTAAGCCGTGTAAATATGCTTGAGTCTCCGCACGCGAGCATATTTCATGTTTTGGTCGCGTGCGGAGACGCAAGCATATTTACGTGGCTTAAACTTTTAAAGCAGTTTTTAATCTTTATAAATTTGGCACTGATGATGGTGCTTTAGAGGCTCCGAAACAGCTGTTTGCTATTTTTATATATTTTTATTTGAGCTATTTTTACGTTGATTATTTATTTTAATATAACGGCACAAAGTCCAAACCACTTATTTTAAATACTCGGATTACCATACAATTTATATATGTTATTGAATTTTACTACGGCATTTTCGGTATTGAAAATGAAGAGTTTAGCATATATATTTCGATTACAGGTCATAATTTACTCAAAAGAATTCCCTTACATTGCGGTCTATGGGGAAAAATCATTCGCGATGTATTTTAATGATGTTACACTATTTCAAACATATTGAAATTGATTTATATCACAGATGTGTACTACGAGAGGCTTACTATATAGCATGGTGTGCATAGCATTTATCGTTCATTTACAGGGACACACAAAAGAGTTCGTTTACAGTACTGTCTAAGAACATTAATTGCTGGAAGTACGTTTTAGGTTGTGGTATGCATACTTAAACTTAACTAATTTTTTGCCTATTACTACTTGGTGGTATAAATTCTATAGATCATATACAATGTTGCACAAAAGATATCGAGTACAATTTCGTTTATTGACGGAAGTTGCTCCAGGAGAATTTTCAACTGTGCTATGTGTTTCTTATCTGAACTAAACTTTAGCATACTATGTAGTTTATATACAAATCTGTAGAAAATATACTTGGTTGCACAATTCATTGTTGATCAAAATTCCTGAAATTAGATTTTCAAATTGTTTACTTAAACATTATCTTTGTCACATTACACTGGAAAGGTTGGAAAATGTTTCATAAGCTATGCTTAATGCATGATTTTTCTCTCTTGTTTATTTGAGAAACTTTTCTGTAATTTATGCTTGATGCATGATTTTTCGTTCTTGTTTATTTGAGAAACGTTTCCGTAATCTATGTTTGATGCATGATTTTTCGTTCTAGTTTATTTGAGAAACGTTACCGCAATCTATGGTTGATGCATGATTTTTTGATTTTGTTTATCTGAGAAACGTTTCCGCAATCTATACTTGATGCATGATTTTTCATTCTTGTTTATTTGAGAAACGTTTCCGTAATCTATGCTTAATGCATGATTTTTCGTTCTTGTTTATATGAGAAACGTTTCCGCAATCTATGCTTGATGCATGATTTTTAGTTCTTGCTTATTTGAGAAACGTTTCCGCAAATCTTTACTTGATGAATGATTTGTCGTTCTTGTTTATTCGAGATACGTTTCCGTAATCTATGCTTCATGCATGATTTTTCGTTCTTGTTTATTTAAGAAACGTTTCCGTAATCTATGCTTGATGCATGATTTTTCGTTCTTGTTTATTAGAGAAACGTTTCCGTAATCTATGCTTGATGCATGATTTTTCGTTCTTGTTTATTTGAGAAACGTCTCCGTAATCTATGCTTGATGCATGATTTTTCGTTCTTGTTTATCTGAGAAACGTTTCCGTAATTTTTGAAAAACTATTATTTTTTGTGGATTCTATTTTGACCTTCTTCAAGTGATTTTTCATAGTAAAAGTAAGGTCTAAGACATTATATTATGAGTAAGTATAAAAGTACTTCAAAATTTTGTAAACTTTCTGATTCATTATAGAAAAAAAAAATTGCAATTTCTGTGCAGTGTAATAAAATGTTTCAATTTTTTTTTCAGACACTGTAAAAATGATAAACGTTTCTTAATGTTGGAAAATATAATATAACCACGAACGAAGAGATACCATTTCTTATTCCGAGTTACCCACGATTCGGAAAAGCGTTGTTTATCCTTAGAAGCCACAGAAACTAACATATTTTCGAGATTAAAAGAAGCAATCATAAAGACAAAGTCTCTTTTGCTGTTATTAATTTTCGGAAATGTCTCGGAGTACGTTTTATAGTGAATTAATCAGCTTTCTCAACCCGGGAATATAGGCGAACCTATATTGACAGCTATTGAAATAGGTATCAGTTCTTAAATAAACGTTTTCATGTTCAACAAACATGTTTTACAAACACAAGTTTTGAATTAACAGCATTGACATTAACATTAAAATAAATATTATTTTGTTACACTTGAATATATAAATTCAATTACGTAGTTGAAAATGTTTAATTGAGCATCGTAAAAACCGAAATATCCATCCTAAAATTGCTGTTGGAGAACATTGAGGTACTTCTCCATTATCCTGTCGACCATTATTTATAACAAATAAATATCGCCAAACTGTAACGCGAAATAAACAAATGGAAGAATGTTGCCACGTGAATAGCAAAATAAATAAATAAATAAATAAAATATAAGAAATTTGGAAATGCCCCAATTACCAATGTGTGAACTTAGTAAGCTTAAACAATAAAATTTACAATATATCAATGAAAACACAACAAAAAATCTTGGATATTTATTTATTTGTACTGTTTTGCTTAATTTTATCCCTCTCGGCTGGTGAATAAATGTTTGTGGCGTCAGTTGAAACTGATCTATTGTACGTAATTATACATCGAGCATTTTTTCAATGCTTATTACTTTCTTCTATCTATAATAGAAGAAAGTATTGTAATCGAAATTTTTTTCGACTTCCAGTTTTCGACGGATTTACGCGTTTTAGGGGTCAGAGATTCCGAAAAACATGTTTTTACAAAATGTCTGTCTGTCCGTCTGTCAATCTGTGTGTCTTCATTGTATCATCGAAAAGTGTATGCAGTTATGCTTCAAATTGAACCAATTTTTTTTTCTATGTTTTTGGTTATGGCAAGCAGGTTCTGCTTGAATTTGGGATATTTCGAAGAAAGGGGGCACTGCGATCGCAATTTTTGTTCCATTTTCACTATTTTATCATCGAAAAGTGTATGAAGTTATGCAGAAAATTGAACACATTTTTTTTTCTATGTTTTTGACATAGCCTGCAGGTCCCAGTTGAATTTTGGGATATTTCAACGAAAGGGGGTGCTGCGATCGCGATTTTTGTTCCATTTTCACTATTGTATCATCGAAAAATGTATAAAGTTACGCAGACAATTGAACCAAATTTTTTGTATATGCTTTTGACTATACCCTGCAGGTCCCAGTTGAATTTGGAGATATTGCGCCTTTAGGGGGCGTTGTGATAGCCATTTAAAGATTTCAATTTCAAAAAATTGTACAAAAAAATTTGAAATCGTAAAAGTTTTTTCTGTTAAATGATGATGGTCGACAATGGTTCAAAGATTCCGGAGCAATTTTTGTTTTGCCTCTATATTAAAAATGGCTGAGATATAGCAGATTCAAATTTTAGGATGACTGACATTTTGGAAACAATACAGCAGGATTTCCCTTAAACGGGTTTAATTTATGAGTTTTAGTGAACATGGTTTCGCTAAATTTTCTTTCATTGTTGTAACCATCGTTTCAACAATTACATGCTTAACACTATACAGGGTGTTCCGTTAAAGGGGTCCAATATTAATAGGGGTAATAGAGGAGATCACACGGAGCATAAATCAGTATATAATGCCTGGCCGGATCTCAATAATTTTCAAGTTACAGCAAATAGAATGAAAAATCGGAAATTTGTAAAAAAACCCTCATTGCTAAACTATCGATAATGCTACATAAAAACGAAGCACATATTTAGAAAGAGCAGAAAAAATCCTACGAAATGACATAAGTTGTTTTAGAATATTGAGAATTAATGGCGAGTTACAAGCTCTGAAACAGTGAAAAAATACAAAATCAAATATTTAGCAAAATAGTTAATCGTTAATTCCAAAAATTCAACTCTACTTACATCAAGGAAAATGTTATAAAATTTGGTCCATTCCGAAAGCTTTCGAAGAAGCTGACAATAAACCATATCAGTTTAATTGTATGGGAGAAATCAAGCAGTTCCCTAGTTACAACTCTGTACTGTTGCACGCTCGGAAAGAGCGAAACTCCACCCATGACGATTGTAAACACCCCGTTTTAATATCTTTCAATTATACATTTCTGATCAACCTCTATCAATACCCTTTCATTATTCAGTCTGATCAAGTGAATGACATATTGTGCAGCTCTCGCCTTGTCTTAAAGCAAACTCCGTGACTGCTGCGTTTCCTCCATGAACTTTCAGGATGATGAAGAAGAAGTACTTTTTATGCAAATTTTCTATGTGTATAGGAAGAAAAGTGTAATAAAACAGCAGTCATCAGTGGGCGTTATGTTAAAGGGAGGCTGTTGTAAGTGGGATTGTAGTAAGTTGATGTATAATAATTATGCCGGAATACTCTAACGAAGAATATGCGGACATGCATCTGATGTACGGGAAAGCTCATGGAAATGCATGTCTAGCACAGCGCATGTACCGTGAGCAATTTCCAAGGAGACGTTGCCCAAGTTCGAAACTCTTCATAAAAATCGATAGACGATTACGGGAGACTGGATCGTTTAATACAGCAAGCATTGATGCAGGGAAACCTCGACATGTACGAACACCTGCAATGGAAGAAGATGTACTGAATATTTTTAAAGATAACCCCTCCACGAGTACACGAGCTGCTGCGTCTGAAGTCGGTGTTTCTCACCAAAGTGTGTGGCGTGTTCTGCGTGCAGAAAACATGCACCCCTTTCATGTGCAGCGGGTACAACTGTTATCAGTAACAGATTGTGCTCAGCGGACAGAATTCGTACGCTGGTTGCTTAATGTAACAGAAAATAATCCACAATTTCTGGAAAATATTTTATTTACTGATGAAGCAACATTTACGAGAGAGGGCGTGGTAAACACGCACAATATGCACACATGGTCATATACAAATCCGCACACTGTTTTCCCGTCGAACGCACAACAAAAGTTCAGTGTGAACATATGGGCAGGTGTCCTCGGCGATTATCTCATAGGACCATATTTACTCCCAGATGTACTCAATGGCAGTACGTACTTGGTTTTCCTACGGGATATCTTACCGCAGTTACTGCAAAATGTGCCAGCAACATTGCGCCACAATATGTGGTTTATGCACGATGGCGCACCGGCACATTTTTTCATAGGTGTTCGCAATCACCTCAATTCAACATATCCTGGGAAATGGATTGGACGCAGTGGACCTGTTGCTTGGCCTGCACGCTCTCCAGACCTCAATCCGTTAGACTTTTTTGTTTGGGGACACCTTAAATCGCTGGTGTATGAAACGCCTGTGGATACACCGGAGGATTTACTAGCGCGAATCGTTGTCGCTGCAGGAGACATTCCCAACTCCGTCGGAGTTTTTCGGCGTGTTCGCCAATCTTTACGACGTCGCTGTCGGCTGTGCGATTCTGTTAATGGGCGCAACTTCGAACACCTATTATAATAATGTCCGTTCGTCTGCCTTCCGACATTGAACTGTGCAGCGCAGGCCAGAAGACTATGCTTCACATATGTCATAAAGTACGTGGAATGTAATTCTTTATTTGTCATTTTTCTTTTATTTTCAACACTTTTTGGCACAGTATTTTGTAAGTCACAGACTGTGGTGTACTCAAATTGTAAATTACAAAGTTTGTATGAATTAATTTAAAATTTAGTGTCTTTTTTAAATTTATAATTAATAAAATTATTATGCTATTTGTTATTATTATTTCCTATCATAAATTATGATGCATATATACATACAATAATTGTCCATGTAAAACATGTACTGAAACTTCTTGCATCGTTACAAATCGCAATATTTTTAATTATTTCCGAATTTTCACCACCAGTTTAATTTTAAGGAATTTAACTTAAGCTTTATATCAATAAAAGACCACTTTAAAATGTAGACTATTATTGTAAAGTTATTTTGGTTCATTCAACTCTTGAATAATTAAAAATGTTGCATCTCAGAAGAAGCATGATCGAAAATGTATAGTTGAGAGTAATTAAAAAGGCGGTGTTTCCAATCGTGATGGGCGGAGTTTAACCTTTGCTAGTGTCAAAGAAAGCGGAGTTGTAACTAAGAAACTGATTAATTTCTATCACACAATTAAACCGATATGGTTCATTGTAAGCTTTTTCGAAAGTTTTCGGAATGGACCAAATTTTACTACATTTTCCTTGTTGTAGCTAGAGTTGTCTTTTTGGAATTAACGATTAACTATTTTGATGTATATTGGATTTCGTACTTTTTTCACTGTTTCAGGGCTTGTAACTCGTCAATAAATATTGCTATTTTAATACAATTGATGTCATTTTGTAGGTTTTTTCTGCTCTTTCTAAATATGTGCTTCGTTTTTATGTAGCATTATCGGTAGTTTAGCAATGAGGGTTCTTTTACAATTTTCCGAATTTTCATTCTATTTGCTGTAACTTGAAAACTATTGAGATCCGACCAGGCTTTATATACTGATTTATGCTCCATGTGATCTCCTCTATTACCCCTATTAATATTGGACCCCTTTAACGGAACACCCTGTATATTTATATTCACGAACGTCAAATTCTCGCCAAGTTTGGTGACAATTAATGAAATATTGCCAAATTTGGCGACAAAAATATGTTGCCATGTGTAGAATATTTAGATTCCAGAATTATTACAGTTGAGATTTAGAATCAATAAATAAATAAAAGAATATCTACGTACCTTGAGATTTGTCATGCTCAGATTCCATAATTTCAATATCAGCCGACTAGTTTGATACTCTTATTCGTAGACTTCAATACTGAAATCTTTGTTTTTACGCACGGAATAAATCACTTGCACAGAAGAATTGCTCTAAAAACAGCATCAATTTTAGTAGAATGAATGGTATTAAATTTGTTGAATAGAAGCATGATTTCACACTGATAAAAAACTTGAAAAGTTGATCTTTTTCACATTTTAATAGAAGAGAATACTACTTGAATACTTAGAATTTGTACATCACTCAGAATTAAGACTTAAATACAGCAGCATTTTACGTTCCGAAGAACACAATCATAACAGAATTTTTCACCGTTCCGAATTAACACAGAGAGAATGATAACAGAAAATGAATTTGTTCTATCACTATCCCGCAGAAAAAAGGCAGGGTCGCATATTCACAAAAACTCTAATAAAGATAAATGAAAGATAATTAATACAAATATAACAGAAAAATATGATAGAATTTTTAAAGCACAATAATAATAAGGTTGTGGAAATTTAATAAAGTTTTTAGAATGTTTTTTAGTCATTTTATGATGTAATAATCTCAGTTTGTAAAGTCCTTTTAAATAGCTGCCATTTCATAGTGCTGCCATCTATCGTTAAGAATAGTTACTTAAAAATCATACATCCTCCGCCCCCGGCAGGAGAAAGGACAACCTTTGATATAGGACGCTTGATGTCACCGTCAACTGTCTTAATCAGGACAACCCGCACAAGATTGTCTGTTCCAGGATAAGTCTTTAGAATTCGACCCAATTTCCATTTTATGGGCTGTAAACGTTCGTGAACTATTACCAAATCACCTTCTCGAAGATTTGCACGTGGAGTAGTCCATTTTGGACGTTGTTGAAGATGTTGCAAATATTCGCTGGACCACCTGCCCCAAAATTGATTTTTAGCTTTTTCTATTAAACGCCAGCGAGCATTTAACGAAATTTTAGGATGATTCGATGATTCTGGAACGTCAAGAAGAGGTGCTCCAATTAGAAAATGACCCGGCGTTAAAGCACGAGGATCAGAAGGATCGGAAGACATAGGCGTTAATGGTCTGGAATTTATGCAGCTTTCTATCTGGCAAAGTAAAGTAGTGAGCTCTTCAAAATTGAGTACACTTGATTTACAAGCTCTCACAAGATGAGTTTTAGTTAGTTTCACAGCTGCTTCCCATAGACCACCAAAGTGTGGTGCATATGGAGGTATGAAATTCCAATTAATTTTTTGAGTGGAGAGAAATTCTTGAAAGTCTTTTTCCCTCAAGTATTTAAAAAGCTGTTTTAATTGATTGGACAGACCAATAAAATTTTTTGCATTATCAGAGAATATATCAGAGGGCAAACCTCTGCGTGCAATGAAGCGTTTGAATGCTGCTAGCAAGGCTTGTACAGATAAGTTGGATACCACCTCAAGGTGAACTGCTTTCGTGCACATGCAAACGAAAACTGCGATATAAGATTTTAGTTTTATTTTGGTTCTTGGCATATTTGGTTTGGTCAAAAAAGGACCAGCAAAGTCTAAGCCCACCTTGAGGAATGAACGAATTGGAGTTATTCTTTCAACGGGAAGGTTTCCCATCATTTGTTGGCAGGCTTGTGCCTTAAGGCGTTTACAAAGTACACATTTATGGAGCTCTTGTCGGACTGTTGAACGACCATCTACAAACCAGTAGTTCTGGCGAATTGTAGAAAGCACTAACTGTGTACCTGCATGTAAATTTCTTTCGTGGACATCCTTTATTAACAATTTAGTTATAAGACTGTTTTTAGGAAGAAGAATAGGATACTTTCTGTCAAAATTGAATGTTTCATGTTGCGATAAACGACCACCCACTCTTAATATGTCAGCTGAATCTAAGAAGACATTTAACGATAGCAATTTGCTATTGCTTGGCAAGGATTTATTTTCTTTTAAGAATTTAATTTCTGCATGAAATTCATAATTTTGAATTAATCTCACTATAGAAATGATAGAACTAGATATTTCTTGTGCACTTAGATTTCCGATCTTTCTTGTAGAATTCTGTCTTGCATTATGAATAAATCGCAAACACCATCCTATTACGCGTACTAATCTATTAAAGCTTGAGAATTTTAGAATAAAGTCTGGTAAAACATTTATTTTTGTTATGTTACTGACAGAGTTAGCTTGTTGATCTAATTCAACGATAGGACTGTATAAGGGGATTGGAATTGGCTCTTTTGACGACAGCCATGGAGGCCCATGCCACCACATCTTATTGTTGAGGAGTTTTCGCGGTGGAATACCCCTGGAGGCTACATCTGCAGGATTTAGCGTTCCTGGAACATGGTTCCATTCGGCTGAAGGCAATAATGTTTGCACTTGACGTACTCTATTTAATACGAACTGATTACCTTTTAAAAGAGGCGATTTTAGCCAGCAGAGCACAATTTGCGAATCTGACCATAAAAATACACTATTTATGCTCGTGTATAAAGTATCGACGATAGTTGAGCAAAGTTTTGCTAATAACAGAGCTGCACACAGTTCGATGCGTGGCAGAGTTTGTTGCTTTATGGGATTTAATTTTGTTTTAGCAACCAGTAAATTTACAAATATTTCGTTAGGAGTTATAACCCGTAAGTAAGCGACAGCAGCGTAAGCTTTTCCGGAACCATCACAAAAGCCATGCAGCTGCATTTCGCAATCCTTTTTATGGCATGAATTGGTATAACGGGGAATTTCAATAGTTTCTAATAAATTAATTTCTGCCAAAAATTGATTCCAACTAATTAAAATTGAATTTGGAATTTCCTCATCCCATGAGATTTTTTCCTTCCAGAGGTTTTGTAGAATTATTTTTAAACTTATCGTTATGGGGGAGAGAAAACCTAGAGGATCGAATATCGTGGATATTACGGAGAGAAGATCTCTTTTATTTTGCACGGCTTTGAACTCGCTAAACTTTATTTTTAGCGTATCATTAGATGAATCCCAGATTAAGACCAGAATTTTAACAGCTTCATCTTCTTTGATTACAGTCTGTGAAGAAGCTTTAAGTTCATCTGGTAAATGAGCGAGTACTTCAGGCTCATTTGAAGTCCACTTTCGTAAATTAAAACCTCCGCCTTTCATGACATTAATGAGTTCCGTAATTAACGATTGAGCATTTTCTTTGGAATCTGAACCCGACAACAAATCATCGACGTAGATATTGTCGCGAATAATTTTAGAAGCCTTTTCAAAAGTTTGTTCGTTATCTATTGCTAACTGATTTAAAGTTCTAATTGCCAAAAATGGCGCACAAGCAGTGCCATAGGTTACTGTTAACAACCGATAGGTTTGAATGTTTTCTTTAGGATCGAACCGCCATAAAATACGTTGATAATCTACATGTTTTGGATTGATAAGAATTTGCCTGAACATTTTTTCGATGTCCGCACTAAAGCCTATTGGATGCATTCTGAATTTTAATAATAACTGAAAAATATCCGGTTGTAATTTCGGCCCTATCTCCAAATAATCATTTAACGAGCGACCTTCTGAACCAATTGCGGATGCATCGAATACTGCCCGAAGTCGAGTTGTACAACTATCCTCTTTTATTACCCCGTGGTGGGGGAGATAAAAATGATCTGGATTTGAAATTTCTGCGGCGGGAACGAGTTCCATGTGTCCCAAATCAATATACTCTTTCATGAATGAAGAATATTGTTCCTTAAGTACGGAATTTCCTTGAAGTTTATTTTCTAAGGAATTGAAACGCTTTAAAGCTTGAGATTTAGAATTTCCGAGAACAGGTTTAGATTTAAATGGAAGATCCACGATATATCTTCCTGATTCCGTGCGTGATACTGTTTTTATATAATTATCTTCTACTAGTGAAACGGGATCATAACTAGGAATTGATTCGAGTTCCCAAAATTTTTGTAATTGAGAATTTATTTGCGTCGTAACATGACAACTAACAGAAGAATTATGATTAGAATGATTCGAATAAATTACTCCAGATAATATCCAACCCAGTTTCGTATTAACAGAACTCGGTGTTCCCTTAGGACCTAGAATGGACTCTCCGATTATTATGTTAGCAAACAAATCTGCACCTATGAGTACATCAATGGAATCGGACACATGGAAATTGGGATCCGCCAGATTTAATCCTTCAATATGAGGCCAATACTTATTAGTAATCAGAAAGTTCGGCAAATTTGTTGTAATCTGATTAACAACTAAAGCATCTAACTGAAAAGTTTCGTTATTAAAATGCGGAGAAAATGTTAAAGAAACTTCCTGAAGAGCTGTCTCTGCGACCAAATTGTTTATTCCTGATATTTTATGAATTGTAGATCTCAAGGGAAGGCCTAGCTTTCTACAACACGATTTTAAAATCAAACTCTTTTGAGAAGCGCTGTCAATCATAGCCCTACAAGGAATAAATTTTCCTGTTTTGGATTTTACATGTATAATGGCAGTAGCCAGTAATGTTTGGGAATTTTCAGTCAAAGTTTGACTGCTTAAACAATTGGATTCATCCACTTGTGCATTTGAATTACTTCCGCTATTTTGATTTGTAACCCGCTCTTGCGGTCTAAAAGAATTCTGTGATGCAGAATTAGACTGTTCGTGATGGAGAATTGAATGATGCTTAGCCTTACAATATTTACAAGTAGTGCTAATCAGACAATTAGCAACAAAATGATTAGCTCTTAAACAGTTCGTACATAGTTTTTTTGCTTTTACTAACTGCCATCGTTGATCAACCGTTAAATTTTGAATTTCTGGGCATTTGTAAAGTGCATGCCCTTCATTGCATTTTGGACACAAGGGCTTTAAAGATTTGTTCACATTGTCCATAACAACTGCATTTGAAAGAGATTTCTTTGGACCTTGTTGAGATTTAAAATCAAATTTATAATTAGGTTTAGTTTCATACTTAATAAATTCAGCATTACAACCTTGCAAACTGCTTGCATGTCTTTCTAAAAACGTCACTAACATATCATATGTGGGAAAAATATCCTTATTTAATGATAACTCCCATTGTTTCCTTAATGAGTCATCGAATTTAGTTTGAACAATATAAACCAAAATTAAATCAACAAATTCGTTAAATTCAAATTTTAGAGATTTCAAATTTCTAATCACTTCATTGCAATTATCCAATAACTCTAGAATTGTTTTCTGCGTGGGCGATTTTAATGGTTTAGCATTAATAAATTTTGACAATAGCGAATATGCTAAATTTCTACGGTTATCATATCTGTTAACTAGAGTTTCCCATGCTTGTTTATAATTCTCACCTGAAATAGAAAATCCTGAAATTAATTTAGCAGGATAATTTTTGACACTCGCAATTAAATACGAAAATTTTAACTGATCGGAAAGAGCTTCATTTTTATGAATCGAAGTCAAAAATGTCTCTTTAAATGTAATCCAGTGACTCATATCACCATAAAATATGGGCAATTGGAATTTAGGTAATTTTATTGAATTTTCCCTAATAGAACTATAGCCCAATCAAATTGTAGTTTGAGGTGGAAAATTCTGGTGTAATTGTTTTTAGTGGCTTATTTTATGTTTTTGGGGGTGCTGAATATGAATCTGAAGTTTTCCAACAAAATTTCGTTCGGCAAATTTGTTTTTTTTACAAAAAACCTGTAAAAACACGGACTTTTTTTGTTTTTTTCAAAATAACTCCAAAATTGTGCATTTTGCGTGAAAGTCGGCAATATATGAGTTAAAGAAAATAAAATTTCCTACATTTTATGTATTGAAAGTTTTTTTCTATGATCAATGGTTTAGCCGTGAGAGTGCCTCAAAAATGGGTATTAAAAACAAAAACTGTAAAAAAACGGGAATTACGGCATTGTATGTCGATGTAACATGGAAACAAACCATTTAACGCAAATATTAACCATCAGTGATACTAAAGATTATATTATTGACTATATTTTATGCATTTAAGGTACCGGAAAAGTGTGGATCTGGCACCAGTGGAAGTTTTGAGCAGTGGAGTATCTCCACCTCCTCTCAAGAGTCAAAGGTGCTCCTCCTCCGGAGAGCTAGTACTCTAAGAGAATATAAAATTTTGAAAAAGGGGGTAAAATTTGGTACAGGAGATAAAACTATCTAAAATCGTCGAAAAACAGTAATTTTTGGAAAATAGCAATAAACACTTTAAAAAAATCCATTGAACAATTACATAAATATAATAATGAATCCTCTTCAGACACACAAACAATATTTTTAATTCAAAACTTAACATTTAAATATGTGTATGTTTTTCCTCCCCATTACTCTGTAGTTATCGTGGGTGAAGACGTAGATTTGCTGGTGATCATGATTGGTCTCTGTAGGGGCAGGCATACATTCAAATGTATATTTTTTAAAGCCAGGCAAAGGGACAGTTTCACCACTCATTTTTTCTCCTGACTGCAAACTTGAACAATCGGTTCCTGACAACATATTATTTTTACATGCCATGAGTGGTTGTGATACTACTTCAGCCTTTTTCAAAGTAGGAAAAATGAGGTTTCTTCAGACTCTCAAAAGAAACCCGGCATTAATTAAAGCCATTGAAATTTTTAAAGACCCTATGGCAGATGCTGATGCAATTACTGATGCTGGCAATCGTTTTTTGACTTCCTTGTACAAATTATCTGACAAGGAAACCACGTCATTAAACAAATTGAGGTATCTATGCTACCTTAAGTCTGCATATAAGCCATTTGGCGTCCCTACCTCCTACGGAGGCTGCAGCTAAACAACATTCTTTAAGGGTGTATTTTCAAGTTCAGCAATGGCTTGGGAATGAAAAAAATCCTGAACAATGGGGTTGGAAATGCACCAAAGATGGTCTAGAGCCAATAACCACGCTAGAGCCACCAGCACCTCAAGCCGTTCTAAAACTCATTTCTTGCAAATGCAAGAAGACATGCCGTAAAAACTGTGGATGTAAAAAAGCAGGCCTCAGCTGCTCTAATATGTGTCTAAACTGCGAGAGCAGTTGTAATAACATGCCTAATATTGAAATAGAAGAAAACGAGGATGACCCGGAATACCCTGAAGTACTTGAAGGTAATTATACATAAATCATTCCATTTCACATTTATTTTTTCATTCATTTTTAATTTGGTGTGGTCAAAATATGTATCCCAATACACTGTGCATAACTATTTAGTTTTTAGACAATTAAAACTATGTCATTAATTATTTTTTAAAACCCTGATACGTAGTATAATAGCTTTTTTGCTCCCTGATTTGGTGTCCAAAAGTGACCGATTCCTGAAATGAGCTGTAAAAGAGGGCTGATATTAAAAAGAGGTAAAAATAATGTTATGATAAAATGCTGTATGAATCTTAACTTAGTTATAATTAATTCCACCGTTTAAAAAAATATTATACACACCAGTTCTTCTCCGGAGCATAAGTTTGGATCCTCGGGACAAAAACGGCTTTTCGCGCCCGTATGCGTAAATAGTTATTATATAATTAATTTCTTTTTTATAGGTGTAGAAGACCTAGAAGGCATACCCTCAGGAAACATGAAACCATTGGCCAAGAGGACTCGGTTTGACTGACAAGTTCCTTTCAATGTCCATAATAATTATTAATTAATATTGTATAAATACATAACTACCTATTTTACTATATATTGTTTAACATTAAACAGTTTACATACTAATCAATCGTGAATCATTTATCATTTTTTTTACCTATATAACCTAACATCAACGTTTTACATATCTGCACACATGTATAATGATGCATATAAGTTATATGCCTTTAATAAGGAGGTGGATGACTACTTCGTGCATTCGTCATTGCTTTTTACATAATTATTCAAGGTCCAAGAAAATTACTTGCACATAAATTGTAGAGAATTTTTTCTATTTTTTAAAGCATAGTATAATGTATACAGTGAAATGTTTATTTTTAGGCCTTATGAACAGAAAGGCTGTAAAAAAATGTGTTTTTTGCTATTTTCCGAAAAGTACTGTTTTTCAACGATTTTGCCTAGTTTTACTTCCTTTACCTAATTTTACCTCTTTTTAGAAAATTTTATCACCTCTTAGAGTAAGAACTCCCCGGAGGAGGAGCAACTTTGACTCATGAAAGTAGGTGGAGCTGCACCACTGCTCCCAACTTCCACTGGTGCCGGAACCGCACTTTCCCCCTACTTTAAATGCCTAAAATATAGTCAATCATATAATCTTTAATATAAATGATGGTTAATATTTGCGTTAAATGGTTTGTTTCCATGTTACATCGACATACAGTGCCGTAATTCCCGTTTTTTTACAGTTTTTGTTTTTAATACCCATTTTTGCGGCACTCTCACGGCTAAACCATTGATCATAGAAAAAATCTTTCAATACATAAAATGTAGGAAATTTTATTCTCTTTAACTCATATACTGCCAACTTTCACGCAAAATGCACAATTTTGGAGTTATTTTGAAAAAAACGAAAAAAGTCCGTGTTTTTACAGGTTTTTTGTAAAAAAACAAATTTGCCGAACGAAATTTTATTGGAAAACTTCAGATTCGTATTCAGCACCCCAAAAAACATAAAATAAGCCACTAAAAACAATTACACCAGAATTTTCCACTTCAAGCACTTTTTGAGCACAATTTGACTGGACTACTACTCTCATATGCATCACATCGGGTTTTTTTACTTTCGTTTTTAGCTGCAATAAACTGATCAATTTTCACTATATCTTCTACAACTAAGTCTTTAGCAGAAGTAAATGAATCGTAAAGAGTTTCAATTGTTTCTTCAGCTATACCAAAATATGATTTTTTTAAATCACTTTCTAAGATACTAAGTTCCGATTTCAATTTCTCCAATAACTGCAAATTATCCTTTTCAATCGCATCTGATACCTGATCCCTATATCTTTTTATTTCTTTTACGGTAAAATTAAATTTGGATTCCGAAGCGATTTCCGCTTTCGTTTTCGTCATTATTATAATTTTGAATAAGATCTAATGGATTAATTCACCAGCCGAACTCCGAGATCTCGACGGACCAACACCATGTATGAAGCCAACTTGGCTATGTCTGTCTAATTTATCGATATTCTCATTCAAATTCAATATTGACGAGAACTGGGAATGACTCTTCTGTAACTGGGCTCCGCGCATTTTAGCTTCGTGTATTTTCAGTAGAATTAGCTAAAATCTCAAAACCAAGCGATAGGAAGGCTATCTTTTCCTGCCGTTACATGTCAGAAGGACTTTTCGTAGTTTAGTATAATACATCAGCTGCTCGCATCCAGGTAACCCGACGATTCGCAAGCAGCTAATGTACAACAGAATGACAAAACAATTTGATTTTTTCGACGGTTTGATAACGAATTTTGAAGAATTAACATGTATGAGGGAGATAGAAGAAAGTTTTGGGATTGGCATATCCGACTAGTTCTCTTTTTAATATCATGACACCGTCGTTTAAGAACACAATTATTATTTTAATTGACAAAATAACTAATAAATCAGTGAAACATAGTGAAAAACACAGGTAAATGTCGAATTAATAACCACTTGATGGCATAGCAAATAAATGTAACGCTTCTGACGTCAAGTGAATATGACACGCGGTCATGCATTTTTGGCCTTAAATCCTATAGTTTGGCGATAATTTTTTGTTATGCAAATTGGTCGACGGGATAATGGAGAAGTACCAAAATGAATTATCACAGTATAAAAACTATTTGGAAACGTTTCTGAAAATCAGTGGCAGCAAAAGAAACTCTGTTTATATAAATGCTCCGTTAAATCTCGAAAATAATATTGGTTTCTCTTATTTCTAAAGATAAAGAACGCCTTTCGGAATCATGGGTAACTCGGAGAAGTTTATTGTATATTTTAGTTCGAGGTTATATTATATTTTCGTAAATTAAGAAACATTTATTATTTTTTACAGTGTACATACGCACACATACAAGACCGATTTTTGTAAATCTCTTTTTTCGGTTCACTACCATCGGTTTCTACTCGGAAGCATTCAAGAGTGGATTCAGTTTTCATTTTGTATTCTCTAGAAGAGGTCAAAAACACACAACAAAACATCGGAATTCCATTGGATTTTGCATTCAAAGTATTTATTTCTTGATTCGCGACAGTAAATCTAAAATCAGCGTTGGAATTCTTTCTACAAACTCTCCTTCCGCCAATACTACATAGTTTGAATAAAGGAATAAAACCTAATGTATTTGAAAAGGGGACACTGGAACTAAGATTAAATAAGGAAAATATAACAACCCCTCTACAAATAAAGTGTTGCTTATGAAAATAGCTGTTTTCTAATAAATTTTTTTATCATATATATTAATACTGTTGTCAACATCCCTTTTTTATTAAGTTACGAAACGCACAACAATGAATGAGGTATCATTCGAAAGGTGCTTGAAGTGGCTTCTGACACAGTACACTCACATTTCGTTAAAACATGTTTTTTCATTAAATATTGCTGCTAATTAAAAATAAAATCAGTATTGTTTTCATAAATGAAATGAAAGGTTTTCCTCAAGTTAGTATTGCTACTAAAATAAAATACCGCATTATAGGATGCTCAACAATGATTATAAAAAATAAATAAATAGCATAACTAGTCGTTGGGGGCCACCGTAATACTTACCCATCATGGATATGCATAATATAAAATATGGAAATAAAACATGTGTAAACTACTTAAGAAATATTCGAATAAAATCGTGGCTTGATGACGTCCTAAACTTTAAATGCTCTATTACTGAATTGCGTAAAAGAAACATCCTTGTAACTCCGAAATTGATAATCATATTAACTATCGGTTTACTGCGTCGGATTAAGTGTCTAATTTACAATTAAAATATATTTTTGAATTGAAATTTCAATTAAATACAGGATCATGAAAAATCAGAGAGTGTGGAAAATAGGATTACAAATATCTCGGCAACTAATTACCCAATCCATTTCATTCTTTAGGCAAAATTTATTTTTTTTATTGTCTTTTATTTTCACTCCTTAAAAAAAAACAATTCCGAAAGCTTTTATGTACCTTTTATCAAAACGTATATTTCGAGAGTCCGAAAAAAATAGTTCCGGATAATCGAGGTTACTGAAATTCAATAAGCTTTTTTCCATTATTACATACTAAGTACATACCAAATTTCAAATCTCTGTCTCAATTTATTCGGGAGATAGAGCGTTTACAGACACACACACAGACGGACGGCAATTTTTTATTTTTTCTAAAAATACACCCAGAAAAAAGTTTTGTTGAATCAACAAAAATTTGGTTGACCCAACAAAACTTTTTGTTTAAATATAGGTCAATGGAAATTTTGTTTGAATCAACAAAAAAAATTTTTTTTTTTGCAATTCCAAAAAAAATTTTTGTATCGTCAGCAAAAAATGTTTTGTTAATTCCAGTAGTGGTTCAATTTTACTTGAATTTTGCTAAAACAACCAAAATGTACTCAACAAAACATGTTTTGTAGTTTTAATCAATTCCTTTTTCTGGGTGTATGTTTTTCGGAATCTCCCGTGTCTGAAACGTGTAAATCCGTCAAAAAAGAGTTTTCGATTTTCAAAACGATTATATTTTTTTTTTTTGGGGGGGGCCTGGGGGAAAGGGCCACATTTTTACCGTGTTCAGAACAACATGGGCGGTGCAAATGGACAAAATTTTCAGAAAAATTTCTGCTATGCTAAAAAAACTTTTGCAACATTTAAGTGTAATAAAATATATCAAATTTACCTTTATACATTCGTACACACACAAGACATTTTATAAACCCTCCTTTTCTGTTCACTATACAATCGGTTTCTTCTCTGAAACATACAAAGAAGTATTTCGTTTTCATATCATACCCTCTAAAAAGAGTCGAAAACACTCAAGAAAACATTGAAATTCAATTGGATTTTGCAGTCAGAAGCATTTATTTCTTGATTCCGACCATAAATCTAAAATCAATATCGGAATTCGTCCTATAAGCTTTGCTTTCTGTGTATACGAGTTTGAACTGAGGGGTAAGAAATACATATATTTGGAAAAGGGAGCAAGGGATCTAAGATTAAATAAGGGAAGAATAACAACCGCTGTACAAATAGTATGTTGCTTAATAAAATGGCGGTTTTCTCATAAAATATATATGATTCCATATTTTGTCCCAACTGTATATAAGTTTTAGAATTGTGTTTTATTAAAGAGATCCTTTTTATGTATGTTCTGAAACATAAAACAGATGCGATATATACATATATATATATATATATATATATATGTTTATATGCATATATATGTATGTATATTTATATATATATAATATATAATATTTATTCCTATTTATTTTCCTTTTAAAATTAAAACGCGTATATTAATAATTATCTTATTCCAAATTTCAATCTAAAACTTTAAGTCAATTCGTAACTTTTATCAAGTATCCAATTTATAATATTCTGGAGACGCTAGTTTTTTATTTCAAAAATTTTTTTAAACCATTTTGTTATTTTATCCTACGGGCTGGATTCGCGCGCTAGATTTTTTTTAACTTCAAAATCAATGTGCCACTAAATCGGATATTCTTTCTTATTAAAACCTCTCCACCGCGCGTCATTCGCTTAGCTAAATTTCGCCTCTCACTGATTGGTTCGTGTACATATTACGTCGATTGTGTAGCTTTCCGCGCATTTAACAAAAAGCCATTGCAAGAGTTCGAAGAGAAGAATTTTGTCTTGTTTTCAAGTGCTGAACAAACTGTTATCTAGTGTTCTTATGACCAAGAATTTCTAAACCAGATATTTAAGATCACCTCAACGATGTAATGATTGGTAGTCAAGCCTAAGGGCTTTTGAAAATATCTGCGTCGTGTGGGAAATGTTCGTCATCTCTTCTGTGCCTGGATAAATGCTTTTATTGGGATAACTGGCTTAATATTTATGGAGAAATTCTGAATTGGATACATTCATTGCCTTCATTCCTCGCCATGATTCATGATTTATCGACTGCATAATTAACCAGCTGCTAGTTTCTCGTGAAATTTTAAGTCATACAACTAAAATCTAACATATACATACATACATGTATGTATAGTTAAAATGAAATAACATGTCTGAAAATTAAAGGAAAAGATATTGCAAAAATTAAACACAATAAATGGAAATGCCCATATGAAAAACTATGAATATCTTACGGATTCGTCAGAAGCGTTTCATAAGAATAATTCATAGTAAAGATGTGTTATTTCGTCGAATATTGTCAGTATTAAGCCTAAAATTGTATTATATTAAAATCTGATTCTCTGCATGTAGTTCGGAGTGGATCTAACAGATCTTGTAACACTTGCCTTAAATGAATAGTAAATAATGAACTAAATATTTTTTCTGTAGCTAAGAATATTGATCCAGGTCCACAACCGGAAATATTGAAAAACTTAACTTTGGTTGAGGAGCAATTAATTGCCCAAGTTCATCCAGTTATTACTGTTTATCGCATTAAAGGTGGTCAGATTGGATACAGTGGGCAAATACGTGAGTTACAAAGATTGGAAACATATCTATTTCAAACCATTTGAGAAAACACCAGATGCTATTGGAAAATGTAAAAACATCTTTAAAAGAGCTTTTAGTTGAAAATTTAAATATATTTTGTAAAATTTTGCTTCGAAAATATTTTTATTTATAACATTCTTATATTATAAATAAAAAATTCCGAGGAAATTCTTAGTTATTTGGCTGAATTTACATTTCTAAAACTAAAATGCACCATAACATAAAATAACGTTCTTGCTTAATACAGATGCAAAAATAATATATAAAAAAATATTGTTACTTTCAAATATTTATCTTATGAAATAATGCTTCGCGAATCCAAACAAAGCATGGCTTTTGCTGGTCTATAAAAAAATAGATATAAATGTTTGCTTTTAAAGTGATTAACAACTAAAGAGTCTTTTGTACATGGACCAAAAACATTTGGTGAAAGAGCTACGCAATACACAGTCAGCCAAAGCCCATTATGAATTGCAGCATATACACTACTAGCGGCCCGCCCTCGCTTTGCTTCGGGTATTAAAAAAAAAATTCATATTATAAATTTTTAAGCCTGCGTTTGCAATGTATAAGCGGAAAAAATGAAATTATTTACGACATCACATTAAAAACCTCAAAAATAACAGTATTTCTCCACTATTTAATGGATGTTATTATATATATAAACCTTCCTCTTGAATCACTCTATCTATTAAAAAAAACCGCATCAAAATCCGTTGCGTAGTTTTAAAGATTTAAGCGTACATAGGGATATAGGGACAGAAAAAACGACTTTGTTTTATACTATGTATAGATGGCATGAAATAACTAAAGGCGTTCGTGGACATACAATTAAGAAAACTACAGTGCTATTCTTAACGCACTGTTATTTTAAATTAGCAAAATACGTGCTTTATAAACAGTTACTTAAAAAGATTTCTTTTTTATAAGTGTTTTTTTTATTAATTTATTCCGGCGGCAGTAAATTAAAAGTTGTAACATTATATAATGTTAGAATAATAAAATAGAAATATTGTGTTCCTTCCTAAACTGATTAAAAATTCATTTATCATGTTTAAAATATTTTTAATTGAACCAAGCAACCGTTTCAGTAGTGCAATGGCAAAAGGTCCTTCCGGCCTGTACATAGAGGAAAAGGTAGCTTTATAATATATTCGTTTTAATATTTTAGCTATTGTTACACGAAAATAGCGAGCTAAAATGCAAAAAACCCTATTACAGAAGATTTATTAAACTGACTTTGAATAAATAATTCGCGAAATTAGTCAGTTATAGCCAAGTTGGCTTCATTTATGAAGACCTATTTTTGGTAATATCGCCAAATTTGACGTTATTTCGCCAAGTGTCGCCGAGCGAAATTGACACTAACGGATGTGAATATAATGCGTATTTTTGGGAAAATGATTACAACTATGAAAGATAATTTGCGAGGAAATCACGCTCACTAAAACTCATTAGTTAATCCCAACTTTGTTTTAATCTGCTGTCTTGTTTCAAAATGTCAGCCACACTAGAATTTTAAACTGCTCTATCTCAGCTATTTTTCAAGATAGAGGCAAAACAAAAAATGCTCTGGAATCCTTGTATCAAGGCTTAACACTTAAATAAAAAATAAATTTGATTTTCTAATTTTTTTGTACATATGTTTTAGTTTTAAATCATTTAGTGGCCGCCATTTTAAAACAAGATGGTGGACCAAGCTGACCAACGAACTCGGTCGAGATATTGATCACCTTAATACACGCACTTAGTTATATTCAAATCGGTTCATAAATACGAGTGCTATCGTATGACATAGATCATATATATATATATATATATATATATATATATATATATTGTAATTTGACACGGCTCATTGGTATTGTGATTTCATTGTGTATGGTCAGTTTCTTATGTTTCAATGGTTAAATTTTACATAAATTTTTATATTATATATATCTATATATATATAAATCAACATTTGAACGGAGGGTTGTGTTGGGGTGTGAGGGTCATGATCGATGAAAATATACCGAAATTTTCCGGAATTGCTTTCCTCCGAACGGCTGCAATAGGTAACTTTTCACCTCAGAGTAAGCATATCTAGAGAGATAATCTCCGCACCCTTTCTGCCGCAAGCATAAAGTCACGTGACTCTGGGCAAGAAGCATCCGCTGAACGCGTCAGTAGCATAGGTTTCTATGGGCGATATTAGACTATTTACTGTTTGCGATTCAAAAATATCATGGTAGCAAGCTGTTGTGCCTATGGGTGTAACGAAAGAGCAAGCAAAACAAGCTTTGTTACCTTTCACCAAGGCAACACTAGATACCGGGCTTGCTCATTCACTCTCAAAACGTCACAAATGGTGGCTGACCGCGACCAGCGATTGGTCCAAAGCAACGCGCCCATCGTTTTGTGCCAATCGCTGTATGTCTTTCCTCCTAGTCAGCCACCTTTTGTGACGTCATCATAATGAATGAGCAAGCCCGGTATGTAGTGTAGCCCTGCTTTCACCGTTATGTATTTATTTTTAATTACCTCTTTTGTATATTTAAAGGATCTTAAAAACATATCTTTCTAACTATGATACAGTTTATTCCCGTTCAAATGTTGAAAATAGGAAATATTTTACTTTTAATATCACAAATATATGCAACAGTAGGACTTACTTTCATCTGGTGTTATCAATTTCAATATTAAAAGTGTAATGAATTGGAAAAATTTGATTTGAAGAAGCATTTTAAGAACATCTCGTACAACGGTGCTTGGCGATACAATTTTTCGCCAAAAGAAACTTGTTTTCTTTCTTTTGAAATGTAAACAATCCTTTGAAAAAAAAATATTTTTTCCTATTTTAGATTAAATTTATGCTTTAAATAATTATAAACGGGTGCACATGTACA
This sequence comes from Maratus michaelseni, assembly GCA_963931845.1. Classification (NCBI taxonomy): domain Eukaryota; kingdom Metazoa; phylum Arthropoda; class Arachnida; order Araneae; family Salticidae; genus Maratus; species Maratus michaelseni. Next base: position 74,937,156 of record OZ007600.1, read on the forward strand.
TATTAAAAGTAAAATATTTAAATATTACCTAAATTAAAAACTATTGCAATGTTTGAAATATTTTCACATTTTTTTAATATAATTTTATAATTTTTAATTGAAGTATTTGAAAAAAAATATATATGTATTTGTTTTGTTTACTCTCTTGTTATACCTTCAGGAAAGTTTTGAAATTATTATATTTATTATCGACCACTCAAAACAATGCTATATAATGTTATGGAAGTTCTATTAATAATTACTATTTATATCTAGCAAAATTTAATGAAACAATGCATTATTTATTTATTTATTTATTAAGTCTATTTTTTTATGTTTCAACTTGTATATGTTTTTTACTTTTTATTGAAGTGCTTTTCATTTATTAATTTAAGTTAATGAATTTTTAAAAAGTAGGCTAAATTCAATTTGTTTAAATAATTTCTTCTCTTGCTTGTTTGTAAAACTGTGCTTATGCATGCTTTTGCATTTAAATTTATCAAAATTGCATTAAAAAATATATATCATTAATAAAAACCTTTTTTAATTCAAATTTTATATACAGCTTTCCAAAGGATGAAGAGAGAAGAAAGATCTGGGAAACGAAAATACATAGGGAAATTTTTAAAGCTACAAATTCTTCTTTGGTGTGTTCGAAACATTTTACTCCGAATTTACTCCGAATGAACTGCTCAAGAACGGGGAATTTTCTGACGCATTTTCTGATTAATTTTTAAACGCAAAAGCATAAAATTGCCAGGTCTGACTGGTGAAGCAATTTGGAATCGAAATGATTTTTTTTCTTTTTTTCTTTAAAAAAAATAAATAAATAAATAAATAAATTACTTATCGAGTTATAAGCGATTCGTATCCCGTGACGACACATTTTTCGCCATTTTCCCGATGCTGCGTCGAGAATTCGGTACAAAATGCCGACTTTGACTGTATTTTCTGAAAAGTCTTCTGTCTTTACCAAAAAATAAAAAAACATATTTCGATGACATAGTCTCTGAATGAGAACACCTGCCAATTACATGAGTTTTTGAAAAATGAATGAATTCAGAAATGTGTCAGAAAGTAGCTCTTTTGTATTTGAGAACAGCCTTAAAAACTATTTTTTTTTACTTTTTCTGTTCTATTTGTTACTTTGTATTAAAAATAAAAAAATAAGTATATAATAAAAATAAATATAAATAAAACCATGTGAAAAATTGAAAACTGGGATAAATTATTAAAATAATATATATATTTTTTAAAAATCTATATAAAAGTTTAATAATTTCTTTTATTTATTTATTACTAATAATCCATTCTTTGAATGATGGAAGAAATAAAGCATAAAGTAAATAAACAATAGGATAAATATCTGGTGAACCTTCCCCTTTATCTCGCTACTGAGTGTATATCTGTTAAGTTCCGAAGTTTCTGAAAAATTCTGAAGTCTTAAAAATATCGTACTCTCGCCAAGAGCTGCGATAAAGCGACAAGACTTGCATTACTTCTAGTAACCTTTTTACCGCCAAATGCCAACTGTCACGTGGGTCATCCAGACCCGACTTCTCGCCGGGAAAAGCAAAGGGGATGCGCTCTCTAGATATGCTTACTCTGAGCTTTTTACTTTTTTTAAATGAAAGCTATCTAAAACGATGACTATTATTTTTAATATAAAAAAAAAGAAATTTTGTTTTCCGTATAAAAATCGCTGTAAAGTACATTATTACTTACCCATTATACGTAGTATAAGGGTAAGTCTTGTAATCGTTTTGAAAATCGAAAAAAAAATTTGACGGATTTACACGTTTCACACACTGGAGATTCCGAAAAACATATTTTTAGAAAAAAAAAAATTGCCGTCCGTCTGTGTGTCTGTAAACGCTCTATCTCCCGAAAAAATTGAGATAGAGACTTGCAATTTGGTATGTACGTAGTATATAATAATGGGAAGAAGCCTATTGAATTTCAATAACCTCGATTAACCGGAACTATTTTTTTTCGGACTCTCGAAATATTCGTTCTGATAAAGGTATACAAAAATTTTCGAAATTGTTTATTTTAAGTGATTATAAAAGACAATAAAAAAACATAAATTTTGCATAAAACATGAAGTCGATCGGATAATGAGTTGCCGAGATATTTGGAATCCTATTTGCCACACTCTTCGATTTTTCATGACCCTGTATTTCATCCAAATTTCACTTCAAAGATATATTTTAATTGGAAATGAGACGCTTAATCAGATGCAATAAACCGCTAGTTAATAGGATTAATGTTTTTGGAGTTATAAGGATGTTTCTTTCAAGCAAATCAGTAATCGAGCCTTTAAAGTTTATGACGTCATCAAGCCACGATTTTATTAGAATTGCAATGCATTTTATAAGTAGTTTACACATTTTTAATTTAATATTTTACATTATGCATATCCATGATGGGTAAGTATTACGGTGGCCTCCAACGACTAGTTATATTATTTTCAATTTACCTTGCTTATACGTTCTTGAATTTTAACATCAATATGAGATAGTAATTTGATCTATACTTATTTAATGTATCGTGAGGTAAACAAGTCCTTCTATATTAAAAAAAAGTAATCTGGAACTGAGCCAAAAACGATTTAGAAATGGACCAATCAAATTCTGCGTAGATATTCCGGGTTATTCTCATCGCTTTTTTACTAGGGACTTTTTTGAGGAGCTATTACTTTTCCTACGAATTTGAAAATCATACCACCAGACGCGAAATATAACAAGCTTTCAGAAATTAAAAAAAATTATCACGGTCGGACAATAAAAACTCAAAAAATCCTTAAAAATCGAGTAAAAAATCTTTTATTGAAAAAGTCATTTTTTATATTGTTGCCAATTTCTAAATAAGCGCAAAGGATTATGTTTTATCTCAAATAAAAAATGTATTTGCGCGAGACTATTATAAACAGTAATGAAAGTTTAAAATAATAATTAAATGATCACGTGTTGAAAGCAGGAAATAAAGAAAATTACGTCATAAAAATTGTGTTTATACATGAATATTAAAAACTAGCCGCCACTGGCGACCAGTTTGGTCGCCCTTAAATGTATGTTAAGCATTGTAACAAATTATTTTTATTCATAATTTATTTTTTTCCTTAATCCTTCGCCAAACCGGAAAAATCTAATAGACAAATCAAGAACTTTTGCGATCGTGGTAGCATTTCGCATATTTTTTGTTGTTATGTATTTCATCTTTCTTGACAAAAACCGCTTAACCCACTTTATAATAAATTAATCATTGTGTGTGTGTTTTTAATATAAAATAAACTATTTCATAATAAAATAAAAGCATATGCTGTTTTAGTAATCTCTAATAGGTACCTGAAAATGGGATTTTCTCGCCAAAATGGCGCAAAACAAAAATTCCGCCAACCCTGGTGCGTCCGTGACAGCTGTTCCAATTTAAAATACATGACGTTCACATTTTTCTTTAAAATAGAAAATAGATAAATAAGAAATATTATCATAAATCAAAACATTTGATTTCAAAATTAAAATATCGTTTCTAATTAATACACACGAAAAATAAAAGCTGACAATTTGTTTCGAAATTTGATCCATTAAATATTACTACATGAGTTCAACAACGGAGTTCAACTTACATCAAGAAAAGATCCGAAGGAAGTTGAGTTGTATGGAACAGAATTATGGTAAACTTTGACTGTCTCACTGGTGCTGATTATTTTTTTTTACACCAGGCAGCGGTCCAAAAATTCATGGTTTAATATTTTAAACGTTCACAACGAATGAATCTTTTTTTTTTTTGTTGTTGTTTACTTTCATGGATAGAGAATTTGAACAGCGAACCTAACTGAAACTGAAGTTATTGCAGAATGTATACATAATTGAACGTAAGTCATCTCTCAAATATTAATTTATTTTGAACGATCTTTCTAAAAATGTAACTTTTATGCAGTTTTATTAGAAAAAATAATTTTGAATAAAAATGGCTGCCTGGCATATGAAAAAGTGAAGCGGCATCCCGGAACTGTTGAGGACAGTCACATGACATACGGTTTTATTATATAGATGAAAAAGATGAATTAAATGAAAAAGCATTATAACCAGTCAAATGAAAGAGCATTATAAGCTGATTACAGAAGATAGTCGCCGTTCGTGATATCATCATCTTTTTAAAACAGGATACATTACCCGGTTTTAAGAGGCTGTGAAATCAGAACGAGGGTTGGTAAACGTAGCGAGTAGGGGGCAGAGCCCCCTAGTAACATAAAAAAAAAGAAATTTAGTCAATTCCTACTTAGGTCAAAAACAAATTTTTTTCCAGCGATCTACACGCTTCGCCAATGACGGTATTTATTCCTAAATTTATATCCTGCTAAATATCTTATATAAGAGAATTTTTTTAAATTTATTAAAAATTAAATAAAAAATAAATAGCTAAAATACCAAAATTTAATAGCTCGAAAAATATTTCTCACACAATTGTTAGACAAACTGCATTAGAAAGGTAAAAAATTATATTTTTCTTGATGTAAATTTCAAATCTAATGATTATGCCGTTTATCAAATATTGAATTTCAAAAGTTAGCAAACTTCACAATTAAGTACCATAGCGAAACCTTCACGCGTAAAATGGTAATAGGGCTGTTCACGGACGAAGATCAGGCGGAGCGCGGGTGAAGAAGACTAAAATATGGAGTGAGTCTATACTTTCGAACAGAAATGGAATGGAGTGAGTCTATACTTTTGAACAGAAATGAAATATAAAAGTAAAATTAATTAATTTAATTTCATTAATGAATAATTATTTGAAAAAAACTGTATTAACATCAAGTAGCATCCACTACAAGTTTTAAAAAAATGTATTTGAACTTGAGTGGATGAATAAAAAGTATTTTATTAACGATTGAAAATTTGAGCAAGATATATAAATATATAGAGGATGTGAGCGAGTAGTAGGAATTGAAAAAATTGGTGGCGATGGAAAAAATAAGATACAAATTAAGATACATTATAAAACAAAAAGAGTAATGAAGCAAAAAAAATATGAATTAAGAAACGTTTAATAAGTAAGTTTACTTAAAATCAGAGTATTTTCGTTGCGTAAAAGTAATTTATAATTTTTTATTTCTTAGGATTTCAGAGAAGCTGTCCTTCGACTATATTTCCTGTTATTAACATTTTACAACATAGTTGAAAAATGTTTAGGAATTCGGTTTGTCTGTCTATCTGCCGTTTGTACGTGCTCTAACTCGCATAAATATATTCGGATTGCCATGAAAATGATACAGGGTTGATTATGGCATATTCGGTATTGAAAATGAAACATGTAGCGTTTTTACGTTATTTACAGGGACACTCAAGAGAATTCTGTTACATTACGGTATATGGAGAAAAATGTTTGGCGGTGTATTTTAATGGTTATATTATTTCAAATATAATTAAATTGGTATATATCATAGAGGTGCACTACAAAAGGTTTACTATAGAATATGGTATACGTAGTATTCATCGCTCATTTACAGGGCCACACAAAAGAATTCGGCTACATTACTGTCTAAGAACAATAACTACTGGAAGTGCATTTTAAGTTGCAGTGTGCGTCTTTAAATTAAACTAAGTTTTTACCTTTTACTTGGTGCGCACAAATTCTGTAGATGATACACAGGGCAGCACAAAAGGTCTTCAGTACATTTCCGTTTATAAAGTGGAAATTGCTGAAGGTGAATTTACAAATGTGCTATCCGTTTCCTAACTGAACTAAATTTTAGTTACTCTGCAGTATATATACAATCTGGGATCCTATACAGGGCTTCACCAAAAAAATTCGAATATATTTTTCGACGACTGATAGTGGTTCCTCAAATTTTGTCTTCAAATGCATTATGCGCTCTCTTAAATGTTTATTTAACCATCATCTTTGACATTCTTAAGGGCCTACATCAGTCATGCGAAAAAATGCGGAAGCTAATGTTAAATCTATGGGAAGGTTCTTGGTAGATTTCGCGCTCGCATTTTAATATTTTTAAATATTTTTTTGCATAGGATAGCTGAGGTTGATATCTAACGTTGTTAGTTTTTACTTTTTCGATTCTGGTTCCAGTTTTTTTTTTATATAAGGGTACTTTCACTTTCAGAACCGGTTCCAACCGGTTCCAAAATTGAAAATGCCCGCTTATAAAAAAAACTGTAACCAAAATCAAAAAAGTAAAAACTAACAACGTTAGAGATCTACCTCAGCTATCCTATGCAAAAAAATATTATTTAAAAATATTAAAATGCGAGCGAGAAATCTGCCAAGAACCTTCCCATAGACTTAACATTAGCTTGAGCGTTTCTTCGCGGGACTAGCGTAGGCTCTTAAGGGGTGGGCTAATAATTAAAGTATTCTAGAAGTGTTGGAAAGTGTTCCATAATCTATGCTTGGCCCATGATTTTTTGTTCTTGTTTTACAGATACGGAGTTGAATATTTCAAAAGATGTCGACCTCTATAGTTAGAAAATTAGTCATACGTTATTGTAATGATTGAAAGTATTTCTAGTAAAACATCAATATTGCTAAAATATTGGATTTGTGGGTTTTACATCGGTTAAAGCCAGTGTTTTAGGCTTTTACTTTCGCAATATTGGCAAAATGTTAACACTTCTGTACTGTAGCAGTACTTCATGATATACTGAGTATAATATTGACCCATTATTGTAACAACATATATCCACACCTAGTATATGCTTGCTACTAAGAATGAAACAAAGTTTGCGCGATTAATACGCAAAAGATATTGTGTTAGTTTCTTTTGTGGCTATCATTAAGTTACCATTTATCATCACCAATTAGTGGCATAGAGTAAGATTAGCTTTAAAATTTTAATTACATTTCTCTGATTAAATACTTCCTTGAATTGCAAAATTTTAAATGTGATTTACTTTGTTTTTGCAAGTAATTGGTGTAATACTACATAAAATGTTACGAAATCATGTTACAAATTTCGATATTTGTGAAATTGAGAGTATACAGGATGATCATAAATTCATGGTACAAACTTTAAGGGTTGGTGCAGGACACTGTAACAAACACTTTTTGTTTAGGAAACCAGGGTCGGAAATCCTTTTATATAGTCAAAAATACAGGGCGTCCTGTACCAGCCCTTAAAGTTTGTACCATGAATTCAGGATCATCCTGTATAAAAGAAATTTATAAACGATTTTTGTTCCATTTTCACTATTGTATCATCGAAAAGTGTATGAAGTTATGCAGATAATTGAACCATTTTTTTTCTATGTTTCTGACTATAGCCTGCAGGTCCCAGTTGAATTTTGGGATATTGCGCCGGGAGAGGTCGCTGCCATTTAAATATTTCAATTTTAAAAAGTTGAAAAAAATTTAGAAATCCTAAAAACGTTTTGAGTTAAATATTCGGCCTTGAAGCAAGGATTTCAGAGCATTTTTTGTTTTGCCTCTATCTTAAAAAACTGCTGAGATATAGCAGTTTGAAATTTTAGGGTGGCTGACATTTTGAAACAATACAGCAAGATTCCTCCATAAACGGGTTTAATTTATGAGTTTTAGTGAACATGGTTTCGCCAAATTTTCTTTCATTGTTGTAGCCATTGCTTCAACACTTACATGCTTAACACTTACATGCTTAATACTATATATTTATATTCACCAACGTCAAATTATCGCCAAGCTTATCGACAATTGGTGAAATATCGCCAAATTTGGCGACAAAAATACGTTGCCATATATGAAGCCAACTTGGCTATGTCTGTCTAATTTGGTGATATTCTCATTCAAATTCAATATTGACGAGAACTGGGAATGACTCTTCTGTAATCGGGTTCCGCGCATTTTAGCTTAGTGTATTTTCAGTAGAATTAGCTAAAATCTCAAAACCAAGCAATAAAAGAAGCTCTCTTTGCCTGCGGGTGCAGGCCAGAAAGACTTTTTGTAGTTTAGTATAATACATCGGCTGCTCGCATCCAGATAACCCGACGATTCGCAAGCAGCTGACGTACAACAGAATGACGAAAAATATTGATTCTTTTTTTTGGCGGTGTGATAGCGAATTTTGAAGGATTAACATATATGAAGAAAGTTTTGTGATTGGCATATCCGACTAGTTATGTTTTAAAAACATTTATATGCATATTTGCACCTTTTTAGTAAAAAAAAATAAATAAATATTTTTCTATTTTATTTACAAGAGATTCATTCCTCGTGAGTCATAGAAATATTAAACCATGGAGGCAATCATTCGCAAAGCAAGATCTCTGTGGTGCATTTTGCAGCACTGTCTGATGTCGAAAAAAATCGTATCTGTAAAGGTAGCGTACGTAATAAGATTAAAAGCACTCTCATTTCGCTCATGACAGACGATATAATTCAGTTCACTGAAATAATAACGATGATTTTTCTTTTTACATTGTAAAACTAGCTATAGTACGAACGCACCTCATTTGTCACGTTTAACGTACGATTTCGAACTTGTTTTAGAATAGAGAGATGCTAGTGTTTCCTAAATGCCGAGTCGCAACCTACATAGGTAGTAAGGCAGTGTAAAAAACTAGTGGGATGTGTCAATCCCAAAACTTTCTTTTATCCCACACATACACTAAAAAGAATCAGCACCCATTTATATCAAAGACTAACTGAATATAAAGTTTTATTAAATTCCGAGTAATAGTTCTTGATATAGAGTTATTACGGAAATCGCGAAAAATGCTGCATAGCAGCGCCACCTGCTGGGTGATTTTTACCAAAGCTAATCAGCACCCATTCATATCAAGGACTAACTGAATATAAAGTTTTATTAAATTACGAGCATTAGTTCTTGAGATAGAGCTATTGCGGAAATCGCGAAAAATGCTGCATAACAGCGCCACCTGCTGGGCGATTTTTACCAAAAACTAATCAGCACCAATTTATATCAGGGTCTAACTGAATATAAAGTTTTATTAAATTCCGAGCATTAGTTCTTCAGATACAGCGTCCACAAAATTTTGTCACATACAGACAGACCGACAGACAGACAGAGTCACAGACAGACATTTTCTAAAAATAGTCAAATCGTGTTCAGGTCCTTCTGAAACGTATAAATCCGTCGAAAACCGGAAGTCGAAAATTTTCATGAATCCAGTCCTTTCTTCTTGTAAAGATAGAAGAAAGTAAAAAAGTTTCGCAAGTGTGATGTTTCTTTTTCGGGTTCATGTCGCGGCCATGCCCTACTGGCCCGACACATGTCGGGCCGTCCACCTGTATTTGTAAATACCTTTTTACCTCTCATTTATTTAACTCAACCTGATTGTTGTATGTAAAGATGTAACTTTTTAATCGGATTTTCTCTCCTTGTCTGATATGCTAGAATTATAAAAAATACATTCACAGGTGTGTTTGACAATACAACATTTCAATATTTTTCGAATTTAATTATAAATTAGTATATTAATTATAAGGCATTTTTCCGTTAGTCTGCCACAGGTTATAAATCGACAAATATTCTCTGTGACTCGTTACAATTGATATGAGTTGAAACAACAATGGATTTAACGCTCGCTAAATTCCTGCTCGCCTAAATAAGCCAAATGGCTGTGAAACTGCGACAATGAAACATTTTTAAGGCTGAAAAGTAGAAAAAATATAGAACAAAACTATAAAGAGTGCAATATTTTAAAATGTAGTACGCTTTTATCAACTCATAGTTTAATATTAATTAATTTACGATTATACGTTGAGAAATTAATTTAAAATCCTAAAAAGATAGTTTAAATAATGCTTAATTTTCTTTTCCTGTTGCCATATTAGAAAAAAAATAGAGCAAAAATTATATATTTTCTCATAAATTCACTTGCTTGCGCTGTGTATCAAGAGTAAAACAAGCAGTGCATAATAATTTTTGGTGCCCACGCCAAACGGAATTGTAACGGAAATTCTAGAGGAAAACTTGAATTCCAGTCATGAAATTAAAGGGATTGTAAAGATAAACACCCAGACAGAAAAAACACATCCTGAAAATATCCAAAAGATGTCATATTTAGGAGAAGCTGATATCCTGCGGATCGATGAAATGGTCCTGTCGACAGCTACAGCTCATCCCCTGGGTTTCGAAATGTCACACCTGTAAACGTTCTATGGATGTCGTTTGATGACACATTTTGATCGGTTATAGGACACTTGCATTATATCCTCTGTATGGTCCCCTGTCACCTCGTCGACCTAACCGTTCGGTGTTTTCCGTGGTTTTCTTCGAACCTTGCCGTAAATACGGGTTAGGATCCTTTAGAAAGACCCACACGGAGGGCACTCCCCCTTAGGGCCTATATCCCTCGTGCCGTCATAAATCAACCAACCAACCAACCTCTGGATGGTCCTAATGACATCCTAAAAACATCCAAATAATGTCCAATTTAGGATATGCTGAAATCCTGCGGATGGATTAAATCCTCCTGTAGACAGTTATAGGACATCCCCTGGGTGTCGAAATGTCAAACCTGTCAACATCCCATGTATCACTTTTTATGATGGTTCGAGGATGAATGCTGATAACCCATGGATTGTCAATCAAATAGTCTTGGGACATCGTGCACATTTAATGCACATTTAATGCTCATTTAATACATTAAAAGCCTATAAAACAATGTTTCCTTTAAACTGGTTTTATTTTTTACTTATTTAACAGTGGAGATGGTACGCACAAATGGCAAAAATACAATACTGATTGTTTCGTAATATTTTTAAACAGTCAGTAAATAAATAAACTGCTAAATATATTCGTAATCGATTGTGCATAATAATCTATTCTATTACCAGTAAAATAGAAAATCAGCCTATTCAATAGCAAAACGGGTATTTAAATTCAGTTTATTTAAATTCAAAAGTGAATTATATGATTTTAACTGTAAAAAAACTCAGATGTTCAAATTTAGCCTCCCGAGATTTTATTTCTTCCCATCTGAGATTACACAAAAGAAATAAAGGTTTAAAAACGTTTTCTACAGCAAAATAAACGAATAAAAACACTATCAGATAAAATCTTGTGTTAGAAAATAAATATAAAAATATATATGCATAAATGGAATCCCGTGGTTTTCAAGATTTAATAAAATATTAAAGAATTTACAAATTTATTCAGCGTCTGAGTGCTTTTAAAATCAAATTTTATAGTCGTTTCGGATTTTGAAATGCATACTTTCGAAAAGTTAGACATTTATTCCATGGATTAAATAGCAATTATTATTGCTATAATTGCTATAATTGCTATAATTATTATTGCTATATTGAATAAAATGCGAATCATTAAAAAAAATTAAAAAGCGACATCAAAATTCTTCTAAAAAGTGATAAATAAAGGTTATAAAAAAGTTATAAAAAATATAAATAAAGTTATAAATAATTATAATTTTTGAGGTCGCAGCTCCTTTGAAAAATAATTTTAAATTTATTATACCTCACGTTTATATTCTGTATTAAAGGAAGAAAAATAATTGAACTACGGTTACATCTGTGCCAAAATCATGCCCCTAATTGAATTTTGTTCTGAGGGCACCCATGTTTACAAATAAGTATAGCTAGAATTTTGTATATGTATGTGATGATTTCGACTCCCCGGTTCGATCATTGAGTTGACAGTAGTGATTAGGTGTTGATAGACATTCACCAACTTGAATAGGGTTTCCCATCTCGAACAGCACAAGATTGACCGTGTAGTAATAATTCTCAGTCCAAGCAAAATTGAGTTGAAAATCATACTTTATTTACATTTTTAGGATATCACCCTCGGAGAATGCTCGGTGAATTAAAATTATATCGAAGAAATAATACACTCCATTACTACAAGCGGCACTCTCCATCTTTCTCCTCTTGAGAGCTCACGATTTTATTTAGATGGGTTGGCTGTAAAAAATTGGCACTAAGCACCAATCAAAAATTTGTAGAAATTCACATCACTGAATTATAAAGGACGTAAGGGAATATTACACGCCAATAAACTTTTCACTCTTTCCTGCAACTACCGACCAGTTATTTGTTAGATAATTGTTAGTTAATTAACTAGGACTATTTTTGAATTTTTTTACTATTTTTCGACCACTATTTTTTTTTTTAATTCTGTCACACTTCGTTGTCGCTTCTAAACGTCTGCATTGGTACAATATTTCTCTTCAGAGTATAGTAGTAATATGAATTTAAAAATCACGCTCATCTGTCAAGTGATGTATATTAACAGATGCAACCCAATTTTATATTTTAGCATAAAAAAAAATGTGAATGCAAAGATAATCGGAACGTGCCAAAGCATTAGATCTTGAGTCTGAAAATTTAACGATTCCTAAAATTTGTACAATATATTTTACTTATAATTTTTATTTGTTTTATATCGAAACTAATACTTTATTTTACTACTCTCTTCGATTTTACACTGCTTTACAAAATAATATACTGTATTTATTAAATACAAAGAAATGGATCACAAAATTAATGAAATTTGGAACTAATTAAGAACAGTTAAAATTTAAAAAATATCAAAATATGAAATTAAATCGTTTTAAATGAGTTGTTTTGAAAGTGACAGAAATTATGACTTTTGTGCATGACACAAAACTCTGAATATATAAATGTGTGTGTGTGTGTTAAAGTTATTTACCATTATAAATAAATATGATGAACAGAAGATAAACATCGCAGATTTTTTTAAAGGTGATTTACAGTTATATTTTTTACAATTCATTATATTCAAACAAAAGCTGAAATTGTATGTTTGATATGTAGACACTGTTGGAGTTTGGAAATAATGTAACATTAAGAGGTGCTACAGCACAAAGTATAAAGAAAACTCAGAAAAATCTGGCTAAACATCGGAAAACTACACTGTAAGGATTGAAACTAATAATTCTTAAAAGATAAAGTGCTTTCACCAAGCCTACTGAAGAAAATACATTTGCTTTAAAAAACTAATTATTGTCTTTATTTCAATAAATATCCCGAGAGTCGAAACCATCCACTTCGAAATTGAAGAAATGATGTCTAGAGCAGTTAAAGAAATTTGGAAAAACTATAAGTATAAGTACCATTACTAAAAAGATTTAAATTATTATTACTCGTGTATAGTGGATATATTTATAAAAGTTGGATATGTCTTTAAAACTTATAGCGCTTATAAATTTATATTATATTCCTACGCGTATGCTTAATCATCGTCAATATGGAAACTATGTTGAAAATATTAGTAGTGAAGAAAAGCAGATCTAACTTCTTATTACAGATATTTGACGGCTTTCCATCATAAAGTTTTAACTGTTAAACAAGGTTCTAATTTTAATTTTAAATCGACAGACTATGAAGATGGATTATTAAAAGCCTACCAATAGACAAAGAACGTGGAGGTTTCATTTGAAATTACAAATACCTGTGAGTAAACTGCAATTTCAAGGCAAATTTCACAATGCTATCTTGTTATTTGATAGTATTAGCTTTTTCAAATATTTTTTATTACTTTGATAAAACTTTAAAAAAAGAAATGCATTTTATTTTAAATGTTGCCGGGCATTATTACAAAATCATCGGAAAGAAAATATTTAGAATATACTTAAAATATAGTATTTAAAAATGAATTCAAAAGAAGATTTTTGGATTTCAAGAAATATGAAAATCAGTTTAATCTATATACTTCACCTTTAATGATTGACATTAAAATAAATAATTGATAATCAGGTAATCAATCTTAATTGATTACTGCAGTTAATCAAAATTTAGTACGATTCTAAATTAGAGCAAAAATATATGGGGTATCCAAATTTCTGTAATTATTCATCAATCGACCAATTTTTTAAAGTGTAGTGTGCAATTAGGCATACTTTAGCTATGTTTGATAGCACGATTTCATACGACGTCTTTGCGTAGCTGGCAGATTTTTGTTATTTTTAAAGTCAAATAAACATACTTTGAACCAGAAAATGTAATGAATAAATGCAATAAAATAAGCAGTGCATACATACAACAGACATTTTAGTAAATAAATTTTCTGATTCAAAATATGTTTATATTTTTTACTAGAAGAAAACGCGGCAGATTGTCAGCTATGCCTTTACTAGATCAAGATTATCAGACCAGCGTGTACAATCAATTTTAAAATAAACACAATTTAGAAAATTAAATTTTATAGATTTGGTTGATAGAAAGTAATTTAGATTATTTTTTTGAAAAATAAAATAAAACAAACTATATATAATAATAACTTTGTAATTTTGCACGAATATGTCTTTAGCATGACTGTGTTTTGTACGTACAAATTTTATTCTGTGCAATGGTAATAATATTATCTACTTTTTCATGTGGTCCGCGGCGCACAGTGCGATTTCGCAAATCTAACGGGAAAAAATTCAGAAAATCGATTTTAAGTAATTTCAATTTTAGACATTTTAAATTACATCTAACACATTGAAGAGGAAATAGATAAAGTGAAAGCAGTTTAACTCCACAACAACACCATCAAAAGTCGGTTCAAAACCACGTTTTCTTTAAACCTTTTTAGAGCGGCGATTGTTGTAGATGTAATTGCAAATGATATTTATGGCTAAAAATATACTTATTTTGTAAATATTGTTTTATGATAGTATGGAATCGTTACAACAAAGTATTTACTTTGTATTTTACAATTACGATAGTTATTTAAAAGTGTTACTTCTTAAAAATAAACTTGTAAGTTAATATGTCAATTATTTGAAAATTTAATAGCATATCATAAATTAAAAAAACTTCCAAAAATTTTGTACACTCTGGTACATTGTAAGGTAATTTTTTTTGTAATTATATATGCATATAGATATAAAATAAATCAATTTCAGCTGCAACTATTTGCAACTTTTGAATATAAGTAATTTTTTACAGGTACTGAAGTGTTAATTTCGAAAAGAGAATTCTATGAGATATTTATAAATGATGTTACTGGACATAAATCATTTCCAGTGAATTCTAAAAATATCTTGATGGACAATGTATTACACAAATATAAACTTGAACATTGCTCGTATGTTATGGTAAACCAGATTAAGCAGCTGATCCATTCGTTTATGATTGGCATTAATCGAAGATAGAGAAGTTGCCATCGCATAAAGAACGTTTTTTAAAGAAAAATAAGAGATGGCTAGATTCGAATATAACAATAAGTAATCTCTATATACCAGGCAGAAGTAATAACGACTATGCGAAAAAAGTTGGACGTCCAAAGAAAAATTTTTGTTCAAGTGGACCGAAAAAAAGTGGAAAAAAAAGGTTTATCCATTCTTCTCAGAACACTCATTAAATGAACTAGCACATGCCACGTGTTTAAAATTAAGACAATTTGGACGAAAGGATGCTGCGGGTATGTTAAAGCAAATATCTTCAATCCCTAAAAAAGCAACTAAATTAAAAAAAATCGTTCAAAAAGCCGATACCCAATATTTAAATATTCTCTTGAAGAGGCGTTAATAACCACTATGAAATTAAGTTGCCGAAAATACGGGATTACGAGAAACTAAACGTTGCAAAATGTTTTGAACATTTATCCATCTTATGAGTCGGCAAAAGATCCAAAAAAATGTGCTATCCATCCCAAGAAAACTGCATATTTTCTTAATGATTTGCAGAAGTTAAATTACAATCTATTGGAGATTTAACGATAAAATACTTTGTATTATAGAAAAACAGATATTAAATTTTCTTACTAAAGAAAAAAGGTCTGTGTTAAAAAAAATATAACAATGTTTTTTAAAAGGGGGGTGGAGAGGGTCGATGGCAGCGCTAGACAAAGTAGATACGAGCAAAAATCAAATGAAAACAACTTTGAAGATACAAATATTCTAATCTCATCTGTGGTTCCTTTTAAACTATATGGTTGTAAGGAAGAAAATCAAAACTTTATACACTGCTCAAAACAATTAAAGGATATTGCAGTTTTAGGTGGATTTTGTATCTGGGAAACTTTTCAGCTGATTGATACATGGTCGACAGACATAGTAGGTTATATGAGAATAAATTACACATGTTTGGCAGAAAAAAATGCATTTTATTGCGCATTTGTGTACAAAAGGAAAAAAACACAATTTGTGCATATGAGAAAAAAAGAATAAGAAAAGGTGTTTTCTTCAAAGAAAATCATTTTCAGTAGGGGGTATGGTTTCCATGGGCAGCCAGCAACGTTGAACACCTTTGAGGCATGGACTCAATGAGGCTATTAATGACGAGTTGGGGTATTCTGCCCCACTCTTCCAGAAGAGCTCTTTCCAGTTCTTGGAGAGTTTGTGGGGGTTGTTGGCGGCCAGAAACTCGTCTTCCTAGAGCGTCCCAAACGTGCTCGATTGGATTCATGTCTGGAGAACACGCTGGCCATTCCATTCGAACGATTCCTTCCTCGAAAAGGAAATCCTCCACCAGGTTTGCACGATGTGGCCTGCAGTTATCGTCCATTAAAATTAAGTTATCTCCGATTGCTGCAGCGTAAGGGACTACAATAGGTCTGAGGATCTCATCCCTATATCGGCGACCAGTCAGAGCTCCATCTCGAATGATGTAGAGGTCAGTGCGCCCGTCAATGGAGATGCCACCATACACCAACACTCCTCCACCGCCAAATCTGACACTTTCGTGCACGAACGCAGGATTATTCCTACTGCCACGGTCCCTCCAGATGAAAATACGCCTATTATCCGGATGCACAGAAAAACGGGACTCGTCAGAAAACAGAATATTGCTCCATTCATTTCTCCTCCAGTTGACATGCTCGGTTGCCCACTCCCTGCGGTCGCGACGATGCCTTGATGTTAATCTAACACATACCATCGGTCGGCGAGCATACAGACCGACAGCATGGAGCCGGTTTCGGACAGTCTGAATTGAAATCGTGGTGCCTGTAGCCGAGCGAAGGTGTTGTTGGAGAAGAGTAGCGTTCATGTTTCGGCGTCTCCGAGCTGTTAACGCTAAATACCGATCTTCATTGGGCGTTGTTGCCCGTCTACGACCTTGCCCTGGTCTTCGGCCTGCACATCCACTCTCCAAAAAACGGTTCCAGATCCTGGAAATGACACTTTGTGACACTCCAATGGCTTGCGCTACTTCGGCTTGAGTTTGGCCCCCTTCTAACCTACCAACAATTCTCAAAGCTTCTGAATCTGTCAAATGACTTCGCTGAGACATCGTACTCATCGAAACAAAAAGCAATCACTGAATGCCGATCATCCTTGTCTTCATTCTCTTTTATCCAGTTGAAAGTCAAATTTCATTCGCTGCCGCTGAAGCGACGTTTTTGACGTCGAACTCAAAATTTGCATACTCCACAGTTTGAAAACCAGAAAAATTTGCATTTGTGATTCTCTTCTTCTATTTTCGGCAAAAAAAATTTCGTTTATATCTTTATTTTATATAAAACTTCAAATATCCTTTAATTGTTTTGAGCAGTGTATTATGGCAAAATGCACATCCTTCATCTACTTCTTACTGTAGACCCAAAAATTTAAGTATACCAAGGAAACTGATCAGTCAATAACGGAAGAATTTGAAAATGTCAGAAATCAAATTACTGCTCTTGCGCCAACTATAGGAGAATTAGATGATCAAGCGTAATGAAATAGAGCACAGATTTGAAGATACAATGGTAGGTGGTCAAGTGTGCAATATTCTATCTTTAAATGAAGCAACCCAAAAATGATATATCTGTAACGCAACTTCCAAGATTATGAATAATTTGAAATTGATTCGAACATATACGATTAATGCTCACACACACACATGTTGTTGGGGCTTATCGACACTACATGCATAGATAAGATTTATGGAATGCCTTTAACATATTGGTTATAGATAGGATGTAAAAAAAAGGCAGTGCCGAAAACACTAATGATGACACTGACAGCGATGGCAGCATCTAATAACTTAATTACTATTTAATAAGATAAAACTCTTCTTGTTGTAAATGGTAGGTATTGTATATTTTTTAAATCTGCACCAAATAAAATTACACTGCGTAAAAGTCAATAAATGGAAATGACGAAAACTCTTTCTATTATGATTATGATAATGTAATAATAATGACGAAAAATATACAATGTAACGAGTAAATATACATTTTTCCATAATATAGAACCATTTTATCTATAGTATGTGCAATTTTATTTAATTAATATCAATAATTTTCATAAATTGAATTTTGACCCGCTAGATTCGCAAAATCTTACACTGTGCGGCGGTAAGCGAGTTTGACATGCCTGTTCTACAGGACAATGTCCCATATCGAACATTGTTATGTGAAAAAAGTGAATGAAGGATGATGGTATATTTGAAGGTGTAAAATATATATCAAATTGTTTTTCAAAATGTTTGTGGTGTAAGATATTTTCTTTTTAAAAGACTAGTAATTACGCTTTTGATACTGTTAATTCTTACTAACACTGGATTTTTTAAAAGGTAAATTCTTATACCCTTTATTTCTCAAGCAAAGCTCTAGCGTATACTCACTAGCATATACTGTTTTTTTTTACAACTACAGGATTATTTTTCCTTAACTTATTGGATATTTTTTTCTATGGTCGTTTTGCACATTTTGCGTCGTTTTCTCGTGATAAATCCACTCTTACTAATACATAGGTTTGTTAACCAATACATGGTAAGTGCTTCAGTAGTCGGCCAGAAAGAGATAAAATGCTTTATATATAGTTCAGTCTTGTTTCCAAATGAAATATTATATTTTCTCAACGCTCAAAATTCTCGATCCGTACGTATATTTAAGCTGGCCATTCGACACTTAATCATGATGTTTGGTAATAATAACATATGTGGGAAGTAAAACTTTTAAGCATATCTTTTTTACGTTCCCATTTAAAATTTAAGGGATCGTTTGTTAAACATGGTAACTAAAAAATGGAAGTTTCAAGATATTCAAGATTCACGTTTTTTATAGCGAACTACAAACAAAACTATTGTAATTGCTTCCTCTAAAATACCTGATTTGTAAAGACTGGACCTTCAATTAACTTATTTGAAACATTTTCTGTCACATACATTTTATTTTAAAGCACTTACGAACAAAGAGTTTACGCAATTAAAATTCATGTCTAACATTTGGGTCATTTTCTCTTAACAGAAACGTTATATATTGAATGTTATATATTTTTAAAAATTAATATATTTTTTCTCCTTTAAAATTCAGTTTTATTGTACTAGTTACTGTCTCTAAGTAATACAATACTGCCAGAAAATATTTTTACAGTGTCAAACACACAAAAATGGATTTTTAAATTTCTATTAGGCAGGAGAATGACAAAGAGAGACAAGGAAATGTCACTTAGACAGAGAAGTAACAGGAGAAATGACAGGAACATGATGACAGGGGAATGTCAAAAAGTAGGGTTAGCTTGTCTACTATTATAACTATATACGCAAGAATCAATTGCACTTCAAGATACATTTAAAAACTCATTAATCAGACCTTAATCATTGCTTGATCTTTCATTGCAAAATTAAGGCAAGTAAAAGAGACGAGGTAAAGAAAACCAATAAAAAGACATCAATATATAACTTAAAATCACCAAGCTTTGTTTAACCATGTTCGTTTCGGCAGAAAGAACAATTCGAGATGGCTTCTCTGATGAGACCACTGTTCACAGATGAAGTTCCTGGACAATATAACTGTTGCCAGATGTGAGAATCATTATTTTCATATTATGACAGGGGAATGACAACAAAACACCGAGACATTTTTTTTTTATCATTTTATCAGAAAAATTCAAATCACGAAAAGGCTTTACTTTTTCTATTTTTAGTATGCTATGATAGTTTTTAATAATTTAAACCACAAATTAGCGCAAATATATTTGGATGGTAAACTTTTAGGTACTACTTTTGTGTTAAGGTGGAGGTAGGTACTCACAAGGGAATGACTTTTATCACATACAAGAATTTATTTAAATGTCTTAATTTATAAATGTAGTATGCCGTATTCCATTATCCCAAGATAAAAACACTTGATTCAAATTTTCCAACACTCTGATTTATTTTATACGTTTATTCGTTATTTTTGAAGCAGGGACAAAAATATCGTTGTTCAGAGAAAATGATCCATTTATTCTTCATTGATATGACAGGGACACGCAGGGGAATGCCATTTATCACATAAAAGAATTTATTTAGTTGACTTCTATTTATAAATAGTATGCTTTATCCTATTATACCAACATAAAATTATGTCATCAAAATTTTCCAACACTGTTTTATTTTTATACGTTTATTCGTTATTTTTGAAGCAGGGACAAAAATATCGTTGTTCATAGAAAATGATCCATTTATTCTTCATTGATATGACAGGGACACACAGGGGAATGACATTTATCACATAAAAGAATTTATTTAGTTGACTTCTATTTATAAATAGTATGCTTTATCCTATTATACCAACATAAAATTATGTCATCAAAATTTCCCAACACTGTTTTATTTTTATACGTTTATTCGTTATTTTTGAAGCAGGGACAAAAATATCGTTGTTCAGAGAAAATGATCCATTTATTCTTCATAGATATGGCAGGGACACACAGGGGAATGACATTTATCACATAAAAGAATTTATTTAGTTGGCTTGTATTTATAAATACTAGTATGCTTTATCCTATTATACCAACATAAAATTATGTTATCAAAATTTTCCAACACTCTGTTTTATTTTTATACGTTTATTCGTTATTTTTGAAGCAGGAACAAAAATATCGCTGTTTAGAGAAAATGACCCATTTATGCTTGATCGATATGAAACATACTGACTAAAACACAAACCCTTGTACTTTGAAAAGATTGACAAGATGCAGTTAGGCAAATTTCCATGAAAATCAGAAAAATTAAAAAATGTCAATCACCGTGTTTTACAAATGATCCTTACAAATGTTTGCTTTATACACAAGATTAATTTCACACAATTATTCAAATTGGTAAAGAAATCATATGAGTTGTAATTTTCCAACTGGACGAAAAATGTCGGGCTAGGATTCGAACCTGGGATCTTTTGGCTGAAGTTGCCGTGCTCTACCAGCTGAGCCATCCCACCGGGATGGCTCAGTTGGTAGGGCATGGCAGCTTCAGCCAAGAGATTCCAAGTTTGAATCTCGACCGGGATGGCTTAGTTGGTAGAGCATGGCAGTTTCAGCCAAGATATTCCAGGTTCGAATCGTGGCCCGGACATTTTTCATCCAGTTGGAAAATTACAACTCATATGTTTGCTTTATAATTACACGAAAACGTGTAAAATATATGCTCCTGCATTTGTAAGAGATTACATTTTTTTCGTTAATATGTTTATAGTCTGAGGCGTAGGAAAGGGATTTTCCAATAAGGGATTTTCCAAAAGGGATTTTCCAATCATCGACATCCAATTCAAAATCAAGATAATTTTATTAAATGACTGGCAAGATTCGCCCGCTACGCTGGTTGGTTTTTCCAAACGAACCTTGAATCAAACGAAATATATCGGTGAATTTGACCTAATGTTTTAAAGCAATATGGACCTTTAACGGGAATATCCATAAAGAGAAAAACGATGCGAGTACCACTGATCTTTAATATTCTCTAATGTGTCAGACAAAATTTCGGCTGTTAAGGATCAATCTTTCAGTTGATCATTTATAGTAGGATTTGGAACGAACGGTAGAACGATATGCAATATAGTAAAACTATCCCTGAAAATTATCTAACTAATATTGCAAGTCTCATCAAAATCCGCCTAACAGAATTGTTTAAATAAAGCTAATCTTTTATAATCTGGTTCACCTGATTATGGAACTTACCCCCATAATTCTGTAACGAATGAACTTAGAACGATATGCAATATATTAAAACCATCACTAAAATACTATTTAGATAACAATGCAAGTCTTATCAAAATCCGTCCAGTAGAGCTTTGAAAAAGGCCATTTTTTAATAATCGAGTTCACCTGATTATAGAACTTTCTCCCATAATCCTATAACTAAGCAAAGTAGAATGATATGCTATATACTAAAATCTTTCTTGAAATGTTATCTAACAAACAGTGGGAGTCTCATCAAAATCCATTCAGCGGAACTCAAGTTAAGCAGCCGGACCGAAATTGAGATAAAAGTGATAAAAGTCAACTCTCAGATTTAGGCAAATTTATTTGTCCAGTTGACAGAAATGAAAAAGTGCTATTATTTATCACAAAGAAATATTGAGTGACGCATGATTCCTCCTGTGAATTTTGCTGTACTATAGGGAGCCGCAGTTCGTTTCACAAAATTTCATTCAACGCATGTAATTGGAAATACTAATTCAACATTTGAAGAACAAAGGAGAGTAATTTATAATAATTGGCCTTCCCTTCCGCCGGTGGCTGGAATCACCCAAAACGAATCCCCGCGTGCCGGGGAACATCCCGGGGGAGGTGCTAACGCTCTACGGCCTGGCTTTGCTGGGCCGAGTGGCCCCCCTTAGGCATTCAATAATTGCACTGTGCTAACTCAAATTGAAGCTATCTTGAACAACTGAAAGTGTTAATTACGAAATTTTTATTAAATTACTAAAATTAAATTACTAAATTTTTCAATTTTTTCTGAGTATGCGCTTATGGAGACCTTCCTTGTAAGTCATTCTAAAGGACATGCACGACGTTCAGTAATTCAATTGATCACTTCATTTTTTCTGAGAAAAACTCGGCTAACATTGTAACAGTCATTGCAATTTTCGAGATATTCATTTCACATATCTTTTCATTTTATCGGTGCAATAAGAGACATTAAAAGGCTGGTTAATATGTCCAAGAGTCCGGATTTAAATAAAGAAACCATTAAAAGTTTTCTTATATGTTCCTTCCTTTCCATAGCTTAGCTTCAAATCTTAAAAAGAAGCTTTATTTGAAGCCCTTTTTTCCACAATCTTTCTTTCATTCTTTCAACACCTCAGGATATTCCTTTGAATTTTCTTCGATGGGGGTGTTCCCTTGATGAAAGTTGAAAAGCTGTCGGCGGAAACTGATACATTACAACATTTTGACAGACAGTTGTAATCTAGAAATATTATCGCTGAGAGAGAACAGTGTTCGATAAGGAAGGGATTCTTTTCCTAATTCATCCTAATTTTCGCGGAAAGTCACATTGAAATGAACAGATAATTTGGTCGTGATCCTACTTTTGTAACTCGTAAAAATACAATTAATACATTTTAAACAAGTGGGAAATTGTACGTCAAACGTGACAAATGAGGTGCGTTCGTACTACAGCTAGTTATATAAATATTCAGATCTTGATGATTTTTAATTCTGTGATATGAATTATATTGTCTGCAGATTAATTTCTGTCATAAAATAAGTATCTCGGTCGCTTGACGATTAAACCTCGGAAGCTCCTATAACAAGAAAGCACCGATTTTTAAAAAAAAATTCAAATTTCTTAATAAAAGTTTTTATTAATATTTTCCAAAGTTTTGATTGGATTTTTATAAAATTTGAAATGTCTCGACAAAATTCTGCAAAGAAAAGATATCTTAAATTTCAAACAATTTGGATGGGTAGTTTTTGTGTTGTTATATGCGGACGGACAAGACGACGACAACAGGTGCTACGTATTTATATAATTACGAACGCACCTAATAATAAACCATTCTTAATGTGCAAATTTCTCGATATAGCCGTGCTCGTATAAAGCAAGTTCGACTTCATTTGTTCTTAAAAAGGTGCTACAAAGTATGTACTATTTGACCGTAGAGACGTTTTGACCGTATTAAAGAAGCAACAAGAACGAAAAATCATGCGTCAAGCATACATTATGAAACACTTTCAAACACTTCCAGAATACTTTAATACATATTTACCGATTAATAAGGTGAAAATTGATGTCTAAGTAAACAAGGTCAAGGTCAAACTGGTCGGGAAGGCCTACCTTTCGGCTTAATCTCAAGTAGCCCCACCCAACAGATTTGTTTACCTAATTATACTGATCATTACTAAATTATGCTTTGTGATATTGAGCAATAATTATACTATGTAATGCTGAAATACAAATTCTGAAAATACAAAATTTCAAAAATACAAATTCTGAAAATACAAAATTCTGAAAATACAATTTACCCATCCTACTGAGCAGTACTAAATACTACTATGTGATACTGAGCAATAATACTACCATGTAATAATACTGTAAGATGCTGAAGTAGATAATAATATTGAATAGAAGTAAGTGCTAAACGAACAATAATGAATGAATAATAATACTAGAGTAAACAATGATAAATTAGACTGAAACTACTAAATAACATTGTATGATGCCATTAAGAACACCTAAATTGTTTAGGTTAGAGTTTATGGAGTGTTTAAAGGTCCTTGTGCATATTAGGAGTCCACTTCATCCTCAGAAAAACGCATAACAAATTTGAAAACACAATTACATCAATTACCCTCAACAGTCGGAAAAATATCCGAATACTTTTGTGCAGCTCTGTATATGATCTATAGATTTGTAAATATACTAAATAGTATGCTAAAATTTAGTTCAGTTAGGAAACGCATAGCACAGTTAAAAATTCCTATTCAGAAATTTCCGTTAATAAACCGAAATGTATTCGATAACTTTTGTGCTGCACTGTATTTGATCTATAGCATTTATACACACCAAGTTATATGAAATATATTACTTATGAATATATTACTGCTTATTTTACTGTTTATTGCTGTTAATTTTACGGTATAATACTGTCAGCTGGGGTGCCAGTATTATACTGTAAATTCATTTTTTTTTTTTTTTTTTTTTTTTTTGCAGTGTGCAAAATATGTTATTTAACCGTAGATCTAGAAATAATGCAATTAAAAGAGATTTGTTACGTAGTATGCCACTAATTATCGGAAAAGCTGTTTTCCGTTTGTCATTATGTCAGAACATAACTGACAAATATTTCAAAAGTAAGAACATAAAACTTTCATTCGAGTTTCGAGCTAATTAATTATCTGAAATAAGTTTTCTTCATAAGTTAAATATAGAAAATTATTTTGTCATTGACCTGTAGTTAAAATAATATAAGCGCCGACTAATATTTACTTATTCTTTCTTATTGATAAAAATTAATGGTATCTCTTTATTTTTTAATAAAATTATCTGTGTTTTTTTACTGTTAGGTGTTACGTCGTTACAGATGAATAACACATAATGAAGAGGAACAAATAATGAATAAACATATCTATGTAATTTTTATCTTAAAATATATTCATATTGGAACAAGTTATTACTGTATTGTATAAAAGCTAAGTCGTAGTTAACTTATTGCAGAAATTGTATGTGTATTGTGTGTAATTTTATTTTGCTGTAGTTATATTGTTTTTAGTGAATTACATAAATAACTAAAATAACTAACTGGTTCTAGCAAAATTTCTTCTGGACATTGGAGCGGAAGTGCAATGTCCCCTATGAAGTTTCGGGTTAGGAGTCTATGCAGGTGCTCTAATCTCTGTAAAATACACGAATTAAAAACTTTTTTTTTCTTAAAATAAAACCAGCTGAAAACTTTTCAAATATGCTTTTATTTTATTTGACATTAGATGTTGATTACAAATAGATGCAGCTCAGAATAATAAAAAAAAATCACTAGGATTTTTTCCAAATTGATAAGTTAACGTAATATTTGGACTTGAAGCCAAGTTTGGCGACATTGGCGTGCGTGCATATGTATGTGTAAGTATACTTCTATATACACTCAAGTATTATTGAACTTAAGTAGACACCGCAATTTTTTATTACATTTCTTCAAATTTACTATTTTAATACGATGACGTCATTGTGTAATAACGTAACACCATGGCGTCAGAATTACTGATATAGTGAAACTTTTGTGCATAACGTAAATAACAGGTACCCTTTTGAAGATTATAATTAAAGTTATTGTGACAAAATATACTGTTTAATGTAGACCTATAAGGAATTCAATTTAAAGCGATTTGAAACAGTAAATGTAACTAATTGAATTACCGGGAATACACGATTTTTGGAACAGATAAGTCAATGCACGTTTTATAAAGTACTTTTAAAGCTGAAACAGAAACTTTAATCAATAATCATCTGTCACATCGCGTTTCCAAATTATAAACTTTAAAGATTCATATTACGTCAGTTCATTCACATAATACAAACGATCTGCTATGTTAAAAAACACACAAAGTTATACACCCAACGTCACTGAACAACGCTTTAACAAATAAATCATCTCTGAGGAGACGGTTTGAAATCACACACTGTTAAAGCACAGCTACCGCGCCAAGAAGACATAGTGTGGAAAACGGCTACAAAATAGTACTAAAACATTGAATCCGATAAATGTAGAACGATGCTGAAAAAATAACGGGATCGCAGCGACATCTTCTAGCAGTGGCGTAGACAGGGTGGAGGTCCAGATGGTTTGAATACAACTAATTTTATAAAAATATTTTCGCCTTTCCTAATCGGATAATTTTCTGCGATATTGAAGGGAGAACAAAGCTTTATAACGTTACTGGTTTCCAAAGCATTTGGACCCCGCCTCCCTCTCTGGCTACGCCACTGTCTGCTAGCTCTTTTCAACGCGAGCATTGTATAAGACTCGAACTGGGAAACGTTTCAGCTAGCGGTAAATATTTTAAATAATTAAATTACACCCTATTTCCTTTGACTTGGATAGTGATTTTCATAAGCATTGAAAATATGAATGATATTGATCATGGCCAAAAAACATGATACGCAATTTTTGTGCCTGGTTTCAATACTCGATACAAGACAGCAAACTAGAAACAATCCCTATTTAGAATACCAAAGGATGAATCTCTGATAGAAGAAACTTAAAGATTAATTCCCGTATATGATAAAAAAAACTACAATTTCAAAATCCAGTTACATCTGAAATATACACTTACAAGAAAATTTTATTGACAGAAATTATGGTCACGTTGTCAATAGTGAAACGGTTACTTTTTGCTAGAGGTAAATCTATTTTTAAAGCAAATGTCGCTGCGATCGCCCTATTATTGTACCACATCGTTGCACGTTTATCGGCTACAATTTTTTAACACTTTTTAAAGCACTACCAGTTCGGCTTTTTTTTTTATTCCGAAATTTCGCATTCATACCAGAAATTTCCTATTATGTTCTTTTGCTTACTTAATGGCAGATATTTCGTGACTTCTTAAAGTAAAAATTCTTATTTCAGAATTTCCGGTTTGATTTTTTAATAAATTTAGTAACTTGAAGTATCTTTTAGGTACTTTTATAACAAAAAATAAAAAGCTGCCTATTCAAGCCATTCGGAGTGTATATATAGTATTTTATTATGATTATATTCTAGCTAATTTTAAGTAAGTTTTTTTAAGATTTTATATTACAGTGTTAAATACTAAATTTAATATTACCTAGTTCAGGGTCGGCGAACCTATGGCACGCGTGCCGTAGCTGGCACGCGAAAAGATAATTTTGGCACGCCGTTGATTTAAATTCTAAATCAAAATTCAGTCTAACTCCCGAAAATTCCATTAATATACGAGTTTGACTGAAAGTAGCTTTTGTTTGTTATAAGTACACGTGTACTCGTCATATCATTGAATTACCCGCTCAGAACTTCTGATCTCTGACCCCCCCCCCCTTCCTTGGTTTTGAACTGCCGGCGCCGATGATCGCATTGAAAGAGAGAGAAATATAGCAAATAAATTATTTTTCATCTATTGTTTCTGAAATTTCTACACCATTTATGCATGTTTAATGCATGTTGATCTGCATATGAGGCTTTATTTAACTGTTGCTGTAATTTGTTAATTAATTTTTAATCAGTTAAAATGACAAAAGTATTAATAAAACTAATAAAACATGCCCTTATTTCAGATAAGTTAAAAAACAATAATACATTGGTTGTTAAAACAGTTAAAAAAGAAATGAAAACTATAATTTCAAAAGTATTTTGTCTGCCGATAGTGAAAGAACATGAAAAAGTGGGATATGTAAACAATTTAAAGATATTTCCAATAAATAAGTACCAAACAAAAGCTATTAGATTTTTCCTGCCTTAGTGATAACTTACTTTAATCATTTTTAATTATTTAATTCATTAAAGATGCCCAGATAATAGTAAATGATAATTACTAATATGTTGAATATTGAATAACAAGAAATATTTTTGCCCATTTATGTATCGGCTTCATGGAGCGGGGAGAGGGGTAATTAGTCCAGCAGACGACTGGCTGCCGACTCAATTCTGCTATATATAATCTGAGTAAATTTAGTGGCTAGTCATTTTATCATTATTCTGATTTGCTTTTATTCTAGTGATGCTTTCATCAACTCTATTATGCATGATCTTTTTTATTGTTAAACTAACTTTCTATAATCAACGATGGTAAACTAAGACTGATTAGATTGCACCGTTAAAGTAATATTTTTTCAACATAACCAATTTGGCTAAAAAGTAGAAAGTGCAAGATAGTACAGAAATTCAAGCGTGGTGGACTGAGAAATATGGGATGGTTAATAAAGATACTAATGCTCTGTGCGTTTTATGTTCTGGAACAGTGGTCTGCAGTAAAACAGCATTATGGAACAAATCCCAAACCTCTTTCCCCAAAATGTTATTCAGAACAAAAGGAATTCATTTCCAGTGCAATTTCTGCGATTTAGAATTTTTGAAGGAATCCTGGTTAACATGCGCTCCATCACTTTTTAACGATTTCGAAAATAAAGATAAAATAATTTAACTAATTTAAGATACTCTTTTATCAAGAAATACAGTCAAAGATAGAATCTTAAAAATGGCAGAAAATGTAAGAGAACAACCAAAGTCTGATATCGTCTTCTCCTTTCACCTTATTTTGTCTTAATGAAAGTACAAATGTAACTAAATCTGCTCCTTTAGCTGTTTTTGTACGATATTTTGTTGAAAATGACATTAAGGAGGATTTATTTTTGTTATTATCATTAGCAACTACAATCAAAGGTGCAAATAGTTGTACAGCTGTTATAAATTCACTTACTGGAAAAGAAATAAATTTGTATAAAATAGTTTCTGTTACAGTTGAAGGGAGCACCAGTATAATAGGTAAAATAAATGTTTTTTTTTTTTCAGTTTATTTCAAACTCACATTGAACATATTATTCTTGGATTTCACTGCATCATACACCAACAAGTCCTGGGTAGGGTGCATAGGCTGGTTTTTAATCTCTTGGTGATACTATAGCCGTAGTCACAAAAATAGTTAATCTCATATCGTCACAGGCTTTAAATAAACGAAAGTTTGACGCTTTGTTTGGTCTACCTTATTTCGACAAACGGTAGCTACTTTATAGAAGAAACAAACATTTGTGACAATGAGAATAATAACGAACTCGGTGAAGAGAAACTAACACCGAAATTCCAAGATGCTATGGCTGCATTGCGTACCTTACGAAGTTTTAAATTTTCGCCTGAAAAAAGATTTTGCTGCAATGCTTAAGAAATTAGAAAATAAAATTCAATTAACAAAAACCAAAGAGAAAACAAATTTCTTAGGCAGACTTTTTAGGTAATGCTTTTTATATTTCCTAATTTCTTTCTTATGCATTGTAATATATTTCAAAAAATAATAATTTTCTATTTAATAGCAGGTGTAAAACAAATATTTTGCAGATATGATTAGTAAATGTTTTTTTTTCAATATTTCTTTTCTAATTGTCTATTTTAAAATAAAATCACCTGAATTATAAAACCACCACCCCGCTTAAAATGTCAAAATCAACAGATCCCAAGGGAAACATAATGTATTACCATAATTATTACAGTCATTTGGCAAGTTGTCTCGATTTGAGATTTCAATACTTTTTTTTTACGATTAACATAATTATATCTTATTATTTCTTTATAATTATATCCACTTCTTTCTATAATTATTACTATCATTAATTAATCTTTTCCTGTGACAAGTTGTTTTAGTTTGAGTTTTCAATATTATACATTATTTAATTTAATATGTATGTTGATATTACCTGAAGGTTTGTTATCCATATCTTAATCTAATAATAATAATAGCAATTTTATTCATTGTTTTTATAGTTTTCTTTAGGCGGGGGGGGGGGGAGGGGAGGGTCATTGGCACGCCATGGTTCTTGAAAAGTTCTTTTGACAAAAATTGGCACGCGGATGGGAAAAGGTTCGCCGACCCTGACCTAGTTGATATTAGCTAATGTCAAAAGATTGGCAAACCACAGAGTTCAGAAAATAAACGCTATGGCTGGCAAAAATGGGAGTTGTCGACTTTATGACGTCATAAGCAGAAGTAAAAGTTTAATTGAAAATTACGGCTAATTAATAAAATTTTCGAACAAACGAATGCACGATAACAAATCTGTATCCAAATATCTTTCATTTAAAAAAAGAATGGTGTAATTTGATGCAGTAGTTTGTTCTCACGGATTGTCGAAAGAAATCGCTTAGCGTTTTAAATATATAGACTAGATGGAACCCGTCAAAACTTGACGGAAAAAAATACTATAACATAATCAGTAAAATAGGAAGGGGTGCGTATGAAACAGTCTTTCAAATATTTTATTTTAAAAGTCCCCCCCCCCTCCTCCCAAATGCAGGACCGTGCAAGAGAAAACTGCGCCCGGGGCAAAGTTTCAATTTTGCGCCCACCTCCGCCTCCCCTCCCTTCTTTTTGTGACAGGTAACACAAAACTGATAAAGTACAGAAACAGAAATAAATTCTATTGAATAAACATTTCGCGTTTATGTTGGCACTTTAAAAGGTTTAATTTTTATTCAGAAATTGCAAACAACTAAATAGCATAAGAGAAAATTGCACTTATTTGTTGGAGAGATCATGATATTTTGAGACAGAAAAAAAAGAATGATGAAAAGAGAAAAAGAAATTTCCCAGAAAATGATCGATGACCAAAACATGAATAAATAAATAAATGAAACCATGGTTGGTAGTATAAATTTGGCGCCCCCTCGATTTCCGTCCTTGGTGAAAGCCCCCTTCGCCCCCCTCTTCGCACGGCCCTGCCCAAATGAAATACAGTACTCTTCCCGATGCAAACTCCAAACAAACAATCTGTAAACAACTGTGTAATGCAAATCAGTTGGACATTACCGCCATATTCCCCACGGCAAGAAAGAAAATTTCATGGACGTATGAAGTATCATACTAATAGTATATTTTTGCTTTCATCTCATATTCAGTAAACAAAAGAACATAGTAAATACAGCCCGCATCCCCCCTGTGATAATGCAACCGAATGAGCTCCTATGCGCATGTGCATTGCATCTGCCTAAATGTACCGCCGAAATTCGACGTTAAAATAAAGTTTTAAAATGTTTAAATTAAAAGTTTTAAAATGTCTTCTTTAATCATTGTTCGTTTCAAATCCCTATCTTCTAAAACGCATCCATTGTTTTAAGCTAATCAATTTTTATGCAAAGTTGAAGAATTTTTCTTTACAATATTAAATCAATCTGTAGATGCGGGAGAATTTTAATGTTTTAAAGTGTAATTTATTTGTATGGTTTCCTCGGTCCCTTTACATAATCAGGATGATTATTCCTTTTCCATCACTGTCGGGGATATATTCCCTCTTATACAGACAGTTAAATATCCAATGGATCTTTAAAAAAATAATAAAATACAGTTCCTAGCATATTCACATGCAACATATACTTCAACGAATTCAACACATTAATTTTATGTTAATCTTTTTTTTTTTTTTTTGACAAATTTTAGTTTAGCGCCAAAATGCTCTATCTTATAGATAATCTGATCTGATGATTTATCAGATTTTTTTTTTCATTATTTTTTTTTTCACTTTTCATGATAGCTAGGAAAATCTATTTTCATTTCTGGCAACTTTCCCAGGGGCTATTTTATATTATTAAAGCAAACTGATGGTCATTGTTGAGATAGAATTGAAAAATAATGCATGCTTGAAAATTATTTAAAAAGTCGTTAAATAAAGCGGCAGTTTTCAAATAAATTTCAATCGAAAGCTATTTTTTTTTCTAATTTATGATTTAAGAATTGAAATTGTAAAGTCTAGTAAAAAATTGAAATTTGTAGTTTTTAGAAGTGATATAAGCGCGATGAAAGCTAAAGCGATAGCGCCATTTGTTATCACAACTGTTATATATTTCTAAAAATTGCCACTGTGTTTTGGCTGGCGCCCAAAAGTAGACTACCATTTTTTGATATCGAAAGAGAAATTCACAGTGAAAGAAATCGGACTTTAGCGTTAATAAGGAACTGTTAAATAAACTTATAACAAACCTACCAAAATAATTTCTATAAAATATTAGCCTTACATTGTTTATTCTAGCTAAAAATACGATCATTATTTCAAGTTTTTTTTTCTTACCATAACACTATTTTTAATAATTTTAATTTTCCTGAAATCCTTTACTTTTGTGAATTCTTTTTATTAAAAAATGAAATTTTCTAAACTACAATTTAGAAAAGTAATTGGTAACATTTAATCAAGGTATGCAATCAAGATGAAGCAACCAATAAAGGCTTCAGTTCTAATATTTAACATTAAAAATTGAAAAATCAGTTAAATTTACGTCACGTAGACACAATCATATAATTTTTTATTTTCAATTTTAGCAATGTTAAAATGCATTTCAAGCTAAGTAGAACGTCATTTTCACCGGCGCAAACTTTTCACACTTACTTTGTATACTTACTTTTATGCTTAAACACCATGTACACAAATAAAAATATATTTTGTATTTAGTTGTAAATGAAAAAATGACTTCAACAAAGTAAAATATAACATAAACATGTACAATAAAATAAACCCAATAGACAATATTCCCGTGACGCCACAATAAAGATGAATTTTTATTCTCTTATAAAACACGCAGATAAATATTTTTACCGAAATTTAACTTGCAAATTAAAAAATTCGGCCCAAAAGCCTCGTGCTTTTAATATTTATTATTTTCCTTTTATTCTCGCAACCATGGAGTTTCTCGTTACTCTGTGTCTCGCAACAGTAGGCTTTATCAGTTTGCGGACTTTATGACGTCATATGCAGAAGTAAAAGTTTAATTTAAAATTACGGCTAATTAATTAAATTTTCGAACAAACGAATGCACGATAACAAATCTGTGTCCAAATATCTTTCATTAAAAAAAAAAGAATGGTGTAATTTGATGCAGTAGTTTGTTCTCACGGATTGTCGAAAGAAATCGCTTAGCGTTTTAAATATATAGATTTTCAAATTTTATTTTATTTTATTTATGTAATATTCACGGGCAAGTACATTTTTATGACATAATTTTCCCCATTTACTGTTCTTAACAAGTGAACATTTAATTATAATTTTAAACTTTTATTTCTGTTTCTAATAGTTACGTGTTAAATACATATTTTAATTGAAAAGGGAATATTATTATATGCGCTATTTTACAAACTGGCAACAATTTCAAAAATGGCCTTTTCGAAATAATGAAAGCTTAAACAAAAAAATTAAAAAAAAAAATCGTCAAAAAATTAGTAAAATTAAAAGAGTAACCAGAGGGCCCGTGCGAAGATTTCGCACTGAAATCTAATATTTTTTAGGTACTTATCTATTAACCCGTCGACCGCTTTTCATAACAAAAAACTACCGCCAAACTGTAAGATTAAACGCCAAAAATGCAATCCCATTTACTTGATGTCAGAATCATTATGCATGTTTGTTACGTCATCTAGTGGTATTACATTCGACATTTGCGTGTATTTTTCATTATGTTTTACTGATTTAGTAGTTATTTTATTAATTAAATAACAATTGTGTCCTTAAATTCTTATATTTTATTTATTTTTTGATATTCCAATGGCAACGTTGTCCCGTTTATTTGGCTATAGTTTTTTGTTATGAAAAGTGGTCGACGGGATAATAGAGAAGTATCATTTTTTATCAATGTGTAATATATATTAGATGCAGGTTTAAACTTCTAAAGAAAAAGCAAGGATAAAAATATCTGCAAACAACATTTAGTTGTTAGTCAAGCCAGAATATCATCTAATTTATTCCATCAAAGTTAGACTAAAAACTGATCCAAGATTGCTAAAGCCACGCGCGAGAAAAAAAAAATAACAATCGTATTTTGATTGCATTAGAGGATGACGTCATCCGCTTCGTGAAAACCATGGGACTTAGAAATATAAATCTAAACATTTCAATTTCAATTTCGCTTTTTAATCATAAGTATAAAATAAACCCGTGCGGTGTTTTTTATAATAATTGCTATGAGCATAATATAATGTGGTATTTTATTTTTTTGGCAACAATAATTTCAGGAAAACCTTTCATTTCTTTCATGAAAACAATGCCGATTTAATTTTTTAATTTCAGCAAATTTTAATCAAAAACATGTTTTAACGAATTGTTAAGTGGGCTATGTCAGAAGCCTGTTCTAAAACCTTTCATATGGTATCTCATTCGTTGTTCTGCGTTTCATATTTTCTGAGTAAAAGGGATGTTGACAGGAGAAATAATATATAAGGATTGTATGCCGCACACTGCAAGCTTGTCAACTCTTTCCCTTCAAATTTTGGTTAAATTACTACGTATAGTTTTTATTCCTATAAAACACTTTTACAGAACTATTTTGACCGATTTCAATATTAAATATCTCTTAAAATAATTATTCGATATAAAACCTGTCTACTTCAGCGTGTTTATCGAACATTTCTCTATAAAACTACCAATTTTTAGCTCACAGGCTATCAAAGCCTGAGAGCTAATGTGCCCGCCCGTTCTGTATGTATGTATGTACAGTCGTGGAAAAAAACTGGACACCCCCACTAACTCTGGAACAAATCATAGTAGAAGGATGTGGCTTGTACCAAACGATTGGAAATAAAATCTACTTTTAAATTATGTATATAAAATTTGCTTAGGGGGCCATTTACATATAAAAACACACCCAAACTTTGTTTTTTTCAATAGCAAGACCCAGATATGACAACATATTTGAAATCTGCAGTTCAAACTATGCCTAGATACCAAATTTCATTAAATTCCTACGATAAGTTTCTCAGAAATTAATTACTTTATAATGAGCATATTTAAGCGGCTGTATCCAAATTGAAGTTCAGTACTCGATTGTTGAAATGCTGCAGAATGTCACTTCTTTTAATGTATTATGTTTTACCGATATCACCGTTTTACTCACTTAATAAGTTTCGGTTATTGTTATACACGGTAAAATAATGTTTACAAGTGTTGAATTATCCGATTTTAACCCCTTGGGGACGAGCGACACGTATACGTGACGCATAGGATGCTCAGAATCCTCGATTTTTCCCACCAGTTATTTTTTATTGTAAGCTTTGCCTTATTATATCTTAGCATTTCTACGATTCAATTAGACGAAAATTTCTGTTTTGAAAAACCGGTGGTAAATTATTAAAAATTCTGTAATAGACGCTCGTCACGAAGGGGTTAAAAAACCATAAGATTATTTGTAATTAAAATAGTTTTAGAATATGTAAATGTTATTGGAATTTTACAGGTGCTTTTATAATGCTTTTTCTCAGATTTTGCATCTATTTAACTCGCTTTTTTTTTTTAGTTTATTGGCAGGAACGTGAATACTATTGACAAATAGAAAATTTAGAATTAAAAAAATAGTATAAAACAACGTAAGGAATCAAAGTAAAAAAAAACGCAGATAAATTGTTTTTTAGTCTGAAAATAAATCCAGACATTGCTTTTTTTGTTTAGTAGCGAGTGGGGGGGGGGGGGGGTGTCTTGCTTTGAGATATGTTCGCAGGATTTATATTCCGATTTATTTGAAGACCTAAAACTAAATCTATGTTATAAAGACATCTGAATAACTTTACATCCGTTATTCTTTTTCGGAATAGGGTTAATAATTCTCCGATTAAACCTATTCTGGTAGTTCATTTGAAATTTTACAATTAGCTCTTTAATGCCTCTTGGCAAGAAAACTTGCCATTTGACATTTATTATTATTATTATTATTATTATTATTATTATTATTATTCGATTTTTCTGTCCACTGCTAGCGATTGGGAAATAATCTTGCCTATCAGAAAACCATAAAAATAACTTGTAATTTTTTTTCAATTAGCCTGTTTAATACGAAAGTTATAGAAGAACCTAAATACGAAAGTTATAGAAGAAAAAGTTTAATTATTTTAAGTTCGTTATTAATAGAATAAAAACTGAACATCCATACATATTTGTAAAGATTACAATTTTTGATTGATATACAAAAGTTAATAAAAGTTTAAATTAGCATTTTTAAGTAACAAACTAATACTTTCGCGGGAATATTTTATCTAACAAACATTTAGTGTAATATTGCAAACAATATTTGAGTAAATTGAATCTCAGTGATTTTAATGTTTATATATTAAAGGTTTAAATGATGTAAATTGTTTTTGACCAAAATTTTGAAGATACCTAATGCAATAATTATATAAATTTTTTCTCATAAATGCATCATCGGAATCTATTTAAAAAGAACAGAAAACATTTGACGAGTCCTACTATTTTGTGGAATACATTGAAATGAATAATTACATGTATACACCACAAAATTAGCTTTGCTCTCAGAAATTTTATGTTAATTTGATCTTCACAGTTTTTTGAATATTTATATGAACAAGTATATAATTTTATGGATTTGATATGTTCTAAATCCGTGTTTCAAAATTAAAGATATAAAGCAAATAGAAAGATTTGTAATCATATTGTATTTTTCACCTAACATTATTAAATTACTATGTTTTCTGTCTTTTTTTCCAAATGCAAACATGATCTACAAGGACAATCTGTTTATATTGTAAGACAGACTTAATCTCTAAGTTTATCAAGTCACTATAATTCCAGCCTATAAGTATAATATTTTCTCAAACAGCGCTCTGACCCGAATATCGATTCTTACCACTAAATTTTAATAGTATTCTCCAACGTAACGAATTTCAGAAATTTTGTCCTTGAATAAGGTAATAAATACTATTAAAATTTAGTGGTGTCAATCGGGATTTCGAGTCGGAGCGCTCCCATCCCTGTTCAAACTATGCTTTTATGACGGCATCGATCATATCATAGACGGCCCCTTAACCCCTTGAGGGGCGGTGGTATATAATATATACCACTTAATTTTAATTCCCAAACGCTACATTGACACCGGAATTTTGGAATCAAATTTTAATTTCATAATATACGTGAAGAAACGCTTCTACTTATTTTGAAATAAATTTTGTTTTTAAATCCCGGTGTGAATCACTGTTTTTAACATTTTAGAAACATAAGTACTTAGCCCCTGAAAGGGTTAAAGCGGCATCTTGCCGTTTTTTAAGCATAATTTGAAAACTACTTGGAAGAAAAATTTGAAATTTTGAACACACATAAAGCAGGACTTAATAAATATAAATCCATCAAAAAAATTGTAGGTTGCAATTCATAATTTTTTTGGAATATTAATTTCATAATTCATAATTCATATTATAAAATATTAAAAATTACAAATTTAAGGTAGTTATGTTTGGGTTTTTGAGTTTTATAACCAAATAAAACGCTAGCACATTAGGATTATAATTTCAGGAGATATTAATAAAAATATGAAAATGTAATTTAACATTAGAAGCTCTAAAGTTTGAATGTTTATAACTCGAAAACTTATCATCCAAATGACTTAAAATTTTGTATCTAGGCATAGTTTGAACCGAAGATTTAAAATATCATGTCAAAAGTGGGTGTTGCCATTGAAAAAAAATAAAGTTTAGGCTGGTTTTAATATGTAGATGGCCCCTTCAGCAAATTTTAGATACATAATTTAAAAGTAGACTTTATTTCCAATCGTTTGGTACCAGTCACTTCCTTCTACTATAATTTGTTGCAGAGTAAGTGGGGGGTGTCCAGTTTTTATTTTCCACGACTGTACGTATGTATGTACGTAACGCGATAACTCTTGATAGAAATAAGCGTTTTGCTTCAAATTTTGAATATAGGTTCATTGTGATAAAGCGCTTCCCTGATTAGTTTTGGGGGTTAATTGGTGAAGTATAAAGATGGGAACGGGAGGCTAATCCCCCCCCTTAATTTAGATAACAGGATTTTTCATGCAGAATTATCCGATTTTCTTCAAATTTTGTATATAGGTTAATTATGATAAGGCGCTTTCCTGATTGGTTTTGGGGATTCATTGTTTAAGTATAAAGGGGGTAACGGGGAGGGGGGCTAATCCTCCCCCTTAATTTAGATAAATGGGTTATCCATGCAGAATTATCCGATTTTCTTCAAATTTTGTATATAGGCTCAGTGTGGTAAGGTTCTTTCCTGATTAGTTTTGGAGATTCATTGGTGGAGTATAAAGGGGTGAACGGGGGCTAACCCCACTTAATTTAGATAAAAGGGTTTTTCATGCAGAATTATCCGATTTTCTTCAAATTTTGTATATATGTTCAATGTGATAAGGCGCTTTCCTGATTAGATTTGAGGATTCATTGGTGAAGTATAAAGGAAGGAATGGGGGGGGGGTAATCTCCCCTTAATTTAGATAAAAGGGTTTTTCATGCAGAATTTTCCGATTTCCTTCAAATTTATTTGTATATAGGTTAATTGTGATAAGGCGCTTTCCTGATTGGTTTTGGGGATTCATTGTTTAAGTATAAAGGTAGTTAACGGGGGGCTAATCCCCCCCTTAGTTTAGATAAATGGGTTTTTCATGCAGAATTATCTGATTTTCTTCAAATTATGTACATATGTTCATTGTAATAACGGGCTTCCCTGATTAGTTTTGGGGGTTCAATCTTTAACTATAAGGGGGTGTGAACGGGGGGATGATCCCTCCTAATATATTGTCGATTTCTTTATTTTTTGAGGGTCTTATTTCAAAGAATTTGAAATAAGAGTATAATATACCATTAGTGTGAATAGCCTGTGAGCTCAATGCCATCAGTTTAACTGGGCAGTTTTCTTTTTTATTATATTTTTAAATGCAATGTTTTTTTTTAAATATTAGCCTAGAAAGACCTCCGGACACAAAAAATTCATTGTCAGCAGTGACAGTGTTGGTTGCTTTTTTTTTTAAATTACCCATCATACGTAGTATAGGGTGAGTCTTGTAATCGTTTCGAAAATCGAAAAAAAATTGACGTATTTACACGTTTCAGACACTGGAGATTCCGAAAAACATATTTTTAGGGGAAAAAAATTTGCCGTCCGTCTGTCTGTGCGTGTATGTCTGTGTGTCTGTGTGTCTGTAAACGCTCTATCTCCCGAAAAAAATGAGATAGACTTCAAATTTGTTATGTACTTAGTATTTTTCAGTACTAAAAATTTTCGAAATTGTTTATTTTAAGGCGTAAATATAAAAGACAATAAAAAAAAAAACATTAATTTTGCAGAAAGAATGAAGTCGAGCGGATAATGAGTTGCCAAGATATTTGTAATCCTATTTTCCACACTGTTCGATTTTTCATGACCCTGTATTTCATCCACATTTCATTTGGAAATGAGACGCTTAATCCGAAGCAATAAACCGCTAGGTAATATGATTACCATTTTTGGAGTTAAGGATGTTTCTTTTACGCAATTCAGTAACAGTGCATTTAAAGTTTATGACGTCATCAAGCCACGATTTTATTCGAATTGCAATGCATTTCATAAACAGTTTACACATGTTTTATTTTCATATTTTGTACTATGCATATCCATGATGGGTAAGAATTACGGTGTCCCCCAACGACTAGTTTTGAATAGAGAGAAAAAAAATCGATTTTTTTTTCAAGATTTAAATCTGATTACTCCTCTTAAAAAGCTTAAGAAAGTGGTCTCAAAATGTTACTTCACAATTATCAGGAAGGATCTAATTAGAAAGGAGATTTGCAGCGTTATCCAGCTTTAATTGCCAGCGAAGTTGTTTTTCTATTGCCATTTATTGTCAGCTGCTAATGTTTGCCTGATAAAGGATAACACGTAATTACATAAACTTTCCTTTTAAAGAACAAATCTAATTATTTCGAAACACGCCACATTTATCAACTACATTTAAAACTATTCAGAAAGAAAGTTTGCTTTAGATTCTTGGTGACGGTTTTTCTTTCCCTTTTGTTGAGAAATTATAATATGTTCACTAACTCTCAAAGCTTAATTTCTTGTAAATTCTTGTAAAGGATAGCAAGCTTAACCTTTTGCACATCTAATTATTTTTCAATTTTGTTGCCAGTAACTTCTTAGTATTTTGGGGGAATTATTTGGAGTTCAATTTGAAGAACATTTCCCTTATTGCAACTTTTCTATGTTTTAATAAAAATTAAGACAATTTCAATAAGTAAATAATTTATTTCTATTTTCATCAAATAAATAAATAAACTAGTATATTTTAGCCGTCACAAAATTTTCTTCTATGTCGTTTTAATACAGTAGGAGACCGGGACTAGTAGTGACATTTTCGACATTTTTTATATTAGCCGTAAGATTTGAACTGAAGCGAAACATTTAGTGTATCATATCATTAGAGTAAATCTTGCGTAACATATTTATAAAACTACTATTAACATTATTAACGTTTTTCATAACACAAAATGAATTCTGCGTAACCTTGAAATTTGTCACTACTAACTCCGGCTACGGGGCAAGTTGTGACATGCTTGGGGCACATTGTGACACATACAAGTACATTGTAACATATACAAATTATATAAGAAAGGCGATTAAATGGGATATGTTAAATCAAGAATGAGAAATTTATTCATTTATAACGTTCTTAACACAATAAAACACTTTCATGCTTTAATAAAATTGTAAATCAAATTAAAATAAAATACCGTATATACTCGTGTATAAGTCGAAGAATTTTAGACAAAATTTGGGAGCTGAAAATGGGGGGTCGACTTATACACGAGTAAGTAAAAAAAAAAAAAAATAGCGGAGTGAAATACCGAACTCCTATTTTTTTCGCAGATAATTGGTGAATGTGCAAGTCTTTTAATTAATCACATATGAGTCTAGGTTAGAGAGACAGATAAAAGAAAACAATGGTGATTGATAAAAAAAAAATCTCAACAATAATGTCTCTGAATTCCCTTTAATACAGGGGCATCCCTTTCAACATTTTAATCCCCTTTTTAAAAAGAGTTCAACTTGAGATTGCTTCTAGATTTCTCTCCTAAGAGTACTACAATACAAAGAAGTACTATATTATAGCAATTTAAGAAGTTGTTTACCTTTGTAAATAATGCTTGAATAGATTTTTCAAAAAAAAAAAAAAGTAAGTAATCATTAAATTGATGTGAATAGCTTTCAAAATAGTTTAAGTTTCTTCAGTTTTACATAATTATACAATTTTAAAATGTTGAATTTAAAAAAAAAAAGAAGTCTGATTAGAAACGTAAAAAGTTTACTAATTTAATGAAATTTTTTTTTCATCCTCGATTACAAATTATTTTTCAACATACTACCAGAAATGTGGTTCGACTTATACACGAAAATACAATTTTTTCCAAAATTTTGCGTAAGAATTGGGGGGGGGGGGTCGACTTATACACCAGTATATACGGTAGTTAAATTGTTAACACTTGTAAACTCTTAGTCCTTTATAAAGATACTTTTAGAGACACTTAGCAATAAAAAGAAAAATAAAACTGTCTTAATCAGGAAAGAAAATGTAAGCCAACACTAATCTTTGGCCATATTGATCTTTGACTCGGTAGCCTACTACAACGTGTAGGCCTATATCCTATAGTTTTAATCACTCATTGTCATCGCTTGTTTCAGCGTCTGATTTGCAGTTAATACAAATATAATAAGGTTCATTTTTGGTACATTTGACATGCACCCATCTTTTACATGTCATGCATTGCACCGAGTCGTCTCCGGGTCAAGAAATTTTGTATTGCTCCACGTAAACTAGACATAAGCAATTTTCGTCATCTTCAGAGCTATACAATACTTGCTTCTCGTATTTTTTTAATAACCTAGGTGTAATTTTTTTATGCACTGCTTGGCCTTTCCATACAGTTTCTTTTTTGCTTTTTCCTCTTCAATTTGTTTTCTGCGTTCTTTTGCTTTTTGTTTTGCTCGAATTTTCTCTTTTACAGGTGTGCTTCTTAGAATGGCAGATTTTAAACATTTACGCTTGCCTTTTCGAGGTCCTGCTTTAGGGAATGGTCTTATTTCTGTAAGACTTACCACTGACACATTGTTATTATCAATTGTCATAGAATCATCTAATTCAATGAGATTTCTTACTTCTGAAGACGGTACTGCA
The DNA here is from genome assembly GCA_963931845.1 of Maratus michaelseni. Taxonomy (NCBI): domain Eukaryota; kingdom Metazoa; phylum Arthropoda; class Arachnida; order Araneae; family Salticidae; genus Maratus; species Maratus michaelseni. The sequence continues at coordinate 74,979,349 of OZ007600.1, forward strand.
ATCTCATCATCATTGATTAAAGTTATTGCTGAAGTGCTTGGTTTATTAACAGTTTCATATTTACTAATTTTTTTTTCATTGTCACTCTAGTCTTTAATGCTCTCATCTCTGATGGATAACGGTCGATCAGTTACTGAGGAACATAGGAAGTCTTCATCGGTAAAAATGTTCCTATTAAATTCCCAAATTCCACTACAGCGAAATCCTGCTTGAATATGTTTTGGAGTGGCAGCACTAAGAAGGGATATTTTGACAGTACCTGGTATGTCGTAGATCGACACAGTGCTTCCAGGATGCGATTTCAACCATCCACATACAGCCTGATTGTAGAATTTTTTGAATGGCCCGTATACTGACACATCAAGGGGCTGTAATCTGTGACTCGTGTGAGATGGAAATGATAACGAAATCACTCCGTTGTCCGTGCAATAATCCAAAACATCAATATTTCGATGAGAACTAGGGTTATCAAGTAACACTAAGACTGGGGACTCTTTCGAGCACCTTACATTTTTAACAAAATGTTTCATGAAAAGTAAAAAGCCAAGTCCTGTAATCCATCCACTTGGGTTTGATGTTCCGCAACAGCCTATGGGATCGTCACAAATAATATGAGCTTAAAAAAAGTTACGTGGAAATACACACATCGGTGGAACTGAATTTCTCAGAGCGTTAATGCCATTAACCATAGTTACGTTTGTTCCCCTTTCTGCAGAGGTCATTCCCCCAACTCTTTTTTACCCTTTTCTGCAATTATTTTTACAGGTTTCTGCACTGTTACTATTCCTGTCTCATTAATATTCCATATGTCATTTTAATTAAACTGATTATCTTCTGATACAGACGCTAAGTTATTAAAAAATAGTTCTACATTATGTTTATTAAAACTTGTATTTCTGCTCAAATTTGTTACTTGAGGAACTCGAAAGGAAATTGTAGGATGTCGTTGCATAAACTTAGTCAGCCAATCAGCACTTGCAGTTTTTTTTTGTTAACCAATTTTCAGGCATGCTTATGTCATTTCTAATGGCAAACTCATACGCTAAATTTCACAGTTCTGCAGGACTAATTCCATAAAACATATTCGCTGATTGTTTGGCGTATTCACACAACTCCATCTCCTGTTTAGGTGTGAATATCATATGCGGTTTTTTATATCCCATTTCAATATTTCCTTCCGTATTAGTACTCTTCTTTTTATTCATATATCTAAGAAGGGACATTCTGTTTACATTGAACAGTTCTTGGGCTTTCCTTAAACTGCACCTTCCGGATTTTACTTCTATTACAGCCCTGTCATAATCTACTAAAGTAGCTTTAGCTCTTTCAGTACGCCTCTTGTAATTTCGCACCATTTTCCCTGAAATATAAAAACCTCCATTAAAAAATATGCTGGGGTAAGTAGTGACACTGTCACAACGTGCCTCTTAGACTTCGCCATTTGTTACGCCATTTTGAACTTTTTTCATTAGTTTCCGAAATGTTGGCATGATTAACAAATGAAACACATAGAATAACAGCTCAAAATATAAGCATTTATATAATGTTAGGAAAGTTTACATACCTCAGTATCGCTAGTGTCAATAACGACTCCAACGTAGGTCGAAAAATTTACTTTTACAATAGAAAACAAGATAAATATTTTTATCTCGAAAACAACGCAACGCTATACTTCAAAACAGACGCAGCACATTGAGACAATCAACCTCTTCACTCACATGACGCAACAGGTGCTGCAATTTATTGGCTCAGTCAATGGCACAACTTGCCCCTGGCACAACTAACCCCGGTCTCCCCTAATTTAAATAGCATATTCACACAACAATTATAGATATGAAGTATGCGTAAAATTACAGTGATCAGTGAATAATAATAGAAAAAAATCGTGCTCACTAAATTGCATCAGTTAATTGTGGACAAAATTAGGAATCTTTCCCAAACAAAGGATAAACCGCCTCCTGTTGATTAATCAAAGTCAAAATTGAATCAGTATCTATTTATGTCAAGGTCTAACAACAATGGTAACCTAATAAACAAAGCAAATAGCCTCAGAAGATATTGTATTGAATAACTATAGAAGATAGGTACGCTAATGGCGCTTGGTGCATGTAAAATCCGTCATGGGAGCAAAGTCCTCCAAGTTCCCTGTGAATTATACCTCTGGAGGTCCCTAGGCAGGTGAAGGTCCAGTCACCTGTTCCAGGTTCTAATTACGAGATCGAATCCTTTCTCTTTTTTAAAAATTTTTGCTTTTTTTAAAATCTGCCAATTCAACAAGGTTAAATAGAAACCATGAACCGGCAAACAAACAAACAAACAAAAACTGTGGCAGACCACTATAGCACTGCAATGATGCCAACAAGGCTCTTGTCAGGTGGATCACATCCATGCTGTGATCAGACGAATATCGCCCCGCGTCCAGGTACTAACTCGTCAAGCTAGGCACTCATGCAGTATAAAAAAAAACAGAATGTGAAGTTTGATGAAATTCCGCGTATTCGTTTGCGTAATATAGCCATCGTAGAAATCTGGAAAAACTCAACTTAGCAGCGCAACATGTTCAGCGATATATACGGAAACTAAATCACCTTCTATATATATCAAGGTCTAAAATAATATGAAAGTTGATGCAATTCAGTGTATTAGTTTTTGAGATATAGCTATTTTGAAAATCGTGAAAAATGCAGCATAGCAGCGTCACCTGTTAGCCTATATGTGCCCAAGCCTAATCACCTCCAATTTATATCAAGGTTGCTTTGAAGTTTTATTAAATTCCTCACAGTAATTCTTAAGTTAGTGCACCCAAAACTTTGTGCCACATATAGACAGACAGACACAAAGACAAACCATGGACAGACATTTCCTAAAAACTGTCATATCTCGTTCAGGACATTCTAAAACGTATAAATCTGTTGAAAATCGGAAGTCAAAATTTTGCACGAATACAAATACTTTCTTCTTTTATATATAAGAAGGTAAAAATGCATTATAAAATATAACGCATTTTCAAATTGGCAATTTTAAAATGTCTAATGTGATTCGACTTAGGAGTTTCTTGCTGTAAAAAACAACATGCTGAGTAACACTCGACAAAGGAGCGCAAAAGATAAGGCTAATGTCACACGAACGATTATTTCGACGCTCACGGTTTCTGCAAGGCTCCCCGGGCTGACTCACACCGCCATTTAATTGCTTGCCCGTAGAAGAACGATTGGTCACGCCGCGCGTTGAAAAAATCGGTCGTGTGCCTTCAGAGCTTACGCTTGAACGCGAAGATACTCGCAAGGTAATCTTAACCTCGTACCAGTTTTTTTTTTTACCCAATAAACTAAAAATAGAGACAAAATGAAAATACCACCTTTTCCATAACTAAAATATTTGTTTTATATAATCGAAAAATGTCTGTCAATTAATAAAGCGAAGATTACAATTAAAAATTAGTGGTATCCTAAAGCTTTTAGTAACGAAGCAAGCAAACTCTTCTTGCCAGAGCGGCGCGACGTTCGGGCAAAACTATTAAGTGCTTAAACCAATGTCAGTGTTTTCTTAAATTTCTCATTCGTATTTTTATATTTTTAAATGAGTTTTTGTTATAGGACGTCTGAGTTCGATGTCTTGCCAGGTGCTTTTATTTACTTTCATGGATTTGGTTTTAATGAAATGTCTAAGGAAACTTTCATTTTTGAATCAATGCCGAAAGTATCATAATATCCTAATAGTAATACTTACTTACCTACAACCAGGGAACATATATCTACATCTAGTGGAGAAGTTGAAAGAGAAACTCATGTTAAAAAGGTACTTATGGAAATGTAAACTGACTTCATAAGACTTTATCCAATTTAGAAATCTTATTCTTTTTACATTTTTTGTTTGGTAAAAATAGTTATGGTAAGACAGCAAGTTTAAGAGTTTACGCTGGCAACGCGAAGGTACTCACAAGCTAATATTAAACCAACGGGACCGTTCTTTCGAAATTTCTCGTTTGCATTTCAATATTTTAGAGTGATTTTTTTGTCTAGGAAATCTGTAGCAGATGCGTCATACCTTCAAAAATAAGTGAAAAATCAGTCCACATATTTTTTACTCTTTCCAAAAATGGAGCTTGAGAATCTTTAAGCACTTTCAAGGGGATTCATCAGTTTCAAATCTTCAAAAACCATTGAAAAATCAGTCCACATATTTTTCCTTACATCAAAAAAAGTAGCTTGATAATATTTAGGCACTTTCAAAGCGATTCATCAGTTTCAAACGTTCAAAAATATTGACAAATTAGTCTGCATATTTTTTTTTATCATTCCGAAAAAGTAGCTTGAGAAATCTAATAGCACTTTTAAAAAGGGTAATTCTATTCAAACGTTTAAAAAACATGGAACAATCAGTCAAGATGTTTTTATCCCCTTTCCGAAATGGTAGATTGAGAATCTTTGAGCACTTTTAAGGAGGGCCATCAGTTTAACACTTAAAAATAAACATATTTTTGTTTTTTCGTATTTTTTAAAAATATATACACTTCTGAATCTAACAAAATAAACCACATGGCAATATTCAAATTAAACTCGGACCAATTGGAGCTTGAAAATGTGTAAATTAACAGAGACTACGATTGATCTTTAGCTTTGCAGGCGCTTCTCTCAAAACTGTGTTTTTGCAACTTGCGTACACAGTAAAAGAAAAATAAATGGTTTGTAGACAAATAATTTATTTTGAATACATATGTATATAATGATCATAACAACAATCTCCACCTACTGTTTTGTTAAATAAATGACGCAATTTTTATTTGCTTCTATTAAAATGTGCATTTTAAAGTGTATCACGTTTTTTGAAGGTGTGGTAACGTGGACATATGTATATATAATCACACGATCCATATCGTTTTAAACGAAAAAAATCTTTAATCCAAAATAACAATTTAAAATGAAAAAATGAAATGATGAGGAGTATTTACATAGCGCATATTCGTACAACTTCAGAAAACAACATTCTGACTCAGTTCAAAAGACTTCAATCCATCGTCTCTATTCTCTATCTTCTCACAAACCAGTCTCCCTTATATAGGAAAGAAAGACTACCTCCCACCGCTGCATAATCTGCAATGATTGACATATCACCTTCTATTTTACTTACTTTCACTATGAAATTCCTTTTCTTCGTGATTTAGCTATCTATAAAAAATGAATTTACATATACAATTTATTCCTCTCTCAGAAAGATATTGCCATCAATACAATACACACAGTTGTCATGGCTTACTCAAGATGGTAGCTTTTCACTTGTATTTGAAAACTACAATAAGGTTCTTCATTCAATAGGATTATCCTCTTTCAATGCGTGTCAATGAATAAGACTATTCCATTATTACGGGATTATCTTAATCCCACAAGTAAGTATTCAGGTTGACTGGGCAATTTATCACAATATACGAGTATAAGTGCTCGATTGACTGATCAATTTGTCACAAAGGTTTAAAACTGATGACTCCGCTTAAAAAGAATAAATATCGATAAAAATAAAGTTCTAATTACAAACGTGATAACTTTAAGTCATTTAAAAGAACAAAATAAAAAACATCGATAATTAAAGAAGGATTTATAATTAATTGTAATTAATTTTTGGTAAAAGTATTTTCTTCGGCTTAGCTCGACACATCTAATGCGTGTCCAAGGAAATAAAAAGATAAGGTACAGTCACATTTACTTACAAGCTAAAACCTAATTTATTTAAGTGCTTTTCTTTTATCAGGTGAATGCAATAAAAGAATTAAATGAGCTATGTAAGAATCTTTTTTCAGTTAATGTCAATTCATTCTTATTACCGATTTTATCATGCTTAGCGAAACTTTCAAAATTTCAATATTATTTTTATAAACGAAATTTTGAAAAACAGTGTACTTGTATTTTAAACACTATTCAGAATTTATTAATATGTAAACAAACAATTAAATATATATGAACAATATCTGTAAATTTAATAAAAATCTGACGAAAATCCACAAAAGTATAGTTTAAGAATCTGCAGCTACTTATTAGCTATTTGTAAAAGAATAAATTTTGATATAAGTTAAAGTTTCTAATTACTTACCTTGAGCATCTAAAGTACAAACTAAAAACTCTTTGTTATTCTTTATTAATTAACTATCTGACCCGCCCAGCTTTGTCCAGTCCCGTGATAATAACATTCACCGTGATAATAACCTCATAAAAAAACCTCAAAATTATATCTTTAACCCGATTTTGAAGGAATATATATGTTGAAATGAAAAATTCGTGAAAAGGTATTGACATTTAATTGTAAAAGAGCTCGTAAGAAGATATTTTCTTGTTTTTTTCAGTAGGTTCGATAAAGAAGTTTAAAAAAATAGTTATTTTTCTCTAAACTCTTCGAAATGTTTTTCGGTTATAAATACAACGGCTTTCCAGTCCGTGCAAAAATTTCGTGAAAATGTTGTTATATAGTTGTAAATATATATATATAACCATTAATGAAACATTACCATAACACCAACTTAAACTATGAAATTATGATTTAGTATGTAATAATTAGTTGACAATGAAAGTTTTCCCCAACATTCTGAATATAGATACCAAAAACTTATTTAAAAGAAGAAGAAATTAAATTAAAAATTGAATGAATGAAATGAAATTTGTGGAATTTAGACAGAATTATCAAGTCCCAAATGCCTAAATACCACAAATAAAATGAGTGGTTTCATCATCATATTAGCCATAACATTGCTAAAGAATAAGATTTTGGGACTACCTACTCATAAACAATAAATAAAACCTGTGAAAAAAATCTTAAAGATAAAAAGTAAATGCAATATTAAAAAGGAAAGAAACCTTATCCATAATATAAAGATTAAAACTTGAAATAGAGTCAATCTCTATCTCTATAAAAGAGTAAGTGTCTGTCTGCCTGCCTGCCTGCGGATTTCTCCGTAATTATAACACCTAGGACTCTAAAATTTTTGTCATGTGTAGATGTTGTCACCGGACAGTATACCTCGGGGCCGGATTTTTAAATTTTAATAAAAAAAATTTTTTTAATTAAAACGTGTATATGGAATTTTTTGTTCGAGGCTATTTCAAGCTCCTCCCATGAAATAGCCTCGGCAACGAAGCAGCCAGCCAATGAGAGCAGTGTAACGACCGAAGAAATCTATGGCCTAGCCTGACTCGTGAGTTGCTGGCCTAGAGTTGTCCAGTTTTTGTCCATGGTTTTGTCGCCTAGCTTCGGAGGTTGACTGCCGTGTAAGCCGTGTAATCGAATCGAAAGGACAGTTTTCGATATGCAAAGAGACTGCAAGAGATGTTAGTTGGCAGGTCAAAAAGAAGTGAACCGAGCTACGCTAAGAGAGATGCAGAGAGAGTTGAACAGACGATGGTGAGCGGAAAATGATGTGTGCGCGTGAACAGTATATGATGGTTGTGTGATCTGGGGTTTTGATGGCAGAATGTAATGTTTTTTAATTGTTCATCTTATTTTAACTTGTGTATCAACGATGCCTAATAAAAAGTGCTGGATGTTAATCATCACCTTGGATCACTGGAGTTCGTTAAGTCATTACAGTATGGCTCTTTCCACCCGACATCAATAGAGCTTACTGATTTTAGTTCGGATTTTCACCACAGGGGGCGCTTTCGTATATTTGGTTCTATGGGCTGGATCATGACGGGGTATGCCTCATTCGACTCAACATCGATAACCTTAATGAATTCAGTTATGTTCATATAGAACATATTGTGCCCCCTGGCGGTGGAAGGTGTAACTAAAGGATTTTGCAGCTAACTCGGGTTCTATGGGTCACATCACGACACGGTTTGGCTCATTCGACACAACATCAATAGAGCTTACCTATTTTAGCTCTGAATTTCACCACCAAGGGGTGCTTTCCTATCTCTGTTTCTATGGGCTGGATCGCAATGGGGTATGGCTCTTTCCACTTGACATCGATAGAGCTGACTGATTTTAGTTCGGATTTTCACCACAAGGGGTCCTTTCCTATATCTGGTTCTATAGGCTGGATCACGACGGGGTATGGCTCATTCGACTCTACATAGATAGAGCTTTTCGATTTTCACCACCAGGGGTGCTTTTCTATCTCTGGTTCTATGGGCTGGATCATGAAGGGGTATGGCTCTTTCGACTCGACTTATGGTAATATATGGGAGTGTGTATGGCACGCCCGGTGTTTGCTGTCTAAGGTAGTGGGGCCCCCAACATTAGATTTGTTTAAAAATAAAAAAAATGTTTAACACTGATTTCAGGTACATTTAATGTTGTTGGCACGGGCAACGCCGGGCGGGTAAGCTAGTATATATATATATATATATATATATATATATATATATGTGTGTGTGTGTGTGTGTGTGTGTGTGTGTGTTTTCTTCTCGTTTTTTTTTCGGGTCGGGTTCTTTAACATAACATTTTTTTCCGTTTAACACATGATTCCGTTAGAGACAGGCTCCGTTTTGACATATTTTATAGTAACACATCTACGCTCTGCAGAGATGTACTATAGAGTGGATAAGTTTTACAGTTATAGAGGATAATTATAACTAGTCGATGTGCCAATCCCAAAACATTCTGCTATCTCATGCATGTTAATATTTCAAAATAACAGAATATGAAGTTTGATGAAACTTCGTGCTTCGTGCTGTAACACTCAAAAAATTGAAGGCTTGTACGGACGACAACACAATTTATTTAGTATTACACTTTGCACATTTAACAGATAAAAGCAACATTAACGCAGACGGAAAAGTTTGGTTTAAAAGTCAGGACGCTGCTCGGGTCTCGGATCCACTTCCGAGCGACTCTTCCGGCGAAAACCTACCGGTTTTCCGTTATCCTCTCTGCAAGAGAATTTTCTCCAACAACCAATCTCGGCAGAGTTTGCTATGAATCTCCCCAAAAAAAGCCTCTTCTGTTTTGTATATATCAGGAAAAGGAATTTTAAGTTTTCTGGGGTATGGAAAAAGTCCTTAGCAACAGTTACACATTTACGCGAAAGCCTCAAACAAAAAGCTACATATAATAACACTCTTTGTGAGAGCTTGTAATTTAATAGAGTACTTTCTGTCAGACCCTTCAAGTTCTTAGCAAGAATTATGGGAGCTGTAACGTCAAAAAATCCTATTAAGGAATATAGAGGTTCTTGAGTAAAATTAATGATCACACATGGTGGAAGGTTTAGCATTAGAGAGGGCGGCTGGACTCTTTCTTCCAAGTATTAATGCATGTAATTAGAAAATAATTTTCAAATATATATTTTCACTTCGTTACAGCGCATTCATTTTTGAGATATGACTATCGCTAAAATCGTGTAAATCCCGAAAAATGCTGTATAGCAGTGTCACCTGCCTGTTGGGTTTATTTACACCAAAACCTAATCAGCAACAACTTATGTCAACGTCTAATTAAATCTGAAGTTTGATGAAAATCCGTGCATTATTTCTTGAGATTTGCGGAAATCGTGAAAAATGCAGCACAGCAGCACCACCTACTGGGCTATTTACACCAAAAACGAATCATCACGAATATATATATCAAGGTCTAACTGAATCTAAAGTTTTAATAAATTCCATGCATTAGTTCCTGAGATATGACTATTTCTAAAATCGTGTGAATCCTGAAAAATGCAGCATAGCAGCAGCACCTGTTGCGAGATTTATACCAAAACCTATTAAGCAGCAACTTATGCCAACGCCTAACTGAATCTGACGTTTGATGGAAATCCGTGCATTAGTTATTGAGATAGAGCTATTGCGGAAATCGGGAAAATTACAGCATAGCAGCGCCACCTGCTAGGCGATTTGCACCAAAAACTAATCAGCACCATTTTATATCAAGGTCTAAATGAATCTAAAGTTTTTTTAAATTCCGTGCATTAATTCTTGAGAAAGAGTGCCCAAAATTGTTTTTAAAATTACAGCATAGCAAAGCCACCTGCCAGGCGATTTGCACCAAAAACTAATCAGCACCAATTTATATCAAGGTCTAAATGAATCTAAAGTTTTATTAAATTCCGTGCGCAGAATAATAAAATGTCAAAAGTCAAGAAATTCTTTACGTACGTTCAAGTTACCTGAGATCAATTTTCAAGCCAAAGACTATATCGATTTTTTTGATAAATTGGGCTGAAGTGACTGTGACAGAACCATCATTAACTAAGTTCTTAGATCATAACATTCTTACAAAGTGTATCCTAAATCCAAGGCAATAGATGAAGACATCTTACTAAGATTAAACTATTCTCTTGTCACAATCAAGCCACTGAACGATGTGTGAAACTTGTTACGGAGGCTTCTTTTGTTGTTTGTGGTCCTTTGCTACGCGATGGGTTCATTAAAACTTGTCTGGAGTCTCGGAAAAAAAATGCCAGTTTTTGAAACCAAAAAACCGTATGGACTACTATAAAATGGTAACTTCATTGCTTGTAAATTGTAATAGTAAATTATTTTTACATTATTACTCTAGTTCTTTAAGAATAATATGAAATTATATTTTCTTACATAGGTTAAGTTAAAAATATAAAACAATTACAATTACCCAAATTTCATATATTTAAAAGAGAATCGTCGTTGAGTTAGTATAATAAAAGCGAATTTGATATAAATATTACATAATTTTACTATAAATATATAATAATAATAATAATAATGATTTGATGATCATCCTTTTAAATTAAATTAATATTAATAGTTTGTATATTTGAGGGAAAAAAATGGAAAAATGCACAACTTTTACGTTTTTTCTCAATATTCAGTGACCTTGGGGCAGTATTTAATATTAATAATTTTCAAAGATATTTTATATTCAGAATGAGGATTTGATAGCGCAACTTTCCCACACCACCTCATTTTGATTTGGAGAAGAAAAAAAATCCATAGGCGGGTGGTTTTACGTTTTTTCTCAATATTCAATGACCTTGGGGTAGTATTTAATATTAATATTTTTCAAAAATATTTTATATTCAGAATGAGGATATGATAGAGCAACTTTCCCACACCACCCAATTTTGATTTGGAGAGAAAAAAAAATTTCATAAGCGAGCGCTCCACCCTAATATAGCTATCGTAAAAATTATGAAAAAGATAGCATAACAGCGCCAATTGTTGGGATATCTACACCAAAATGTAATCAGCTTCTATTTATGTCAAGGTCTAACTGAAACTGTAGTTTGATGTAATTCAGTGCATTAGTTCTTCAGATAGAGCTATTGCAGAAATCGCGAAAAATGCAACATAGCAGCGCCATCTGTTGCGAAATTTACGCTAAAAACTAATCAGCACCAATTTATTTCAGGAAGTAACTGAATCTAAAGTTTTATTAAATTCCGTGCATTAATTCTTGAAATAGAGAGCCCACAAAAATTTTGTCACATACAAACAGACAGACATAGTCATAGACAGTCATTTTCTAAAAACAGTCAAATCGTGTTCAGAACCTACTAAAACGTATTAATATGTCGAAAACCGGAAGTTGAAAATGTTCATGAATACAATACTTTCTTCTTGTAAAGATAGAAGAAAGCAATAAATGGGAGAGGGGGATTTTTAAAACTACCTTGGTCCGCCCTAATTTAAAAAGTTTTAATTATCCAAAAATTATGTTAATCCTTTAATTATATAGCTATATAAGTCAAATAAACCAAGTTACGTGAGTGAGTTATGGCTACCACAGCAATTTAAATTTTGAAAAAAAAAAATTGCTGGAATTACAAATTTAAATTACAAAATTATTGTAAAATAAAAAAAAAACAGATTTTGTTAATTCAAGTAAAATTGATGAAATTTTGTTAAAATTTTGTTAACAATATTTGATTTTTCCATGCAACAAAACCAATTTTTTACTTCAACTAAAATTTTGCTTGAAACAACCAAAATGTACTCAACAAAATATGTTTTGTAGTTTTAATCAATTCCTTTTTCTGGGTGTGAATTCAAACTTTCTTAAAATTTTAGCAACTTTCTGACTGATTTTAGGGGGAAAGGCCAGACAACTGAAGTATTAGGGATGGAATTAAAATTATTTTCAGAATGGACGGTTTTTGTCAATTTCTTATAAATAGAATCTATAATGTTAGAGGAGTAACCACGATCAACAGCAATAGCTTTGAGATAATTAAGTTCAGCACTAAGTAACTGGGGAGTGGAACAAATATTGGAATCCCGAAAAACAAAAGTATTGAAAGCAGCAAATTTTTGATTAGGAGGATGAGAAGAATACCTGTGAGATAGAAGACTGATAGCAAAATGTTTACGAAAGACGGTAGTCGGAAAGCCATCTTCACTACGAATAACAAGGATATCCAGGAAAGAAAGAGAATTGTTGGTCTCAATTTCAAAAGTAAATTAAACGCAAGAATCAGTGGAATTCATAACAGAGAGAATATGATTAATATCCGAATTCATTTCAACCAGGACATAACTATCACCAACAAAACGGACATAAAACGGAAACTGTAAACTTTCAAATAATTTGACCTCAAAGTAGTGCCTGTAAATATCGCATAAAATTGAACAAAGAGGATTACCCATAGCCAAACCGTCAGTCATACGAAGGAAATTCACATTGAAAACAAAAGTATTTTTTCGACAGGCAAGTACGATTGAGAAAGGTAAGCTCCTGTATTTTTATCATGGTTATTTCTCTAATATTATAGATTCTAGTTATAAGAAATTGACAAAACCCTTCCATTCTGAAAATAATTTTAATTCCAACCTAATACTACAGTTTTTTTTGCCATTTTTTCCTAAAATCAGTCAGCAAGCTGCTAAAATTTTAAGAATGTTTGAATTAAATGTTATTTTTCCCCATGTTAATAAGATCTCTTTTTCAAATCTCAAACACTCCGTTTTTCGTATAGATAACTGGAGTATTTACCTAATCTCTTGTCAGTGTGGTCTCATTTATATTGGTCAGCATAAACGTGCTCTTCGATTTCGTTTAAAACAGCATAAAAGTTATGAAAAATCAAGAGCTGAAACGTTCTTCTATTGTTCAACATTGTTGGTCTTTTCAACATAGGTTCAACTTTTCCTCAGCCACCATTATCCAAAAATGTTCTTTTAACCTTGATCTTGATTTTTGGGAGTCTTACCACATCATTAAAAATTCCCACTCCTTAGTCAATGACTTATTTAGTACTCCTGATTTTCCAAGTATTTGGAAAGCATTAATTTAATTTCCCTTTTTTTGGTTTATTTTGTTTCTTTCATTCTCCGGTAGATGTCTCTACATATCCACTCAGTTGTTTCATGTTGCTTTCTTCTCATAGGTTGTTTTTGGCACGTGCTCTACCCACATCGGATATATAAATCACCGCCTCTAACTTCTTATGTAGTTTAAAATTACAATCTATATTATTTCCCATTGGCTCAATATTTAATAAGACATTATATCCATAGATTTGGTGTTAAGTTGGTCTTAGTAAGTCCCTCAGAGCTACTTCACTGTTCGAGTGTTATGCCCAGCCTTGCTTTTTCTAGCTCGCTGTGCTTTATGCCTTGTAGCACTGATGAAGAATTTCGCTTGTGGGCTCGAAAGAGCTGTTTGCTGCTTTTTTGTATATTGCTTGTGCATTTTTAACGTTTGTTTTTTGCCTTTTAAAATATCTAATAATAAATCATCTGAAACAAAGGCATATTAGGGACAACCAATTCGACAAACTTCAGTACCTCGAAATAACTTTTGACATTATGTCGACACTCACCTCACCCTGCGTTGGTGGATAATAGGTTAAAATATTTCAAACCTATATCAGAAATAAAAATGTTCACTGTTTGCTTTTATTTTGAAATTTTCTGTTAAGTTTTGTCATGTCAAGATCTTCCAAATTTCGTAATTTATTTTAAATACATGAAGAGAAATTTTGTTGCATAACGAAATGGATAATTAAATAACTCCTTTCTACATTCCTTTATTATTATCGTAATCTGAATTCATTAACCCCTTCAAGGTCGCTTAATATTTGAAAAAAAAACATAAAAAAAGTACCTATGTTTTTTATTACAGAAATTGAATAATTATAAGGTTGCTAAATAAAATATGCAATTAGTTTTTTTAAGGCAAAAAAACAATATGTTATAGAACAATTTCACATTTGTAGAAAAGCCATCATGCGAGAAATCTGTGTCTTAACACCTTAAGCGCCGCCCCGATAAGTGTAGGCTACCTTTTTTTTATAATTTAGATTATTTGATCCCCACTCCTTTTTTGATGTAGAAATATTCACGGTGGTTTACGGCAGATAAAATGATGCGAAAAGAAAGCCAATTACACTATATTTAAAAAACTGGTGGGAGTCAAACAATCTGAATTAAAAAAAAGTAGTCTACACTGCCCGTGAAAATCACGGGCGCGAGAATTAAGAGTTGAATTTTTCTGGTTTCAGAAGTTTTTTCCAGCAGTTAAATCTTGAGCCCGAAGATATGACGGGCACGAGAAATAGCGAACGACACCTCAGCCCGTGATATTGACGGGAGCTATAATTAAGGCACCGCCCCCTGAATACTAGGCCTGAGCGCTGACAACAATGGCGGCTGTCGCAGGCCGATTTTTTTTTCAGCGTTTGAACGGTCCCTCGAAATTCCACACCAATAATTTCTAAAAGTTTTCTTCGCCTTGTTTTTCGGAGATCAAATAAGTCAAAGAAAACTTTTAGATATTATTGGTGTTGAAGTTCGAGGGACCGTACAAACGATTCCACCTGCGACAGCCGCCATTTTTTACAGCGCGCAGGCCTAGTAATCAGGGGGCGGTGATTAAGGGGTTAAATCATTGTTAAACATACAAATCTGAAATTTTGTAATTGTTCTATAAAAAACTTTAAGATCACAAAACAATAAAACTCAGCCCAGAAAGAAAGTAGAGTAATACTTTATATATAATTTTTAAAGTTAGTACGAATTTCTAGGAAGCAAACCAGCTGAAAGTTCTCGGAAATCGGACACTTGTTCCGATAAATTTATTGATAAAGCAGAAGAAACATGTAGGATTTTCCCCCATTTTGGGAAGATTTTAGTCTCATGGAAATTTCTTGAGGACAAGCAGTAGTAGTTTGATGCTGGAACACATTATGCATAATTGTTTAAATAAATGCATATTTTCATTGAATATTACCAGATATCTAGCCAATGACAATGGATTAAAAATAAATTATTGAAAATCACAGCTCAGTATTTTTTTTTTTTGCTTACATTTCCCTACTCTAATATATATATATATATATATTTCACTATTTCATGTTTTGGCAAGAAATGTTTTTAACTCCAAGTCTGCTCTCTCTTTCTTTCTTTTCCTTTTTTTCCCTTTAAAATCATTTGATTTGACAGCGCGAAACTTTTGTAAATCTTTCAATCACTTTCCTAAGTAAAATAGTAAATTCGTAAAACATTTAGATATTCAATCAGGCACTAAAGAATTGAAGAACATTTCATATTTTCCTGAAATGATTTATTCGGTATGTTTTTCTGACTCGGCCCCTTTGGTGGGGAAGATGACCGGAAGCCGAGCATTGCGCGGACTCTCCGTTGGGTTGCTCCGAATCGGCCCTTTTGGAAGGGAAGAAGACCTCTCGACACATGGAGATGTTCCGTCGACACGACGGGGACAGGAGACGGACGGACTGGCAACCTCATCGTGGTCCACCAGTGGGAAAGGGACTTCCGAAAGCCAGGGATGCCGCGTGACAGCCCACTTGGGTCAATGACCCAATGGGGACTGTAGGCCGTGGGTCCCTCCCTCGCCAGCGCAGGTTTTCTGCGACGCGAGGACTCGGTCTATGCTCGGAGCTTCCTCCGTAGGTGGTGGAAGGAAGTCCCGTAGACCAATCCCAGTTGCTCGGGTGGAGGGAGTCCCTTTGGGGAGCCCACTCTCCCTCTGTGCCGAGGTAGGTGACGCTGGGCAAAGGTTAAGCAAATGCCCGACGGATCGTCTCCAAAACTTGTCCGAGGAATTGACGGAGGCAGGATCGAGCTCTGAAGAGCACGATGCGTGGTGACTGTAGTGCGCTGGGCGATGGGAGATACGGCATGCAGCGACTATCTGCACCGTTCCAGCGGCAGAGGTGAGATAGTTGTCGACACGTGTTGTACAGGCCACATGGACGATGACCCCACGTCATCCTCCGCAGCTAGAGCAGTTGTGCGCCGCCCTCAATTGTCATGCAGCGCAGGAAGTGCCCAAATTTAAGGGCGGTCATAGTCCGAAGGTAACCCATCAGGTTGCTGTGGACAAGACCGTCCCTTGGAGGAGGGATCACCCACCTCCTGTTGTGTGACTACGAGGAACCGGGCCCTGAAGACACCCACCCGGGACTCCCACCGTAAAGTATAAGGAGTTAATGTCCCGACAGTGAAACGCCCACCGGTAAGTAAAATGCATTAAAATAACCAGAATACAACTACTACAAGGACAAGATTTACAGGAAACAAAGTTAAGGTAAGTAACAACATAAATATAAAATGTTAATTAATTAAAATATTAGACAAGCCGGATAATAAGCAACTTTGACAAATTAGATCATAGAAACGGTCAATGGCGGAAGTGCCACGACAAGAAGATATTTTTAAAGTGTTAGTTTAAGAGAAAAACAATGCACTAAATCAAACAAAAGTTATACATTTTTCATATAAGTCAATATGTTAAAGATTACATCAGTATATACAACTCTGGATGAATAATTACCATATAACAGACTCTACAAAACGGAGCTCACAAAAACACGTACAACAGCAATGGCGGACAGTAGGGGTTTTTTAGGGACAGTAGAGGAACCGGGCCTGTGGCTCGCCGACTAACGCGGCGTCTATCATTGCCAAAACTCGAGTCCTCGGGCCGAAACCCAGTCCGGCACGTCTATGTGCAGCCAGAACTTTCTACGTCTGGCTGGCGGAGAGTAGAAGTCTTCACCTAATTTTCACCCACCCTTTACCTCGACCGGCCCGCCTCTTTGGCGCGCCTTTCCATGTCCTCCAGAGACCGGGAATGGCTCTTCCAATAACTTTCCGTTGTTCCTAACATTTTTGTAATTTGTTGTGTTTTTGTTTGTTTTTGTGTTTTTGATATTTATGTGGATGATCCTGATAAATGGAGTCGACTGGGGACCTTCCTGCATATCGCTGTAAGAGCTCAGCGGAGGGAAAGCCATTTAGAAGGGGACAACCTAGCCGAATCACGTCTATGTGAAGGGACCGAGTTTCCTCGCGGTTCCGGTTCGGCCAGATGCTCCTCCGTCGCACGTAGCGACAACCCACGGAAGATGAACTAGCCGTTTCTCCCTCCTATGCGACTCGATGACCGGACGCCGTGGGAAAGCAAGGACCGTCGAAAAGCTGGGCATATGACCTAGGGACTGGTTCCTCTGATGGGACTCTAGCCACGAAGTCGCTGGGTTGCTCGGTGGTTCATCATGTGTCTACGGGGAGGTTTCCTCTAAGATGTGGGATCCTCCGCGTAATCGCAACGACCTCTGTCTTCGCTCACTTGGGTAATGGGTTGGAGGGTCCGCAGGTGGCGGTCCTCCAGTCCGGCTGAAGCGCACCTGGAGAGACAAATCCGGTTTGCGCGTTAAAAGTCCTCGAGGACTTGGGTTCGGTGGTCGAAGACGCGCCGTGCGTCACCCAGGCCCCTGGCGGCGCAGCCTAGTTTTATACCAATGAATATGATGCATTTCTTATTGCATTCAATATAATAATGACGATGTTTTCGTGACACCATTATTTGAAAAACGCGTTAATAGTACAGTACAATGAAAAGAAAAAGGTTGTATTTTTTAAATTTTGAATTCTTGATCGTGCCAGAAAATAATGAATTTTGTTTTCCAAAAGCTTCGATAAAGAGGTAATAAAAACAAATTTCAGTGATCAAAGAAAAAAAAAATCTGTAGCACTTTAAATTCCCACGGATATATATCCACGGTCATAAATAATATATCTCCCCGAAATGCACGAAAAAATGTGCAGTACAGTAGAACCTCGATTATCCGATGTAATTGGGACCGAACCTACTTCGGATAATTGATATTTTCGGATAACCGAGAATTTATCAATAATCATCTAGTTTAATATATAACATCTTCATCGAACTGCTATTATGACTATTTAAACTGCTAAATAAATATCTAAATTAAAATTATATATCAAAATAACTTTATTTTGAAATAAAAATCTTAAGAGTAGAACCGGATTAGAATCGTCCAGTAAGGCTAAGCGTGCCAATCGTAAACGAATAGTAAGCGAGTGTGTAGTTTAAATATGACATTTATTTCTCCTCCCCTTTTTGAAATTTTGTAGATGTGAAAATTTCTGTTCTTGAAAAAATGACAAAAGCGGTTTTGTTCCCTGCGCTTGCTTACAATCAGAGGGTTCAATAACATTCGAATGTTGTGGCACTGAACATTTACTTTAAAAATCTGAATTGCACGACACAAAATATAATCCTGAACTCTCTTAACCAACGCGCAAGCTGTAGTAGGCACTTTGTCATTCCTCAATTTTTTATTCTCCAGAAAACTATAAACTTTTGGATGCAATTTGCTCACAGCCATAGGAAAGTCCTCATTCTCCACATCCTCCATGTCCAAAACTCTGTACAGTAGCAACACACCAAGAAATAGCCCGAGACATCACCAATCAACCAACCAGTCACCCAGAAACAAAAAACACCAGGGAATTATAAGCCTAGCAACCAACTCACAAAATAAACAAACCGACAACCGTTGCCTACAACTTGACCACTCCAAATACTAAGACAAACAAATTTACTATAGCAACCAACGATAGCAACCCGAAGAACCAAAACAAACTCACAAAAGAATACTTAGCAACGAAAACCACTCAAAAATAAGCGCACTCTAACCATAGCAGTACGGCCATTGGCAGTACGGCCTACCAAATTTCGAAATGGGGAATCTTTTTGTTCAGAACAGAGACGTGTACACAGGGGTGTGGGGGAGAGAGAACACTTATACCGGCATCGGAACTTGCGAGAGCTCAAGCTAATTTTAAAGGCATTCTAAAAAACAGGAACCAAAATATTTATCTGTACTCGTAGTTCGGAAACAACCTTTTGTATGCACAAGGAATGTGAAAATAACAACAAAAAAAAAATCAGGAAACTGACGTTGGTTTACGGAGAGTTTCGGTTAAACGAGGGTCGGATAATCGAGGTTCTCATCTAAATAAGAATTTAATTTAATTGCACATTGAAAATTTAAAATTATTAGGATTTACTAATGCTGAGTCTCGTAAAAAAAATTCATTAAACTTCCTAGGTTAAGAGTCTAAGATAGTAATGCGCAGATACTTGCAAGGTAATGTTAAACCAATGGAAGCGTTCTGTAAAAATTTCTCATTTGCATTTTAATATTTTTAAATGACTAATTTATTTTTTTAATTAATGCCCTAGTTATCATAGATCTATGGCTTGCCTGGTACTTTTTTGCCTTATACGAAATGCAGTATTTTTTTAGTTTTTTTTCTGAGAACGTTTTTATTTTTAGAGCCAGCCAGTTTAGAAAAAAGAAAATAAACTCAGGAAAAAAAAAACTGCAACCAAAATAGCAAAAGTAAAAAATCCTCCCCCCCCCCCCCCCCCACCTCCCGGAAGATATTGACCTGAACCTATACAAAGAAAATCATTTAAAAATATTGAAATATGAGCGAGAAATTAAAAGAAAAATACATTTGGCTTAACGTTAGTGATTGTATGATAATATAAGTGATTGTATTTTTCCCCTTAAGAGAACTATAAACTATTTTGATGAAAATACTTTTCTACTTTAGAAATTACATTTGAATATTAACTTCTTTTTCTTCTTAAGAATCCTCGTAACCGATACAGGTTTCACCCTCGATGATCGCGGAATCCCATGCTAATCTATAAGAAAATTGATTTATTTGATTATTTGTTTTCTAATATATTTATCGAAATACGGTTTTTACCATCAGATAGCAGACATCCATAATACAACATAGTGGGTTTTAAAAAAATTGTCTTAATTTTTTTCCTTTTTTTCTTGTTTTTTTTGTTTTTTTCTTTCTTTCTTTTTTTCTTTTCTTTTTTTTTTCCAAATACGGCAATCATGTGCATTCCCCCATATATATATTTTATATACCAATCAGATCGCCTGAATTTCCTTCCTAAATAAAGGACATATAGACTGATCCTAGGTAAGTCATAATATTCACACTATGTCTGCTCAGGCACCTTCATTATGGTACATTTTTATTAGTCATAATACTTTCCATTTTGGCATTTAGTCAAATAAATTAAAATAATAATAATTAACAAAAG
This sequence comes from Maratus michaelseni, assembly GCA_963931845.1. Lineage (NCBI taxonomy): Eukaryota > Metazoa > Arthropoda > Arachnida > Araneae > Salticidae > Maratus > Maratus michaelseni. The sequence goes on from OZ007600.1 coordinate 74,999,653, forward strand.
CACACTTTGCTGCATGCCAAAATATATCATTGAATAACACATTTCTACCATTTCTCTATCATTATCATAATCTGAATTCCTTAAAGACCTCTTAAACGTACAATTATACATTTTTGTAATTTCTTTTACGGGAAAAATATATAAATATTTTGTATTAAGGGTGCTCGTCAGTTAAATTTCCCTTTTCCTTTCTCCATGTTAATCCAATGGGGATAAGTTTCCTCACTTTTCTAAGGATATCTCATGAAAAAATGGAGTTTTTTAAATTTTGTTTTTTGCATACAATTCTTAAAACTTGTCGTTCTTTACCCCAGTTTTCATTTTTCATTAAAAATAATTTTAAATACTTGATTTCATGTGAAATAATCTGAGTATGATCAAAATAATTACTATGCCTCAGTAAATTGGAATTTCTGGCAGTTCTAATAGGTTATTTGAAAATTTAAAAAAACGCGGAAAAAACTAGTGTTTCTGATTTATACATTGATATAAAAATATTTTATTTTAATTTATTAAGGAAGTAGCTATGATTAAAATAAAAAATATATTTCTATTTTGATCGGCTCGGTGCTTTCCCCCAGCTAGGCAATCTATCACTCGATATGAAAGGATTCCCCGCTCTCTTTGTTCGATTTGAGTAATGACTTAGGTAGGGGAGATGTTTCAGGGGTTAGTATTAGGGGGTAAAGGAAAGAAATTTTCAAGCTAGTATAGTGTATTTCTTATCCAGAATTCTGTTTTTCATAAGCACAGTTTATTTCCATGTTTTTAATTTGATTATTTTAAATCTTTATGTAGTTTATTTCAATAATTTTCTAATATATTTTTAACACTTTGTTATATTGTTTGCATTATAGTTAGTTTTACATAATTTGTAACATTTGTTACATAATTTGTTACTGTTTTAGTAATTACATTCACTTTTAGAATTTATATAAGGTAGAGGAGTTATACTTGAAATAATACATCAAATGGTATTTAATATCAACATAAAAATTAATTATTTTTATTATTATGTTAATTTTTATCACATTTTTTTAAGCACAAATTTTAATTCTAGCCTCTGTATGTTTTTTCACATTTTTTTTTTATTTAAAGATGAATTAAAATTTTTCACCTGCGTCAAAATAATTATATATAGTCTCTTCGTTACTAATAATGCAATCATGAAATAAATTCATTTTACAGTTTCTTGAAACACTGCCGTCAAGCGTTATTACTATGCTATATATTATTTGGAAATTGTATATTTGTATTTGGCAAATGACTATTACTTGAGCATAATGCGAAATATAATTTTGAATGTTATCGTTGGCCCGGCCTGCCCTGTATAAAAATCCGTAAAATTTGGCCTGCTTCAATAATTTTTGCAAAAAATAGGCAGATATTTTTATATTGACATTATTCTACAATTGAAAAAAAATTTTAAGAATATGACATATATTTCTAGGCAAAAAATTAAACTGTAGTAAAACTTATAAAAAGAAACCTGTCCATGATGCAATCCTGTCTACGGAAAAAATGTGTTGATCCGTGCGAAAAGAATATATTAATTCATGAAAAAAGGAGTATAATACATTTATAGTAGACGACGTACATGATAAAAAGGGTACCTCTCTATAACGGATTTTTCTTTTCTCCTATGCGATTTCGTGTTGAGATGATTTTGCTGTATAACATTTTTCAGATTTTTAAGTCTCCAAGCCATGGAACATGGACTAACGATTTTAATGATAACTCAGACATTTACAAACAAGTAGAGATTATTCATTAAAATAAATCAATATGGTAGTTTAACTGGGCATAGACAAAAATAAATCTGGGAAGTGTAGTATTTTTGAATTGATGTGACTGTATTTCGCAGTCCAGAGCGTTTTTTGAAAAATAAAGAATATAATCTTGAAAAAAAAAAGCTAAAATAAGTATTTTTTCACAGAGCTCTTCGTATTCCATTTTTAACCACATCGGCGTTAAAAATCTATGTCTTGTATGCTATATACTATTTTTCTATAACTATGCTATATACTATTTGGAAATTGCATCTTTGTATTTGGCAAATGTATTTGGGTACTTGAGCATAATGCGAAATATAATTTTAAATGGTATCATTGGTTATTATATTTAGATTAATTTTCAGTAGTAATTTTCAGAGTATAATACATTTATAGTAGACGACGTACATGATAAACAGAGTACCTGTCTATAACGGATTTTCCTTTTCTCCTATGCGATTCCGTGTTGAGATGATTTTGCTGTATAGCATTTTTCAGATTTTTAAGTCTCCAAACCATGGAACATGGACTAAAGATTTTAATGATAACTCAGACATTTACAAACAAGTAGAGATCCATTAAAATAAATCAATATGGTAGTTTAACTGGGCATAGGCAGAAATAAATTTGGGAGGTGTAGCATTTTTGAATTGATGTGACTGTATTTGACTTTTAGTCATTATACCGGGCTAGGATCGGGCCGAACTTTTAACTTTTATAACGAGCCGGGGCGCGGAATTTTTCTTTTCTGTAGATCGGGCCAGGCCTGGAAATTTCGGCCGCAGACCTGTAGTATTCACATAATGTGAGCATACATTTGAAACAATTAGGTGCATTTAGAAAATAGCACGACAAACTCAGAAAATGTCACTTCACTATACCGCGTAATATGTCTAGAACAACCTATTTTTCTCTCTCCTCCTTTTTTTTTACCTTGTTAGGTGTTGAGATTTTATTAGATGAGGCTAGATCAGCAATATTGCTTTCATTTTTATAGGATGATTTCATCTTTTTAATTTGCATATATATTAAAATTATTCTCTGATATTTATTTTTTATTGAATATATATATTGAATATATATATATATATATATATATATATATATATATATATATATATATATATATATATATATATATATATATATATATATATATATATATACATATATATAGGCCCGCTGTTGCCTAGGCTCGCGATAATAACCTCAAATATATCTAAAATTAGTGTTCAGTTATTTATATTTTTAAATGAAAATCTTTCCAAACGAACCTAATGTTGGGCCACACTGCCTTCGACAGTGTACATCCTCGGATTGATATGAATTTATATTTTTTAACGAAAATATATCCAAACGACCCTAGAGTTGAGGGCCCCACTGCCATCGGCATAGCGTACTCCGGGGGGTGCTATGTACGCTCCGATCTGTTTTCATTTTATATTAAAAAAAAAAAAAATCTTTCCAAACGAACCTAATGCTGGGGGGTTCTGCTACCCTCGACAGCGTACACTCTCGAATTTGTAGGATTTTATATATTTTTAAATGAAAATCTATCGAAACGAACTTTGATTTAGGGGCAAAATCCCCCGCCACGGCAACTAGGAACTGCATGGCTTGACAGTTTCAGAAAATTTAAATAAATAAATATTTACGCATCTACAATTTTTCATATAGTCGTTTTTGCTTGTTCTTGAACCCTAAAACACAAAATATTGAAATGCCTCCATCAATAAAACATTACATCATAAACATACACTAAACGTAGAACTCATAGATCCCCGCCACCCGAGAACGATGGCAATAAGAGAATCTAAAAGCATTTTAGGTGCAATGGAACAATATAAAAAGAAAAAAGAAAAATCGAAGAAATATAAAAAAAGTGGCTATTACAAATCCAATTGTAAAGGTTGCGTCATACTACCCCAGTTAACTTTCTTCTTTCTTTCTTTTTTTTGTACGTTTCTGAGCATTTTAAAATTTTGTGAAAGATGCAATATGTATTTATGAGCTTTTTACTAGCATAAATAAGCAAAAAATTCATTCTTATGTAAGATAATCAAAATGAATATGATGTATGTAAACTTTTAAAATGATTTTTTAAAGCATATTACATGTCTCATTTTTTTTTATGCTCCATTTTCTTTCTTTCTTGTTTGTTTATTTGTTTCTATATTTGTATTATTTTATTTTCTATTTGAAATTTTGCTGTTATATGTAGCATAATGTTAATTGTAGCTTTTTCATAATTTTAATTCCAATACTCACAAAATATGCTAATTAAAATTTGAAAGTTACCTGTTATTTTAAATTTTAGTCGATTTTTTTTTTCTTTTGATAATTGCATAAAGTTCAAGAAGTAAAAAAAAATATAAATAACTTACAAATAAATATTTTACCTTTGCTGTAGGATTTGTTTATTAATTTGTAAAATATTTTGAAAGAAAACTAATCAAATTAATTTTGAGTAAAATCGTAATGTATAGCTACTTATCGTTATCTATGATTTATTTTTACTAGTAATCTATTATTTATTTGTACATTATATTGCTTGCATTTTTCAGTGGTTTATAAAGTTTTTTTTCTTCATTTTTTATTTCTTGTTTAAAAAAAAAAAAAAAAAAAAAAAATGTTGCAGTATTAAAAATTGTATGACTATTTTTAGAAAATGACCTAATTTTATTAGAAAGTAGCTTATAAATGAACCGTTTACTAATTTATTTTTTAGAAATTATTTTTACCTATATGCGATCTTTAAAAGTATCCAGTATATTTTTTGATATATCTAGATGGATTTTGTTTCAAAAAATGTTTTAATAACAGATGAAAAACTTTAAAAAATAAAAGAATAAATAAATAAAAATGGATTTCGTTAGCTATGTATTGTTGTATAACGAGGGAGAATAAAAAAAGGTCTCAGAACTTTCTTTTTTTTTACCCCATACCTCATTAAATTAATCGGTTTGATTTTTATGTAATCTTTCGGGAAAATCTTCTACGAGAAAATTATGAGAATTTTCCTTATCCGTAAATAAGGCCATGAAATCCAGAGAGATACCCTGCTTTAATTACCCATGCATTTATTGCTGAATTTTTTAATAATATTATGCTGCATATATATTGTATCTATATATTGAATATTGTATAATTGTAAAGATGACAGTGGAAGAATTCGTAATTTTGAATATGTTTAATAGTGTCAGTTATTTTGAAATATGATCAAAACCAATAATAATAATACTAATAATAATTTACTAAAATATGTGGGAGATAACTATGAGTCTTCCTAATGAATGGAAAAACTCTACTATGGTAAATTTGGAATAATTAATGATTTTTAAAATCTTGTTTAGTTGCTAAGTTTCAATTTACATATATACTGCTCTTTATATGTCCTGTATAAAAAAAGGAAAATTCAGATATTATTTATATTCAGAATGTAACTAGTATATATATATACATACAGATATAATATAGAAATTGTAGCAGTTTCTTATATGTTGTTTTTGTGTCTATATTTACAATTGTATAATTTTGAAAATGAAAAATTTGAATATGCAACGCCAAATATATTATTTTTCTCTTTCAGTTAATATTGTTATAGATATTTTTGGTGGGAGAAAGAGGGGGGGGGGGGGTCTTGCGCAACACTAATTTTTATTTAATGATTTTCTTTTTCTCATATGTACATATATTAATAGTATTATACTATAGTATTTTTTTTTGTGAATTATATATATATATATATTGCTGTATATCTATAATGTATTTATATTGAATATTGTATCCTTTAATTGTATAGATGACAATGGCAGAAATAACTAGAAATTAGTATTATGTATTGCGCTTCGGAAATTTTAATATTTTTTATTAGTGTTAATTTTATTGACAGATGATCAAAACTAAAAAAGAATAATAAATTTTAAATATTGTAGTAATGGCCGCATTATTGCATTATTATAAATCTCATACTATGTTTTTGCTAAATAACGCTCTATTAGAAAACACCACTTGGAGTATTTTTGGTATAATTTATATTCATTTTGCACTCTAGTTTAATTTCATTATGAAAATGCTAAAATAAATGCCAATGCATGAAATAATTTCAATAATCAAAGATATTTTGTTAAAATTCTTTGACGTCTTTTCCCTTTTTTTGTTTTTTGGTTCTTTTTTTTAAGAGAGAAAGTTACTACATTCACAATTTCACAAAAGATTTTCATTGTTTTATCCAATGCGAAATACTAATGGCTATATATTATCGTTTATAAAATGGGCACAAAATCCCATGAAAATATCGAATTTTAACGTTTTTGATAAATTTATGGAACATGTTTAGATATCTTATATTGAAAAAAGAATATGCAACTCACAGACTTACTAAAATCTTCACATCTCCCTCCATTTCATTTACATGATGATGTCTAATCATTTTTATCTATAACAGTACTTTGTGTTTGTTTGTTTAAAATACACAATGCAGTAATTATACAATCAAATGTGTATTGGTTTTTCAGTAGTAAATTAATGTTGCTTTACGCAATCTAAAGAAAAAATTAAAAAATATTTCACATTATCTATTAAAATTTGGAAAATGTTCAGAAACAATTTGGTTAAATGTATATGTATTTTAAAATTTGAAGATAAAGGTTAACATACAATAAAGATAATATAGAGTAATCTAAATCATGAAACATGTCAACAATCTAATAAAACTTATTTTACTGTCTATAATGTTTTTATTTTACGCCTTTTAGCAAGAAGTACATCTAAATAATTTTAGCCAGAAAAACTACATTGAATCATTTTTTATTGCCAAATTTTATTTCATCAAGTATTTGCTAAAGAGCTGGTATTTAATAAATTTATGCCGGTATAAAAGTCGAAATTATTCTGAATGTTTCAAACTGCCTGTTGAAAGTCCAAGTTGCACACATAACAATATTCAGAGTTCAAAATTCTCAGCAAAATGCTTCTCACATTAATAACGAAAATAGACCACCTTCCTCTAAAGGGGGAGAGAGCTGCAGGTCACTTTCCCCTGACCACAGAGTCAAAAATTCTGTCAACAGACTGCCGATACAGGTTGTTGTACTTCAGGGCATTTAACGGTAACGCCTCTTTGACAGCACGGGGGGGTAAGCACTGATCTGCTATCTGAGCGAAACAGGATTTTAAAAATGAGTGACGATCAGCCTTAATTTGTATTTATATTGTACATCCCAGACAACTAAAATTCGACACAGAAAAAAGAAACAAACAATTCTTTGCATATTTTTTTTTTTCTATAGATCTCGAAAGTTGGATAGGCCTCTGTGCTCTGATAAAATATCTAATATAAAACATTTGAAACACATGCATATTAGGGACGTTCAATTCGACAAACTTCATTGCCTCGAGATAACTTTTGACATTATGTCCATAGTCTCCTCGCACTACGCTGGTTGGATAATAGGTTAAAACATTTCAAACCTATATCATAAATAAAAATGCTCATTGTTTACTTTTAAATTGAATTTTTCTGCAAAGTTTGTCATATCAGAATCTTCCAAATTTCGTAATTTATTTAAAATGCCTGTAGACATTTTTTTTTTTTTTTTTTGCATGTCGAAATGAATCATTAAATAACTAATTGCTACATTTCTCTATTATTATAACCTGAATTCAATGAAGATTGTTAATCATACAAATCTGAAATTTTTTAGTTCTTTCACGGAGATAATTCTTTTCAAGAGATAATTCTTTTACAAGTGTAAAACATTTTAAGATTTCAAAAAATTAAAACTCATCCCAGAAAAAACATGCAATGATATTTTATATTAAATATTTACAGGTAACAGCATTGCCGAATACAGTAACCCCATTATTCTTAATAATCGGACGCATGTTCCGATACAATCAATAACAAAACATAAAACTCGTGTATAGTGTCTCTCTACCGATTTTCGATTTTGTCTCCATTTTACAATTTTAGGGAGATTTCTAGTTTACAGGAAAATTTTTTGTGGTTAAGTAGTAATCTATTTAATTTTAATGCTGGAATACATTATGCATTATTAGATTATAGGCATATTTTCATTGAATATTATCAGCAATCTGGTTGATCGCCAATGACAATGGATTGAAAATAATTTATTCTAATATTTGAGAATTATATTTTTGTATTTTTTTTTTTTTCAAGCCTATACTTTCACTTATATTTTCATACTCTAAAATAACTATTTTTTCACTATTTCATGTTTATGGCGTGAAATGTTTTTAATCATAGGAGCAGGGCCTGATTACCAATGGGGCACACTTCCACCAGTAAAAAATAATAGGAATTTTTCCCTTATTCCTCAGTAAATTTGCATGAAGAGAGCGTTTTAATAAGGCGAAAATTTCTATTAAAATTTACTGGTGAAACTGTGCCCCGTTGGGAATCGGGCCCTGCATGGGAGTGTTCTCTCTTTCTTTTCATTTTCTTTCTTTCTTTTTTCTTAAAAAAAATCTATTTGATTTGATAACACGGAACTTTAAATCGCTTTCAATCACTTTCATACCAATATTAGTTAAAAATATTTAGATATTCAATCAGGCACAAAAGAATCAAGGAACGATTCATATTTAACTGAAATGATTTATTCGGTATATTTTTTATACTAATGAATATGATGCATTTTTTATTATAATCAATATCTTTTCGCGATTATCTGCAAAACTCGTCCGTTACTATTAAAGGAAAGTGAAAAGAAAAAGTTGTAAAAAGTTGTAAAAGTTGTATTTCTTAAATTTTGAATTCTTGATCGTGCCAGAAAATAGTTAATTTGGTTTTTCCAAAAGCTCCGAATAAGCGGTAATAAAAACAAAGAAAAAAAATTCTGTTACATTTTCAATTTCCACGAATATATTTTGACGATCACATATCTCCCCGAGCTGCATGAAAAAATTTGCAGTACATCTAAATTAGAATTCAATTAAAATCCACATCGAAAATTAAAACATCTTACGATTTACAAATGTTGAATTTAGTTTAAAACTTCATAGCTTAAGAGCCTACGATAGTAATGCGAATAACTTCGTAAGTTAATGTTAAACCTATTCAAGTGTTATAAAAATTTCTCGTTTTCTATTTTAATTTTTTAATTATGGCATTAGCTACCAAAGATCGATGATTTGCCCGGTACTTTTTTACCTTTTCAAATTTGGTTGCAGTTTTTTTTTTTTTTTTTTTCTGAGCTGAATTTTTTTTTTAAAACCGGTTCTTAATTAAAAACCTTTTAAAACCGGTTCTTCGTGGGATTTTTTACTTTTTCGATTTTGGTTGCAGTTTTTTTTTTTTTTTTTTTTTTTTTTTTTTTTTTTTTTTTTTTTTTTTTTAAGAACCGGTTTTAAAAAAGAAATTCAGCTCAGAAAAAAAAAAAAAAAAAAAAAAAAAAAAAAAAACTGCAACCAAAATCGAAAAAGTAAAAAATCCCACGGCAAGATATAGACCTGAGATACCCTATGCAAAGAAAAGTATTTTAAAAAATTGAAATGCGAGTGAGAAATTAAGAGAAAGGCTGCCATTGATTAAACATTAGCTTGCAAATGTCTTCGCGTTACTAGCGTAAGCTCTTAATCTCAAATATTTATATTTTTTTTATCCATATACTACAACTGTATTTCTATATTAAAATGTTGTAATTTATCAGTTTTACCAGACATAATTTAAACAATCAAAGGGATCCCTTCCCCCATCCAAGAAAATGCAAAGAAATGTCTCCTAGTCTTCAAAGAAAGAAAAAAAGAAGAAAGAGATAAGGGCGTTTCAAATATCCCCCCCCCCCTTTTTTGTAAGATTTGCATCCAAGTCACGGAAAGAAAGGAGCATTGAATAAAACACCTATAATTGTTTCTTTCTTTAAATCCGGATTCCGGGCTATATTAACTAGCATTTTCATGTCACTTATTGCACCTGTTAAGATGGTTCTCAAATGACCTGCTCAACAACTCGAAACTTTCCCACACCTTTTAAATGCAAAGACATAAAATTGGCAAACCTGACTGTGGAAGCAATTTGGAATCGAAATGAGTTTCCATTTTTCGATAAATAAATTACTTATCGAGTTATAAGCGATTCGGGTCACGTGACGATATGCTTTTCTTTTTCCCCTTGCAGTGCCGCATCGGGAATTCGGTTCAAAACGACCACTTTGACAGCATTTTCTGAAAGAACTTCTGCATTGACCAAAATATGGAAAACGTCTTTCGATTACAAAGTTTCTGAATAAGAACACCTGCCAATTTTATGCGTTTCCGAACAAAATGAATTAATAAATGTGCCAAAAAGTAGCCAGTTTGGATTTGAGAACAGCCTTAAAATGAAAAGAGTACGTGAAATCAATAGCTCGAAAACTGCAGTGGCTATTCGAATGTTAGCCGAGTTTTTCCCTGGAAAAGGAAAAAGGACAGTTGCATTATTCTACGCTGTTCATGTCCTTTGGAATTATTAGTTGTTTAGAGGCTTTGGCTTTACTACTGTGATTTTATTTTTTAAAAACACCCCATCCATCTAAAGAAAATAATACAGTAGAACTCCAGTTATACGTTACCTGAGTTGTACGTTTCCCTTAGTTATACGTTTCAACTCAGCGGTCCTGGCCATTTGTCATTAAAAATTAGCCGAGTTATACGTTTTTGAGTTATACATTCCCTCAGTTATACGTTACGTTTTTCAGTTTCCGTGCGAAATTTTGTCTCACTTATACGTTTTGCAGAAGATTTTTATTTTCAGAACCTTCTCTACGCCTCGCCTTTCATCCCTGCTGACTACCGCTCTAAGGTTTCTAAGAACCAAACTGACCACGTGAAACAGAGTATAGGTGAGGGGAGAAAGGCAGTGTAACTCTGCTGAAAAAAAATCGAAGATTAGTGATTAAGATTCAGTAAACTACTCAAACTATTCAATAAGATTCAGTAAACTACTGGAATGACTTTTGATAAATGATTTTACATACCAAAACGATTCTAATCATTTCTTTTAAGTACGCTATGTGTGTAAAAATGTATATTTAATAAAGGTTTTATGATCAAATAACCTCATGTGTACTTTTCTTGTATACCTTTTTGTTTTACTCTGTTCCATTTCCACGAATTATATGTCATGGGTGCAGTAATACTAACAAACTTCCATTTTCGATATAAAAAGGTAACAAATGTCTCAACGAAACTAATTTTTCACGATTTATTAAAAAAAAGATTCTGGTAGACCATGAATTGAGTTATACGTTTTACTGAGTTATACGTTTTGTTTTCCGGTCCCGGGCAAAACGTATAACTGGAGTTCCACTGTACACACGAAGTACAGACCTTCATCATAATTACTTATCTTGATTACATGTTATAGATTACTTATATTAATTTCATAACAATGTAAAAAGTTGAGGTTAATGGGAATAGTATTTTGGTAACTTTAGTTTAAAATGTTTGATTCATTTACGATTCCATTACTTTTATCTCAATCAAACGGATTTGTAAAGATATAATATGAACATAATAAAAAAAACTTCACTTAGTTGAAAATATTTCAATTCGTATGATAATTGCTTTAAGAATTAGTCTAGTCAATGTAATAATAAGTTTTTACTGCTTTTAATCTAATCTAACAGTTCATTTTTTAACTTATATTCATGTTGCACTTTTCTACAACTTATTATTCACTCCGAAAAACAACTTGTTACCACTTTTAGTAGATTTCTTAAGAAATACCACCTATTACATTCTCACCTAAGTTGGATTTTTTTAAAAATTTTTGCACATCTACGCCGATGAACCACTCCCAGTTCAAAACTTTATCTATCTATCTATCTATCTATCTTTTTATCTATCTACTAGCATGCTACGCCCGCTGCGCTGGGCCATTTTTCTAAATGTACCTTAAATTAAACGAAATGGCTTTGTATTTTAAAGGAATGTAGATCTTCACCTACAGATGCTACCTTAGTAAATATTGTCAAACGAACCTTGAATCAAACGAATTATATCAATGGATTTGAGCATGTATTTTAAAGCAATAGGGACGTTCACCTGGATTTTCCTTCAATATTGCTGCAAACGATGTAAACGAAATTGCGTTATATTATAACATACATTGGACAAAATTTGGGCTAAAAGAAGCAACTCATTTAGTTGATCATTTATAGTAGACCTTGGTAGGGAAATGAGGCCATTATGAGATTATGACAACAGGAACTAAAATGTTCTCTAGTCAACATGCTACTAAAAGAGAAAGCATTACAATGATTGCATAGATTGACCATTGAACTTAAATAATGTTCGGGTGATTCATTTTCGTCTGTAAGTTCTTGAACTCCGTCCCTCTTTCTTGTCTCCATGTGAGATTCTGGTAACGTAAGTACAATCTCACTCTATGTTACGTTATATTTCGCAATATACGTCCTCTTCTGGCAAGTCTACTACGGTTTTTCATGATTCGATTCCAACAGAGCAAATACAGTGAAAATTGTAATAAATTGTTTGCACATAAATAACAGTGTTTAACTTTCATATTTAAAAAAATGGTGAAACATAAAAAAGTGAATTTTTAAAGCTGAATATGAATAAAATTAAAATGACGCCATTTTCACTGTCTTTCCATTTTTTAGACCAGTTGCATTCGTGTAACCGTTAATCTGAAAAAAACAAAACAATGATTAACTCTGGTCGAAGAATAAACCTCTAGTTTGATTCCAATAAAATCTTTCTAATTTTCCATAATCTTGCCGATATCCAAGTTTGACGTCAAACATTAGAAGGGCTTGAAACGATATGGTTACTAATGTACCAGAGTTAGTTACAAAACGAAGTTATTTACGCGCCAAACTATGTTCCATTAAATAATGTCAAATGACTGTTAGTTCAATTATAGATCTTTCATTAACAAAATTCCATACCTTAAATAAAACTGACAATGATAAAGTTAGTTATGCAAAATGTTTAGTAATAATATTTTTGGTGAATACTTAAACCGAAGATTTTTTTAAATTTCTCTAAGGAGCATAGTAACACGCAGAAAAAAATTCATTTCTCACTATGTTTAGCTGCTAGGGCTGTGTGTAGGTCGAAAATGCTTTATAATGATCGAAAAATTATCTAATCAGAATTTCAGGTACTCGTTTTTTCTTATCCAGCCTGAAATGATAAATCGACAAATATTATTTATTCCATTCGCCACCATTGACATTACAAAGTTTTTCCGTACATTGAAAGCGCCAAAACAGTGGCTGACATGTTTTACTCTCAAAGCTGGCATATGGGAAGTGCTGGGTTCAAACCCCTGTCGCGCTCGTTGACCTAACCATTCGGAGTTTTCCGTGGCTTTCTTCCAACCTTGCCGTAAATACGGGTTAGGATCACTTAGAAAGACCCCCATGGCGGGCACTCCCCCCAGGGTCTATATCCCTCGTGTACATAATCAACCGACATAAAATCAACCAATCGTACATTGGAAGCATTGCTTTTTTGGTAAAACTTTGCTTCATAATGGAAAAACCCCATAAATTTAGCAATCGCTAATTTCAAAAGTCGTCTAATCTTCTGTAATCTGAATCGTCGTCCAGAGTAACCTTCAAACATAAACGAAACATCCAACAATATAGTAAAAATGCCAACTGGCAGGTGACCGGAATACGGACAATTAGTCCAATGTCTTTTAAAAACCTTCCTAAAAGAACGGAAGATATGCAGAAAAAACTAAAAAGAAATGACGAATCAAAAAAACCATCGAAAATTTATTTCAGCAAACAATTTTTATTGCAAAATGTAGCCTTTTGTGATAGTAATAACGCATAAATGCACTCATCTCCTTAAGAATATTCTTTGGTTCCTAACTTTTGAAACAGTGAATATTTCTAAAAGTGAAATTGGCAATATATTAAAATAAAAATAAAAGAAAATAAAAGAATAGACAATATTCGCTGGTCTGAGTTCGAAGCTATAAAAATAATATGTTTGGTGAAAACAAACCGGCATGTTTCCGTAGTAAATTTTTAAATGTCTAAAATTTAATTATTTTACAATATGTGTTTGTGTGGCAGACATTCACTAAAATTTAAATATTTTATCCCATATTCACAACAATAACTACTATTTATATAATTTCCATTTGGATATAAAAATTTACTCCAAAAAGGATCTTTTATACACGAAAAAACACTATTATTGCTAATACCGCTTAAGCTGATGTCACGCTTATGCATTTTTGGCTTAAAATCACATTGCTTGGCGACAAAAGTAAAATCAAAACCGTAAATAAACAAATAACATGTAACTCATAAATGCAGTCATTTTTAGGGTTTCGTTCATCTCACGAAACCCTATTGCTCCCGCTCCGTTGTCTGTCTGTCACAGAGCCATTCTAGAAAACTATGTAACTTACAGAGTTGAAACTTTGTGTATAAATCAGAATATCAGCTGTAAAGAGATGAAAATATTAAAATTTGAAAAATTCGTATTATTTAATAAATAGAGATAAAAAACCAAAATTCTAACAGCCTTTTCCTATTAAATTGAAACATTTTTCGTTATAGCCGATGCCAAAAATTAAAAATCAACGATGAAAATCTTTCTACAATAATTATTTTTCTATCAGACGATTTCCACGTGAAAAATGAAATAAAAAGTTTCACCAATTGAAAAAAAGAATAATATGAAATAAAATTGATTGACGTCATAGTGGTAATAAAACATAAAACGGAAAGATTTCTCAATAATACAAGGAGTATGAGTATGTGTATGTGCACAAAACAGATTAATATCACGTCATTAGATAATTAAAAAGAAAATCTGACGTCATATCGGAAGTTTAATGGATTTTTCAAATGTTTCAGAATAATACAAAGCGTCTATCAATATGAGTAATAGAGAATAGTAAATATATGAGTTTGATAAACATGTTGAATCATGATAAAAATCCGATTATGGAAATATTTGCATATTTTAACATTTTGAAGGTGTACAACATGTTTAATTTTGAAATTATTTTTTTTAAATATCGCATTTAGTCCGCATGACAGATATTACAGTGAGAGAATATAATAGCGGGCTTAGACCGCTATCGGAATTGTTTAGATGTTCGAAAAAAAGAAAAAATAGACCGGTAAATTTTTACTTTATAAAAAACATGACTTTTTTTTTTTTTTTTTTTTTTTTTTTTTTTGCTAAATGAAATTTGTTTGAATTTATTAAAGAAAGGATAAAGTGTTTTGAAAGGAATATTAAATGAAACCCTTTGAGCGATCTTCGATCACACTTACCCACTTGTTACAATTTTCTCCTGTAAGACACATTATATAAAAAAAAATTAACAGAAAGAAAAAAAGAAAAAAAAATTACTCATATTTTATTAAATCAAATTATCAGATACATCTTTGTTAACCTGACGCAAATAATAAATCGCCAAATATTGACTTAATTTGAATTGCAATCTCATGCATTGCAAATATTTTTAAGCATTACAAACATTCCTTTGGGGTTTAAATTAAATATTATGCCTCATTAAAACAGTTTTTTCTTTCTTTTTCTTTTTTTTTGCGGCGAGGGGGGATGTCACTTTTTTATGGACACGATAACTGGAAAAATTCTGCATAAATCTCTTCCAAACTGATGCATAAAATCAAAGGGCATAAAATCTCGGTCAAGTTCGTTAATGGGCAAAATCGAACCAGGGGGGGGGAATGGGGGGCCTTTTGTGAAAACAGAAAAAAACCCATCATTTCGTAATTATGATACGTATCGAATCCGTTTAAAGTTATTATTACTTCTAGGAAAAGGGCCGAAAATTTATGCATGACAGATTTTTGATATCAATAAAAATGGCCCCAAGGGGAGAGAAAAAGGGGGGTTTAGAAGAAAAAAAATCATAACTTCGTCAATTCACA
Source organism: Maratus michaelseni (assembly GCA_963931845.1). Lineage (NCBI taxonomy): Eukaryota > Metazoa > Arthropoda > Arachnida > Araneae > Salticidae > Maratus > Maratus michaelseni. Next base: position 75,015,323 of record OZ007600.1, read on the forward strand.
AGATATCAAATCCGCTTAGATTTATTATTAATCCTCTTAAAATTATCTAAAACTTTTATATTGACAAGTTTTTTGTAGCACCAACCCTTATAGCAAAAAAAATAAATAAATAAATAAAAATAAATAAATAAATAATAATAAAAAAAATCCCTGCCGGCTCCACCTGCAATCAAGTTAGGTTTCGAAGTGGGCGGTTCCCATCTGCCCTATCATGGCAAAAAGGTAATTTATTAAAGGTAATTCCCAACAAACAGGGGTCCCACGGTCTGCTCGAAATCTACCTGAATCTACCTGTGCCTGTTGGCCAAGCCGTCAGGGATTTTTTTTTTTTGGGGGGGGGGGGAGGGAGGGGGCGTTACATGTTGTAGTTTATTCGCATATAATATTCAAAATTCACTGTTATTCAATCATTTTTACTTTGTCAAAGTGTGAAAAAAAATGTATCATTGTTTCTCCGCACAAATCGAGACATAGAACCGGGATGAGAAAACCGAGTGAAAAATCACTAGATTATATTAGGCAATTTCGGGTGGGGGAGTTAGTCTGCATTTCATTAAGTTATAAGATTTTAATCCTTTCGCTCACTTATGAAAAAAAGTAAAGCTAAAAAAAATGCTATTATAAATTAAGTACATCGTTACAACTTCAAAAAAAAAAAAAAAAAAATCCCTGATGGCTCGGCCTACAGCCACAGGTAGATTTCGAAGATGCAGACCGTGGGGCGCCTGTTTGTTGGGAATTGCGGAAGAAATGACCTTTTTGCCATGATACGGCAGATGGGAACCACCCATTTTGAAACCTAACTTGTTTGCAGGCGGAGCCGGTGAGGGATTTTTTTGTTTTTAATTTTGTTTTTTGTTTTTTTGCTATAAGGGTTGGTTCTATAAGAAACTTGTCAGTATAAAAGTTTTAGATAATATTAAGAGGATTAATAATAAATTTAAGCGGATTTGATATCTTGTGAATTGACGAAGTTATGATTTTTTTTCTTTTAAACCCCCCCTCCCCCCCCCTTGGGGCCATTTTTAATTATATCAAAAATCTGTCATACATAAATTTTCGGCCTTTTTCCTAGAAGTAATAATAACTTTAAACGGATTCGATACGTATCATAATTAAGAAATTATGGGTTTTTTTCTGTTTTCACAAAAAGCAACCCCCCCATTCCCCCCCCCCCCCCCTTGGTTTGATTTTCCCATTAACGAACTTGACCGAGATTTTATGCCCCTTGATTTTATGTATCAGTTTGGAAGAGATTTATGCAGAATTTTTCCAGTTATCGTGTCTATAAAAAAGTGACATACATAGATTGATAGATAGATAGATAGATAAAGTTTTGAACTGGGGGTGGTTTTGGGTTCTGGGAGTCATGATCGGCGTAGATCTGCAAAAATTTTTCAAAAATTCCAACTTATGGGAGAATGTAATAGGTAGTATTTCTTACGAAATCTACCTAAAATAATCCTTAACGACAGCTATTTAATTAACACATTAAAAATAATCGAAAAGGAAACACATAAATAGTATTAAAATAGCAATAAATATCAGACCGCAAGATTTCACCGAAGATTGTAAATAACAGTCCATTTTAAACGTTTGTTGAAATTCTTAGTTGCTAATGTTTTTGTCAGAATTTATCTTGAAGTGTTAAAATATTACTCACAGCTCGTCCGCTTTTAACACATAAAATATTAAATTAAGCAGATATTTCAGAAACATTTTGACAATTAAAGGAAAAAAACATCTTTTAAGAAGAGTACGAAGAAAAAAATAAATTAATTTTTTTATTTTCTGAGGAGATTTTTAAAATGTACGATGTTCTTCGCCCATATCTTTAATATCGGCGAGCTGGCTGAGCAACCCCCTTAAGGCTATTCTGAAATCCAAACTGGCTACTTTATGACATATTTTTAATACTTTCCAACCTAGTTCAAAAGTGTTTATGACTTCGGTTTGTCTGCCATATGGCCGTCTCTCCGTGCTCTAACTCCCGTAAATAGGCTCGGATTGCTCTGAAATTTTTATATGTTATTGTCGTTATCTATAGCATGTTCCCTATTTCAACTGAAGTGTGTAGGTCTTATAGTTTTTTTACAGGGACACTCAAAAGAATTCCGTTACATTACGGTCTATGGGGAAAAATTATTTGCGGTTTATTTTAATGATGTTACGCAATTTCAAACACATCGTAATTGATATATATCACTAAGATGCTTTACAAGAAGCTTAATATGGAATAGTGTGTGCATAGCACTTTTAGTTAATTTACAGGGACAGTCAAAAGAATTCCGTTACATTACGTCTATGGAGAAAAATCGTCTGCGGGTTATTTAAATAATGTTTCACTATTTTAAACACATTGAAATTTATATATATCACTAAGGTGCATTACAAGAGGCTTACTACAGAATATTGTGTGTATAGCAGTCATCGTTCATTGTCAGGGACACACAAAAGAATTCTCTACTGTCTGTTAACAATAATTCCTGGAAGTGCGTTTTAAGTTCCTGAACGCGATTTTAAATTTAACTCACTTTTTGTCTATTACGTGGTTTGTATAAATTCTCTAGATCATATATAGGAAGCACAAAAGTTCGCGAACACATTTCCGTTTATTGACAGAAACTCCAAAAGGATAATTTTAAACTGTGCTACGCGTTTCTTAACTGAACTAAAATTTAGCATCCTATGCAGTATATATACAAATCTATAGATCATATACAGGGCTGAATAAAAGTATTCGGATATTTTTCCGAATATTGTATATGTTGGAAATTCCTGAAATTACGTTTTTAAATATGTTATGCGTTTTCCAAATTGTTTACTTACGTGTTATCTTTCAGCTTATTAAACGGTATGATTTGTAAAATTATTTTAGAAGCGTTGGAAAGTGTTACATAATCTATGCTTGACGCATGATTTTTCGTTCTTGTTTAATTTACTTTTGTACGGAAACGTATGAAATTGGCAAGTGTTTTTAATTCAGAAACTGTGTAGTGGAAAAGCGTTTTCCATTTTTTGGTAAAGATAGAAGATCTTTCAGAAAATACAGTCAAAGTCAGCGTTTTGAACCGACTTTCCGACACCGCAGCACAAGAAAGGGGAAAAACGTGTTGTCACGTGACAAGAATTGCTAATAACTTGATAATTAATTAATTTATCAAAAAAACGGAAAACATATTTGGATTCCAAATTGCTTCAATTGTCAGGCCTGCCAATTTTATGCCTTTACGTTTGAAAATGAGTCACAAAATGTGTCAGAAAGTTTCGTGTTGTTGAGCATGTCATTTGAGAACCACTTTAACGGAATCTTGGGATATCATTGATTTGGAAATAAATAAACAAAGGCTCTAAAAATGTTTGTACAACTATATTTTTACATAATACTTTTTTTTTTTCCTTTTTAGGCCACACGAAATTTATTATGTTTTTTGCTAATGCTAAAAAGCTGAATTGTTTAGTTATAATTCAGATGAAACTTTTATATGCAGAATGATTTTTTAAAAACTGATTTGTACTTTGAAAACAGTACAGAATGTGGAATTTATCTACAAAGAGGAACCGACATTGAAGAATGAAAACTCATGGATGGGAGGGGTGTGATAGAGATGTCTAATGAACAAAAGTGTTTCTTCACTTTATCTCCCTTCAAGGCCCGTATATCAAAGATGTTTGTAAAGAAGAAGTGAGTGAGGCATGAATGTGGCTATCTGTCTTATTTACAAGTCGCCAGGCTGTTATCTGTTTTTTTTTCTCCCCCATTTTCAACCCTCCCGTAAAGGAAACATCAACCAGGGGTGAGGTGGGGTGGTTGGTCATTCTTACAGTCGCGGGGGAAAATCAGAACTGAACAATTGCATTATATGGCTGAGTGCTGTTAACTCTACGATGATACAATTAATCTATTGTATCCTCCTAGTGTTAACTGCTGCTCCTTGCAATACACTGCTATCTCCCAAATCTGTACTTGGTGCTGAATACCATCTTTTACAAACGATCAAGCATAAAAGTATTTCCTTTGTTATAAGTCCTTTGTTAAAAGTATTTCCTTTGTTATAAGTCCTTTGTTAAAAGTATTTCCTTTGTATTTCCTTTGTCCCGCATCCACTTTTCTGGGGAAACCATAGAATCGAACTAAAATTAATTACCAGAAAAATACTTTTGCATTTGGACAATTTTCGGCATTTTTAAATAAAACTGACTTCTTGAATATGTCAGAAAGTAGCCAGTTTGAATTTGAGATTTCATAGAAAATAGTATATAAATATGTTTATTTTAGTGATCTTTTAAAGCCTAAAAAGATAGCTGTCCGGTGCTTAACTTTTTTTTTTCTAAATTCAATAAATATTTTTTATGCGTTTATTGCACTGATGAAACTAAATGTATTTTTGTTTATAAAATAATTTATTTTCATTTGATCAAATTTTATGATTTAAACATAAAAGGGTGTATGGTAGTTTCAATCTTGTGATATGGAGGGACACGATATTACTATTCACCGACCTGAATGTCTATTCGCCTTTTTTAAAAAAATCTTCAAATTATACGAACAAACTTCAGTAAGTCGAGCGAGAGTCGACACTAAAGAACTTTTGACATTATGTCGACACTTGATTGGTTTTATTTTCTAAAATATTTCAAACCCATATTAGCAATAAAGATCGTTGTCATTTGCTTTTATTTTGAATTTTTCTGAAAAGTTTCAGTCATAACAGACAAAACAGATCATGTCAGAATCTTTAAAATTTCCTAATTTATTTAAAATGCTTGAAGAATTTTGTTGCATGCCACAATGAAGTATTAAATAACTCTTTTCTACAATCCTATATTATTATCATAATCTGAATTCATTACAGTACTGTTAAACATACAAATCTCAAATTTTGTAATTATTTTGACAAGAAGAAAGAGACAATTCTTTAACATTTACCAAGTATAAAATATTTCATGATCTGAAAATTTATATCTCATGCCGGAAAAAATATAATGTAATATTTTAAAATAATTTTTAAAGGAAATGTTACCTGCACACATGATTAGACTTGAATTTTCTCTTAAAAATCGGAACGCATGTCCCGATAAAGTTACCTAAATTTTATGAAACATTACTAGGTCCATTAAGTTAGCGTCCTCACAAGAGCAAAATGCAATTCTAATTACATTGGCTTGTTGCTCCCATGTATGGCGTTTTGCACCCTAACACCAAAATAGTTATAAGCAAAATAATATGGCGGGGCTAACATAACATTAAGTTAGCCCTACCACCACCCAAATATGAGCAAAATTAAATTCTGACTATATGGTCGTTTTGCACCGATTTACACCCAAGTATAGCGTTTTGAACCCTAACACCAAAATAGTTATAAGCAAAACAATATGGCGGGGCTAACTTAACATTAAGTTAGCCATCCCCACAAAAGCAAAATGCAATTCTAATTACATAGGCCTTTACCACCCGATTTGCACCGAAGTATGGCGTTTTGCATCATAACAGCAAAATAGTTATAAGCAAAACAATATGGCGGGGTTAACTTAACATTAAGTTAGCGCCCCCCCCCCCCTCCCACAAAAGCAAAATGCAATATTAATTATATGGGCGTTTTGCACCCAACTATGGCTGAGTCGGGCTGATGTCTCTTGAACGAAAGAAGCCAAGTTGCCAAAGGGGGAAAGCGGAGGGAGCAATAATGTATCCCTAGAAGAAAACTGCGGGGTGGTAAGGGGGAAGAACTATAGATACATACAGAAATGCGGGAAAAACAGCCAATTTGAGCCCGTTAAGAGAAAGAAGCCACTATAAGATGTTTCCTAATATCCGAAATGCATGTTTCCGAGTGTCACACACCATTAGGCCACGAAAACACTGATTACTCAATGCTATAGTACAATAACTCAAATCCCGAAACCCTTATTAATGCTGCCTCACCTTAATTCATCAGCAAACGATTCTTGTTAAGACCACATCGGATAAGAATAGCAATTAATTGACTTGAGTCATCGAGAAAGACTTGACACAATCGAAAAAAAAAATCGAGATGTCCGTATGATAGAGATAATCGATAAAAGCATCTCGTTATCGCCGAACACTAAGGTGAACTCATTTTTCGTACACCAATCAGATCTCCTGAATTTTATTCTTCTAGAATAGAATGTATAAAGACTGATCCTACGGAAATCGCCCCTCACTTTTCACACTATTGATGTAAGCTGCCACCTTTTTAGTAGTATAGTTACAATAAGTTATTGCTCACTTTTCTTTTTGGCATTTCATCCAATTAAATAAACGAATGATGACAGATATTACATATTCCTGCATGCCAAATGGATCATTAAATAACTCCTTTCTACATTCCTGTATTATTATAAAAACCTGAAATGCTGTAAGCTCTGATAAAAATACAGAGCTAAGTTTTTGTAACTTGTTCACGGAAATAAAATATAATTGTTTTGAAAAAAAAAAAAAGTAAAAAAAAAACTTGAACATCACAAAAAATTAAAACTCAACCCACAAAAATTTTAACACAACATTTTATATAAATATTTTAAAGTAATTTTACTAGACACTCAAAAATATTTCTGGATAGATAGTTCTTGTGAATCAGATAGCCTGCGTGCTCCGATAAAATTACTAATAATAAGGCATCTGAAAACTTCCGTGCGTCGACATCACGGAGGAAAACCGTTCTCAGATCTAGGGAAGAGAAATTCAAGCCCATTTAGGGAATTCTTACTTATTCTTATTTCTAAGAAATTTTCAAAAGACAGACAATAGTTTTCCAAAATCTAGGGAAAAGGGGAATTTTTGTTAATCTTCTGTGTTTTTCTGAGAATGAACGCGAGAAAATGATAAATGTGACGTGTGTGATGAATGAACATGGAAGAAGGAAGTAATAAGATGGGAGGAATTGTCTTCAAGCCACTCTTTGGTTAACGGAGATGGAGGGGGAGAAGTTTCCGAAATAGTAATCTCGCACCTCTCTTTCGTTTCTCGGCATCCAGTATGGCTAATAAATGATCACCACCTAAACAAACAGATGTTAATTGCTCCAGCTAAGGGCACGGCATATTTTGTCATCCAGCCTCTTAGAATTAGAGTATACAAAAATCATTTGCAGATTTCAGCATCTCGACTGGAATCACTAGACATTTTTTTAAGTGAAATTACCCATCATATGGTCTTTCTTTTTGAGAAAGTGGAGTAAGAGGGTCGGTCTGGTTTTTCTTTCTTCCTGGAGTATTTTCAAGTAAAACCAAATAAATTATCCATCTGATTTCCTTTTGTTATAAAGCTCCGTATTACGTGCATAGGGAGAATTCACTATAATTATCCCTGTAATGAAGTATAGTACTATGTATAATGTATATAAAACAGAAGAATGTTAGATGAAAAGATGTGCTAAAAAATTAAACATCCTGATCCTATAAAGAAATTTTATTCTATCTTTTACGTATTAGTCATAACAATAGCGAGCATTTCTCCCAAATTAACAAATTGGTATTTTATTCCGTTTCACCCCCTCAACTCTTATTTAAGGATTATTATTATTATTATTATTATTATTATAGTTAGATTCTTATTGCAAATAATTTTAAAAGAGGTTTACAGCAGTCAAGGACTATCTGATAATTATAAAGGGCGATGCCTTATAAGAATGAGTAAAATTCGTTTAAAACCTTTTAACCTAATTTGCTTATTTTATTTTATCAGAAATTACTCTTTAGTGAACAATAAATTTCCCAAAATATCAAACTATCAGTATTAATTTGCAGATACCTATTAATATATTTTTGTTACATCTGTACTCCGCCCTCGCTGTTTTTTATGTTTAAACTCCGCCCATAATCATTATGACATGTATTCATTCAGAATAAAAGTATCAATGCAGAAAATGTAGCATATAAAGTAGGCGGAGCATCGTCTCCGCGGTACGATTTGAATACAGATGTAAATTGTATTAATATTATTTGAGAAAAAAATCTGATTTTTGAATATTGAAAAAAGCCTTTTAATCATTGCACGATGTTCCATGAATTTACAATATGTTTTAGGTGTACTAAAGAATTATAATTTGGTCGTTTGTTTAGCATCAAGTTGTGCGATGGGTATCACACATAAATATTTACACACACATATATATATATATATATATATATATATATATATATATATAATTAAAAAGGAAAAAGGGAATTAATTTAGGGCGGAGCTACACATTATTTCGATTTTCTCCTTATAAACCTTGCCTTTCTCTGTTTATCTATTTTTACCAATAAATATGCAAACATTTATGTGAACAAAATCACTTTTGTTGGTGCCATCTGCTATTTCTCTTTACGTGTTTATTGTCATATAAAAAAGCGCCAGACAATAAAAATACCATATTCTTCGTAAGTCATGTGACTTGAGAATCTAGGGAAATCTAAGAAATTTTATTTGCATAGTCTAGGGAAACAACTAAAATCCACCTGAGAACGCTAAGGAGGAAGATCTTCTTCCGTGGTCGACAACACATGACACATTATCATTATCGAAGAACTTTGGCCATTGTACGAAAGTTTAATGCCTGCCAACTTTCAAGAATGTCGACACTTGCCGCACACTTGGTTCTTTAGATTTTGTAAAATATTTTAAACCTACATTAGCAATGAAAATTTCAGTGTTTGCTTTTATTATGAATTTTTTTCGTGCGTGTCAACTTATCAGAATCTTCCGAGTTTTGTAATTTAGTTAAATATAATGCTTGAAGATATTATGTTTTATTATTTAAAATGCATATTTTCATTGAAAATTAGCCGAAATTTGGTCGATTGTTAATGACAATCAGTTCATAATGATTTATTCTGTAATTTGAAAATGATACGTTGAAAAATTTTTCGAGACTACTTTCTTGCTTACATTTACATTTTTATATTCTAGTAAACATTACTCCGCTATTTATTCTATATGGCATGAAATGCTTATAAATGTCGATTATATATATATATATATATATATAAATTGGGTTAGGAAAACAAAGGGATTAGAATAAATGGGGAATATTTAAGCCATCTCCGGTTTGCTGATGACATTTTAATTTTCAATAATAGACCTGAAGAATCGGAAAATATTCTAAAATATTTGGTAATAGTATATAATATTTGGCATTAACGTGGGATTAAAAATAAATTTGGAAAAGATTAAGGTGATGTTCTATTCATTTGCATCAAAAAAGAAAACCGTCTACAACAACACTGAGATTAAAGAAGTGCAAAGTTATGTGTACCTTGGACGGGAAATATCATCGGACAACAGTATCATGAATGAAATCAATAGAAGAATAAGAAATGGATGGCGTGCTTTTGGGAAGAACAATATTGTTCTGAAGAATAACATGCCTCTTTGTTTGAAAATAAATGTGTTTAACCAATGTCTTTTGCCTGTACTAACTTATGGAGCAGACACATGGACGCTAACAAAACGAATCGTACAAAGATTACAAAAAAGCATAATATGGAAAGACGTATGCTAGACATAACTAGAAGAGACAGAAAGAGAATAACCTGGATAAGAAGTCATACGAAAGTTTTTGATATCCCTGGGAGAATTAAATGGCTAAAATGAAAATGGGTTGGGCACACTGGAAGAAGACAAGACAATAAATGGAGCAACAAACACCTTACAATGGTATCTCAGAGATGTAAAACGACCAAGAAGACGACCTCAAGTAAGATCGAGTGAAGAAATCAGAAAAGTGGCCGGTGTTAATTGGATGACTAAAGCACTAGACAGAAAGCGATCGAAAAATAAATCTAATGGAGACATACATCCAGCAGTGGATTCAAAACGGTTGTTGTTGTAGCATGACATATTTTTGCAGTCGAAGAGATCAAGATGGACGGCGGTGTTTATGAAATTACTGGAAATTTTCCCGTTAAAATAAAAGGAAGCTGCATTATCCAGAATGAATTTATTGACTTAATAAAAGTAGAGACAGTTCCACTACTGTCCATTTTAGAAACCATATATGGGCTGTGTTACGTTAGAGCAAATAATGAAGATATTACATATTAGAAGTACAACAAATTAAAGAACATCTCCGCCAAGTAGCATAGATTTATTTAGCAAGTCGAAAAACATAAAAATTCTGATTCCCAAGGCTGTGTACTAGGGTGGCGTGAAAAAACGAAAATTGAAATTTTGATTTCGGATAGCAGCCAAAAGTTGCCTTTTAGTGCCTATAATATACGTGCAAAATTTCATGAATTTTGAAAAACTCCTTCAGGGCTCTACCGGGACTTTTATATTTTCATTGTTTCACACAATAGGTTTTTATCATAAATTGTAGATTTACAGTGTTCGTTGGTAATCTCGTTGGACTTTTTTTCATTTAAAATGTTTAGTGTAACTTCCTTTATCATTTCTAAACCTGAAATCTGTTTTAAAATTTTTGAAACATTTTATTGAGTTTTACAAATTATTTTTCTCATTTTTAACGTGTTCCACATTTGGTGCTCCTTCAAAACTAAATGAAGTTGTTTTGCGAACAATAGCAGACCTTATACAATGTTACTTATATACAAGACAAGAATTAAAACAGAGTAGGAATGGTAAAGATCCATCAAAATCATAGGTAATTCAAATCCTATATCTTAAGAGAGAAGATAGAAGAATTTTGGAAGAAAGCATCAATTCCTGTATTTTTTCAGAGGCGTATTGCTCAAATGATAGACAACGATTTTTCTGAATACCAGAACCTTATTCAGTTCCCCAAATCCAAAAGTAATGATAATTACATGAGGAAGATTCAGTTTTCAAATCTGAAGCTGTAAGTACACGTCTAGACATTTTGGGCGTGCAAATACATGCCAAATCCTAAATGTATTTGTGAAAAATAAAAGAAGGTGCCTCCAAAAGAACAGGAATTTCTTCTTGAACAAAGGTCAACAAGAAAGATGGCTATTGGCTTGGACGCTCGATAAAGCCGAGACAAGTAAATTGAGACAAAGAGAAGAGAGGAAAACAAGGGATTCGATGAGGGCTGAAAAGCCAAATTTAAAGTCTACAGTTAATAAGAACAGTGCAGTTATGCATTTTGACAGTGGTGATGAAGAACGAAGTAGTAGCTCTTCATCAGGGTGTGAAGAATTAATATCCGTATCAAAAGCTTCTAAATCTAAAGAAGAGTCACAAAGACAAATGAGAACACATCTATCTACGGTTTCAATGGTTTCAAATCAGTATGGGGTTTCTGATAGATGCGTGGCAGCAATAGCTTCTGAAACTCTACAAGATGTTGGCATAGTAACAGAAAACGATTCATCACATATAATTGACAGAAGCAAAGTACGCAGAAAACGAAAAAAAAAACTAGAGAATGTGCTAAAAAAGGTTATCTGAAAGCTTTAGAAGCAGGAATCGAAAGTATATATTTTGATGAAAGAAAACATAAAACACTACATCAAGAGAAAATTAGAGTTTGATTACATCGAATAACTATAAGTGAAGAACATGTATTTCTGATTGAAGAGCCAAATTCACTGTATCTGGTATACATCACACCATCTTCTGGGTCAAAAAAGCATATTGCAGAAAGCATTTTAAAATACTGCACTGAAAATAACTTAAACCTTGACAAACTTATGGCTATAGGTTGTGACGGAACAGCTATAAACACTGTGAGAAAGAATGGTCCTATTAGATTTTTTTAAACAAAGATTGCCAAAAGATTGAAAGTTTGACATGATTTGAAACATGCGTGAAATTAGTTACTGAAGCATCATTAGCAGTTGTAAGAGTAGAAGCAAAGGAGGGATACATACGCGCAAAAATAAAATCGCGATAGATAATGCCTAGTTTTGACACCAAAAGCCAATATAAATTAGAGTGAATTATCCGATCGTTTTACAGTACATCGTATATATTTCTTTTGTTGTATTTCTATATATTCAGAAAACTGTCTTTCCTATTTATGCAGAGAACTATCTGTCAGGTATATTCAAAACATAAAAGTGAACTGTCTATCTAATTATTTTGATTTTTCTTTATCTTCTTTGCGGACAATTCACATTTTAGTGTTATCTTTATTTTCAAGGTGTCCAGACATGACTACATTTGGATTGATCACAAGTAATACTTTAATCAGTGATGTTTTATGGGTTATTTTACTAAAATCAGAGAAATCCTGTAAAAAAAAAAAATTATTTGAATAATTTACACTACATAGTACAATCTTGGTTTTTCATATATAAAAGACATAATTTTTAAGAGCTGGTAGAGCCCTAAAGATGAATTCCAAATTAAATGAAAATTTAACCTAATATTCAGTATGCCAAACGACAAATTTTGAGACCTATCCTAAGAAAAGATTCCCCCCAAAATTTTTTCATGGTTATTTACACTCCTTTGGTTTTTCACGTATAAAGGGTCTAAACTTTAAGAGATGGCAGAGCCCTAAAGATGAATTCTAAATTAAATGAAAATTTAATCTAATAGTAAGTGTGCCAGAAGGCAAATTTAAAAACCTATCCGCAGAAACCCCCACCCCCACCCCACCCCAAATTTTTATGGTCATTTTCACTCCACCCTACTGTGTAGGCATGTTATAATATACTAGCAATTCGCTCAAGAATATGTTGACGTACCTTATGGACGCGCCAACGGATGCTAGTTAGGAGGGAGGCAGGGGAAAACAGAGGTGTGGCTTGCTTAGTGATTGGTTGACAAAGTTTAGCGGGGCGGGAAAATTCCTGACGTAAAATAGGTACTCTTTATCAGAAAGGTGAAAAATTAGACGTGGGAATTACTTTCAAAGGCTTCCGGGATATCAAAGAATAATTTTAATAAAAATAATAATGGTATTAAGAAACATTCTAAAGAAATAAAAATTTAATGTTTCAATATGAAGGAATAAATTCGGAGTTTTTTACAAAGAGGTCGCATTTAATAGAATAAGAATTAAAAGAATATGTTGATTAAAATTATGGAATTAAAATATAAATTATATTTAAGATATTATTAAAAGACAGAGAAAAAAGATAAACATTGAAAGAATTTGGAATAAATTAATTAAGGTAAAATGGCAAAATTTTCTTATTATTACACACACACGCACACATATATATCCATTTGATTTGACGATATTCGTAAAATAATTATAAGTTACCAAAGAATCGAACAACATTTTATATTGAATATGAAAGCATTTTTTCTTATAATATGTAACGTCTTGAAATGTACCAAGCATCCCCATGATGCATATATTCAATTGTCAGCCATTTTGTCTCAGAAATTATTTTGTCACAATGGCTAATATTCATTCATTTTAATTACCAATATTGAGCCTTCAAATAAATAAGTATAACATATCTTAATTGTTTATAATGCATAAAATATGTAAACAACTTCAAATATAAAAAAAAATTACTTTTAAGTTTTCAGGAAATGCAACTTTGAAGTAAATTGAAAACAGCCATGTGGTCTTGCTTTTGGTTCTGAAGTACACTATGATAGTGTCATCTACGAGGATAGGAAACAACTAAAAAAATATATTTATTGCCTGAAATATTGAGAATGTCCCATCCACGGAGGAAGAACTGCCCCTCTATATTCTTCCGTGGTCCCATCCATCCCTTGTGCCATTCATCCCCCAGTTCCCCTATACTTTTAACTAATTTAAACTGTATATTTATTTTCTTAATAAAATAAAAGTTAATTAATTAAACATTAAATAACATGATCAAAATTTAATTTATTCCTTTCAATAAGAACAAGAAAATGTGAATTGTTACTTTATATTTACCTAGAAAATATTTTATTTTTACAAATCACGTTTTACAGCGAAAGGTGTTTTATGTAGCTTTATACAGCAAGATTATTTCATATATTTTACAGTACTTATCACACTTTGTAAGAATTTAATTATGAAAGGAAAAAAACTATTTATTTATTTATTTTTTAATCTTTTGAGTTTCTTATTTTAAAAAAATTCTGAAAATTTTATTTATCGAAATAATAGTTTAATAAAATGTGTGTTTTGTGTAGTTTCATAAAACACAAATCTAATAAAATATTTATCCGATTTTTGAGGAATGTATTTTTTAAAGAAAAACCCCTCCTAAATATACTTAAAAAAAAATCGGAATGCTTATTTTTCTAACTATTTCTGGTTTACAATAAATGTGTGCTTTATGTACCTCTATAAACCTAAAAACCTCATATATTGGCAGTGCTTATGCAATTTTCTGGGAATTTAATTTTTTATGAAAACTAATCAAATTATGTATTTCCTTTAATGTTTAATCTTATTTAATTTTTGTTTAATTCTTTTTATTTATAATGGCGTAAAGAATACGAATGTTTTTGTAAGAAAATATTTGTTGTAAATATTAACCCCACATAATAAATATTCCTTTTAAAACAAATTGTTGAACACATTAAATTCTATATTTAAAAATATATATCGTTTCAAAAATGAATCGCTTTTAAAAATTTCACCACTCTATGAGTTTGTTTAATGACAATGTGTTCAACATTTTGTTGTAAATATTCACCCCATATGATATAATAAACATTCCAGATATAATAAACATTCCATCTAAACAAATTATTGAACATATTAAATTCTATGTTTGAAAAAATATATCCACTGTTTCAGAAATGAATCTTTTTTTTAAATATTCGTATTCTTCACGCCATTATAAATTATAAGAAGTAAACAGAAAATATAAAAGATTGAAAATTAAAAGAAATACACAATCTGATTAGTTTAATTAAAAATTATTATTTTTTTAAAATTATTTTGTGAGTTTGTTTAATGACAGGATTGAAAATTTCTGATTGTCGTTACGGTAATACTACCTCGAAATAAACAAAAATTTCAACAGCTATAACCAAATCCATGGAACGCCCTGCCCAGCCCAGCCCACTACGAATAACTTAATTATCATCATTAATCACGGTCACTACAACTCTACTTTGTTGCGGCTAGCTTTAACTGCTTCTTTCTTTCCTCTTTATTACGCCTAGCCGTCTGGTAGACAGCTTGGATTTGTAAACGATTTGGAATCTTCTCAATTTTAAAAGATGTTATCGAAACGCATTAAATATATTTGTCTAATTATATGTCATAATTTTTCTGGGATGAGTGTTAAATTTTAAATGCATCATTTGCTTTGGTTATTTCGGATATTATAAAAATTTGATATATAATTTAGATTATGATTGTTCATGCACAAGGCTAGATAACCATGATATTTTCACCAAGCTTTAAATCCATGATCAAAAAGATTTTGTACGTGTAAACCAATACTTTATTGGTCGATTTTTTATTGGAGATAGATATCTGCAATGAAAGATGATGTTTTTCAGTAAAATACCTTTAAATTATTTCTATTGATCTTTAAGTATATATTATTGTAATAAAATATAAATGATATGATCTCAAATATATATATATACAAACCATTATTTTATAAATAATTAAAACTTGGTTAATTGAATTTTAACTCACAAAAGACGCACGCATGTTTTGGCAATCGTATAAATTTTATGAATTCTCATAGTTAATTTAATCACAAAAGAGCATTTCCTCAATGCAAAAAATCCCTTTTGGTTAAATTTGATTGATTCGTCCGGAAAATATAGAATTTTTTCTTGATGTCATAATGGTTTTCTACGAGAATTCAGACGATTTTAAATGTCATCATTCGCTGAAAAAAAAATGGCACATTTGAAAAATTAATTTAAATTAAAGGTTAAATTATAGATACTAAATTTTCAATATAGAGGTCTTGAATAAAGTAACCATTCGGTTTCAAATTTTGTGAATACATATGTTAGAGATTCTAAATTTTCTATATATATTTTTATGCAATATCGAGAATCTGTTCGAAAAATATAAATCATGTCACCTTTCAATTTTATATGTTTTCTATCATAAATAATTATTGTACTAAATTACTAGTGTCCAAAAAGCCGGAGACTTGGCAGGTCTGTAAAGGTAAGATTCGGATGATATTTTTAAATTCAGCCCCATTTTTAAAGTAAAATTTTCCGCCAGGAGAAGAGGAGGAGGGGGGATAAAAACGTATCTCCGTATCTATCATGGTTTTAGAAATTAAATTTGGGAAGTGGGTGAAATTCAAAATTTAAACAACAAATACGAAGAATTTTTCGTAAGGGGTTTTAATTTTTCGTCAAACCCTTATTATTATCATTTTTTAATTATTCACAGTCTTTTATCCTACATTTTTATACATTCACTAAAATATTTTCATTCATAAATACAGATATTTTATTTATCAGCCCAAACAGCGTTTTTAATTTTTCTATAAAAGCAATTCATCTTAAAATAAAGTAAATTAAAATTAAATTAAAAGACCTCATCCATTTGGTATTTAAACCTAATCTTCAGGTCACAGCAATCACAACAAAGTGAGCCCAAGAAAACAATCGTCAAAAATGAAATATATATTACATTTATTGGAAAATGAAATATATTATTAGAATTTCTATTGCTGCACTGAGAATATTTCAGAATAATCCACAATGACGATCAGAGGATTTTTTTCTTTTCCTTCCTTTCTTTTAGATCAATCACATTTTAGTTCAATTTATGGAATGCCACAAGAGTCCTTCCTATCGAGCCTTATTTGCAAATCACTGTTTTAGAAGGACATGATCTACGAGTTGTAATTGTGTTAAAATTAATCTAGTCACATCTATATTGGATTTATTTATGCTAAATGAAAGAAAAGCTGTTGCTGATTAAAAAGTATGTATTTTCTAGTTTTTATTAATTGCAATAAATATTGCTCCATCATAAATGTTAATTTGAATTACTTTCTAACCAACCAACCGTATTTCAGTATTCTCAATTTTTTCGGGAGATAGAGCGTTTACAGACACACAGACGGACGCCAAAAAAATTTTTTTTCTAAAAATATGTTTTTCGGAATCTCCAGTGTCTGAAACATGTAAATCCGTCAAAAAAAATTTTCGATTTTCAAAACGATTACAAGACTTGCCCTATACTACGTATGATGGGTAAGTAGTAAGTAAACGCTTTTCCTCATGTACCTTATAAATTCAAAATTTGAACATAAAATTCTGGTGTAAATGTGGCACTTTGGGATTAAAATTAAGTGGTATATATAATATACCGGTGCCCTTTAAGGGGTTAATTACCTCTTTATTTATCCGTCTGGTTGATAGCGTTTAGAAATGTATTTGGAATCTACTGCCGAGGAGTACCCCTCAAAGCGCAACAAAAATACTTTTTAAATAAAACTGTAGAACTTTTCTGGGATGAGTGTTTAATTTTAAATCCATCATTTGCTTTTGTTATTTCGGTTATTGCAAAAATTAGATACTATATAATTTAGATTATGATTGTTCATGCAGAAGATTGACTATGTTATTTGCACCAAACTTTAAATCTATGATCAAAAAGATTTTGTACGCGTAAACCAATAGTTTATTGGTCATTTTTTTAATTGGGGATAGATATCTCCAATAAAAGATGATATTATTCAGTAAAATACCTTTAAATTATTGCTATTGATCTTTAAATATCTGTTATTGTAATAAAATATAAATGATCTCAAATACACAAACCATTATTTTATAAATAATTAAAACTTGGTTAATTGAATTTTAACTTACATAAGACGCACGCATGTTCTGGCAATCGTATAAATTTTATGAATTCTCGTAGTTAATTTAATCGCAAAAGAACACTTACTCAATGCAAAAAATCTCTAATCTTGTTTTAAAATACGAAATTATAAAGGGACACGACACATGAATTATCCCGCAGCGGATCTTCAAATCTATGATCAAAAAGAATTTGTACGTGTAAACCAATACTTTATTGGTCGTTTTTTTAACACTTTCCAACCTAGTTGAAAAGTGTTTATGACTTCGGTTTGTCTGGCCGTATGGCCGTCTGCCGTCTGGCCGTCTGTCGTCTGCCGTCTGGCCGTCTGCCGTCTGTCCGTCTGCCCGTGCTCTAACTCCAGTAAATATGGTCGGATTGCCTTGCAATTTATATATGTTATTGTCGTTATCTATAGCAAGTTCCCTATTTCAACTGAAGTGTGTAGCACTTATAGTTTTTTTACAGGGACACTCAAAAGAATTATGTTACATTACGGTCTATGGGGAAAAATCATTTGCGGTTTATTTTAATGATGTTACACAATTGCAAACACATTGTAATTGATATATATCATTAATGTCTATCAGAAGAAGCTTAAAATGGAATAGGGTGTGCATAGCACTTATAGTTAATTTACAGGGACAGTCAAAAGAATTCCGTTACATTACGTCTATGGAGAAAAATCGTCTGCGGTTTATCTAAATAATGTTTCGCTATTTTAAACGCATTGGAATTTATATATATCACTAAGGTGCATTACAAGAGGCTTACTACAGAATATTGTGTGTATAGCAGTCATCGTTCATTTACAGGGACACACAAAAGAATTCTCTACTGTCTGTTAACAATAATTCCTGGAAGTGCGTTTTAAATTACTGAACGCGATTTTAAAATTAACTCACTTTTTATTTATTACATGGTGTGTATAAATTCAGTTGATCCTATACAGGGAAGCACACAAGTTCGCGAACACATTTCCGTTTATTGACAGAAACTCCAGAAGGAGAATTCTAAACTGTGCTACGCGTTTCGTAACTGAACTAAAATTTAGCATCCTATGTAGTATATATACAAATCTATAGATCCTATGCAGGGCTGAATAAAAGTATTCGGATATTTTTCAGAATATTGTATATGTTGGAAATTCCTGAAATTATGTTTTTAAATATGTTATGCGTTTTCCAAATTGTTTACTTAGATGTTATCTTTTAGCTTATTAAACGGTAATGATTTGTAAAATTATTTTGGAAGCGTTGGAAAGTGTTACATAATCTATGCTTGACGCATGATTTTTCGTTCTTGTTTTATTTGGGGATAGATATCTGCAATAAAAGATGATATTATTCAGTAAAATACCTTTAAATTATTGCTATTGATCTTTGAATATCTATTATTGTAATAAAATATAAATGATCTCAAATATACAAACCTTTATTTTATAAATAATTAAAACTTGGTTAATTGAATTTTAACTCACATAAGACGCACGCATGTGTTGGCAATTGTATAAATTTTATGAATTCTCGTAGTTAATTTAATCGCAAAAGAGCACTTACTCAATGCAAAAAATCCCTAATCTTGTTTTAAAACACGAAATTATAAAGGGACACGTCACATAAAGTATCCCGCAGCTGATCTTCATATGTAGATCGGATATGTAGTATCTTCTCTTATCTGTTACATTATTCCTTATATTAATTACCACTATTATGATGTTTTGGGTATTAATAGATTTGTTTGTAGAAAATACACATAGATCATGAATTAAATGCAGGGCTATTACTGGTGCATTTTATAAATATCCGTATTTCGGAAGAAAATTTTTCGTGGTATGTTTTACTTACCCATCATACGTAGTATAAGGTTAGTCTTGTAATCGTTTTAAAAATAGAATATATATATATCTATATATATATATATATAGATATATATATATTTACGGATTTACACGTTTCAGACTCTGGCGATTCCGAATAAGATATTTTTAGAAAAAAAATTACCGTCCGTCTGTGTGTCTGTAAACGCTCTAGCTCCCGAACAAATTGAGATAGAGACTTGAAATTTGGTATGTACTTAGTATGTAATAATGGGAAGAAGCTTATTAAATTTCAGTAACCTCGATTATTCGGAACTATTTTTTTCGGACTCTCGAAATATTCGTTCTGATAAAAGGTATATAAAAAATTTTCGAATTTGTTTATTTTAAGGAGTGAATATAAAAGGCAATAAAAAAAACATAAATTTTGCGTAAAAAATGAAGTTGATCGGATAATGAGTTGCCGAGATATTTGTAATCCTATTTCCCACACTCCTCGATTTTTCATGACCCGGTATTTCATTCAAATTTCAATTCAAAGATATATTTTAATTGGAAATTAAACGCTTAATCCGAAGCAGTAAACCGTTAGTGAATATGATTATCAATTTTGCAGATATGAGAATGTTTCTTTTATTTTTGGAGTTATAAGGATGTTTCTTTCAAGCAATTCAGTAATCGAGCCTTTAAAGTTTATGATGTCATCAAGCCACGACTTTATTCGAATTGCAATGCATTTTATAAGTAGTTTACACATGTTTTATTTTCATATTTTACATTATGCATATCCATGATGAGTAAGTATTATGATGGCCCCCAACGACTAGTTTACATTTGCATCAAAAATTACGTTCCACGTGGGTGAAACAAAATTGTAAGATAAATCTAAAATGAAGATTTTTGATAGAGAAAATGGCCTGGGCAAGAGAAGGAAATTTTTCACGCTTATTTTTTTCGGCAACCTTTTCACTGTTTTATACACACAAGCAATTTGTGTTTTAATATTTGTACAATTTATTTAACGAGCAGGGAAGACCGAGCTATGCTCGGTCAAAATTAAATTTAAGTTCAAATATCATGACCCATGACCAAAATGACCCACTAATTGAATTTTCTCGAACATGTGACTTAGCCCAACAGTCTTCTCGTGCCCGAAAACCATAGGATGCAAAATTTAGTGTAAATTGAGCTGCTTTTTAGATCTTGACCCACAATGACCCAGAAATGACCCACTAATCGAATTTTCTCGAACATGTGACCTAGACCAATGATTTTCGCGTGCCCGAAACTCGTAGGATACAAAATTTAATCAAAATCGTTTGAACCGTTTTTTAGATACAATTAGCTTTGACCATGACCCAAAATGACCCACTAATTGAATTTTCTCGAACATGTGACCTAGCCCAACAGTCTTCTCGTGCCCGAAAACCATTGGATGCAAAATTTAGTGTAAATTGAGCCGCTATTTAGATCTTGACCCACAATGACCCACTAATCGAATTTTCTCGGACATGTGACCTAGCCCAATGATTTTATCGTGCTCGAAACTCGTAGAACACAAAATTTAATCAAAATCGTTAGAGCCGTTTTTTAGATAAAATTAATTTGACCCGTGTTGACCCAAAAATGACCCACTAACCGAAAGTTCTCGAACATGTGACCCAGCCCAATAGTCTTTTCGTGTCCGAAAATGGTCGGATACAAAATTTCGTCAAAATCGTTTGAACCGTTTTTTAGATACAATTAGCTAGACCATGACCCAAAAGTACCCAAAATGACCCACTAATCGAATTTTCTCGAACATGTGACCTAGCCCAATGGTTTTCTGGTGCCCCAAAATGGTAGGATACGAAATTTCGTCAAAATCGTTAGAGCCGTTTTCAAGATAAAATTTGCATATATATATATATATATATATATAACCACACACAAGATTTGCTCGTATTAGAATATATGATATACAGAAGCTTTTTTCTGTTACTATATAGAAATAAAAGTAATTTATCTAACACGTGTAATCAGAAGCAATTTTTTAAATGCATACGAACACAAGCATAATAGTTCATTAGTTTTGTTTTCACAAGTGTTTATAATATCAAATCCCGTTCTCTTAAGTCCGAATTGCGCCAAGCTTTTTTAAAAAGGGCAAAGGTCTCTATATCAGGAAAGTACCAAATTATTACAATTTAAAAAACCAAAGTATTTTTTGCATTTAAATTTCTTAAACATACAATAATACGCAAATTACATATGATACGACAATTTTATTTAGAAATACGAATGAGGTTATAAAACATTTTAACATTAAAAGTTTTTAAATTTTAATAATTGTTTAAACACGAAAGTTTAAACACAAAAGTTTAAACACGAAATGGTACGCATTTTCGTTACACAGATGGTATCCTATATAATAAACAATTTTTACATAATACGATGGAAAAAAAAATAACATATCTCAGTCTATTTCTACTAATATGTTGTACGCACTAAAAATATTTTCTATTTCGCAGAAGTAAAGGAAGGTATTGAAGAAAGAACCTCTGTAATGAAATTTATTCTCTTCTTATAAAAAAAAAAAAAGAAAGAAAGAAAGAAAAGAAAAGAAAAAGAAAAAAAGAAAAGAAAACTATTCGGCTGACTACGTCCATCATTTTAGTTTGATATTCATAAAGAATAGTAAACAATTTAATCTATGTCTGTTTGTCTGTCTGTTCTGCAATAACTGCCGCAAAAAGTACCGATTAGCGATTAGCTTGCAATTAGGTAGGTATGTTGGTGGGTAGCTGTAAGTTTTTGGTTAAATTTGATTGATTCGTCCGGAAAATATAGAACATTTTCTTGATGTCATAATGGTTTTCTACGAGAATTCAGACGATTTAAAAAAAAAACATTATTCGCTGAAAAATAATGTCACATTTGAAAAACTAATTTAAATTAAAGGTTAAATTATAGATACTAAATTTTCGATATAGAGGTCTTGAATAAAGTAACCATTCGGTTTCAAATTTTGTGAATACATATGTTAGAAATTCTAAATTTTCTATATATTTTTTTATGCAATTTCGAGAATCTGTTCGAAAAATATAAATCATGTCACCTTTCAATTTTATATGTTTTCTATCATAAATAATAATTTTTTTCTCACTTTAACAATAGCCTAGCAGACTGTATTTTGATAATGTGGCAGAAAAAAAAATAATAAAATAATTCTTTCATTCTAATTTTCCCAATTACAAAAGATTTGAAAAAAAAGTTTAAATGAAATGTAAAATAAATAATCTTCCGTAATCGAATCCACGGACAAGGTTAGTGTCCAACTAGCAACAGCAGAGTTTAAATGAAAGTAGAAACTATTAAAACACTCTTCAAAAAAAATTAAATAAATAAACACTCTGTTGTGCTAAATCACACTTACACTGGACCTGATCACGGAATATTACGCAATAGGTTGAAATGTCTATACATAAGTGAAATCTGAAATGCAAGTGGACATTTTGGAGCATAACTGACAAAGTAAATAAGTAAAATTGTTTTTGTGAAGCTCTACACTAGAAAACTAAAGTACATAACAATAACAAATGTTCAAAATATTCCCATGGTAGAAAAGTATTCTTCTAGTTGCAATTGATTTGGTCCAAAGAGGTATTGGTAGAGAAATCAGTAACGAAATTGATTTGAGTAAATATCATGTTGCAATGCATAGTATACATTTAAGAGGTGACCAAGCTGGTCACCAAAGGAGACTAGCAGCTGTTTCTAATAATGACTCTTTATAGATGACTGTAACTGCTCATGCGTGAGAATAATTTGTTTTTACTAGGGGTTATTTGTTTAGGGTTTATAGGCTGATGCTGACGTCAGCGCCCCTTATGTAACGTCTAAGAAGCGTTGATTGCACGACATTGACGTTAAAAATAAACGCAGAAATTGATCTTTCGTAGCGAAATTCAGGTAAAAAAAAAGGTGCACACTGCTTTGTAGCTTCTTTTGTACGGACAACGTTGATTTGTTGATTCGGAGCCCAAACTTCCAATGTACGATCCAATGAAAACGCTCAGGTACGTGAAATACAATAGCCACTAAAGGATAATAACAAATTCCTACGTATTGTAAAATCAATTTGTTTATTTTTAACGTCAAAGTTTTGTGATCAACGCTCAGTAAACTATAGTGTGTAAAAGGCGATATTGTCTGCGTTAGCTTTAAGAATTCATGCCATATGGTTTATGGTTCAACGCTATTTGTATTTACTTAAACCATCTGATTTGGGCGACAGTTTTGACGGGAAGAATTGATTATGGCTAAAATTTCTAACGTCAAAACGAAACGCAACAAAATTACAGTTCATGTTTATTGTAGAATTTTTCTGGGATATATCTTTACGTTATATGCCTGCTACTTCAAATAGTGTAGAAAATAGATAGATATATATAAAATAGCTTATGATTATTGCTACTTCAAATAATATAAAAAATAAATAGATAATTTAGATTATGATTTTTAATGCAGAAGATCGCCATATTATTTGCACCAAAATGTAAATCAATGATCACAAAGACTTCGTACGTCTAAACAAATACTTTATTGCTCAATTTTTTAGGTGGAGTTAAAAGCACGTTAAACGATTTATACAACGAAATCTCGTAGTTAATTTTATCACAAAAGAATATTTTCTCAATGCACAGACTCTCTAAAATTGTTTTAAATTGTGAAAGTAAAACGCAACACATCATATGAAATATCTTGCAGCCGATCTTCTTATGTAGATCAGCTGTGAAATATCCTCGCTTATCTGCTGCATTATCCTTTATATTACCATTATTGTGAGTTTTTGGATATTAAAAAATTTACTTGTTAAAAAATTCTTATAGTTGCATACATATACAGGGTGATTCGCGACTGTGAATACAAACTTTGACGTGTGGTACATCTAAATAAAACAAACATTTTTTGTATAGGAAAGCTGGGTTTCATTACATTTATGCAGTCAAAAATACGGATTATATTGCTGCAAACTGAATCCTAGTTTTCGTTTACAATTTTAACGGTAATGAAGATATATTAATGATATATTCAACTTACTTTACTTTAAAAATATGAAACCATTTAAAATGGATCACAATTTATGTATTACTAAAATAGGTGTAAAAATAAAATAAAGGTTCTAAAACATTAAAACCATTCTAAGATGTTAAAACATTCGTCGGAGCCCCAAGCGCTTTCGACCAGAACCTGGTCATCATCCAAGGGCGAAAATGAGAAAAAAACTGTAACCTCCAGAATGTATGCTGGTTAAATAACAGAGGGCGAAACCACATATGGAGAAGGGGGGAAAGGGCATGGACGAGTCTATTGAGCGAAGTGGGTTTTTCCAACCCAAATGTACCATTGACACCAAGTAGATTATACCAGATTTTTGGCATATTGCATGATAACATATCATTACAGGATTTCCTACCACTTGTCAGGATTTCCACTGACTCCCTCAGTATACATGTACTATAGTCGCTCATTTGCGTGGTAATTTTTACTGAAATATATATCAATTTCTGTTTTTAAATTTAAACGCGAAAGTGCAGTAGATGCAGGTACTATGATCCTTTCACTATGTCAGTCACATGCTCCCTTATGCGGTCTTGTAATTTTCTAGTTGTCATACCTATGGATTTAAATACTTCATTTTTATTTTTACAATTAAATGTTATGATATAAATTCCTGCCTTTTTATGCATATCTATGGGGTCAATTTTTCTGTGTACTAGATTTTGTAATTTTGTTGGAAGTTTGGCAATTAATGTTATGTTATATTTCTTTAAAGCATACCGGATTCTTTCATAAAGTTGGGGGATATAATCTATACTACAAAACTTTGAAACTTGCGTTTCATTCATTCTTGGCTATTAGTTTTCTGTTATTAAATTCATAAATTATTTGGTTAATAAATTTCACTGAGTACCCATTCTGGGTTGCAATTTCCTTAATACTGGTTAATTCTGCGTTTAAATAATTTAAATATTTAAAAAAAAATAAAGATAGAAAATCGCTTACGATGAGATTAAAAAAGGAAATATAATATTTTTTTTTACAAAAGTTCTGGTAGTAATAGGTTAAAAAAAAGTACAAAGGTTGGCAATTTATGCTTTTGTGCATACCCGAATGATTCATTGGAATATCAAAATCATTTATTCTGCCCATCACTTGACAAATCATGTATTTGCCCAGGGATGACTAGTAAACGTATAGTTGAACGTTGGCTTCAGAAATTTCTTGATGGAAATGGGAGTCTTTAAGGTGAAGTGGGACGTGGGCGAAATTCTATCTTTAACAATGAAAAATTGAAAGCAATAGTTAATGCCAATCCACGTATCGTAGTACAAGAGCTTCTACTACACTTGGAATGTTTTAAAATTGCCTCCAACCACTTGAAATAATTTTTTTAAAAAGGGAAATAACAGAAAGCGCCATTATTTGTTACACAACCAAACATCATGGAAGAGATGAAAATTTTAAATTTGATTCAACGAATGCAACGAAAATTTTTCTATAGGATTTGTAATTGTTGCATAATGTGCATATAGTCATTAACCCAATTAAGACCAATCGATGTTTGCAACAACAGTAACGACTACTTGCTATATGACAACCCAATTTCCTTGCTTAAATGCCCAGATGCGGTCATGGGGCTTACATTTCTTCTTGTCACAAGCAGAGCTGCCTTTATTTGCTTACAGGAACTCTTAGGCGAATGCAAAGCTATTCGCCTTATGATATGATCATCTCGAGACGTTGTTGCTCTTGTCGACCTGATAGTTCCCTTGCAGTAAATATACCATCTGAAACAAAATGTAAGTAAGACTGCTGTGCATAACTGTACATAATGTCATTGTGAAGCATGAAATAGATGGGATATTTACTGCAAAGGAACGATCAGGTCCATCAAAGCAGTACCGGCTCGTGACGATCATACCATACGGCGAATAGCTGTGCTTTCGCCTAGGAGTTTCTGTAAGAAAATAAAAGCAGCTTTGCTTGCGGCAAGAAGAAATGTAAGCCTGATGACCGTATTCAGGCGTTTAACCCTTTAAGACCTGAAGAGTTTTGGTAAAAATTAAAAGCTTGGTTTATAACCCTAATTAATTGATCATATTTGATTGAAAAATATACGTTGTCAGGTTATGTCAAGGAGGATCTACACAATTATGTGGTACTGGCTCAGATTCAAATCACAGAGAAAGAAGAAATTGTTTTTTTTCCCTTAGGATCACCTACACAATTGTGTAGGTTAGGTCTTAAAGGGTTAAGCAAGAATTATCATCGTGAATAGCAAATGATCTTAAATGTTGTCATAAACATCGAATGGTCTTAAACTTTTATTAATGACAGTATAATGAAAAATTAAAAAATTAGAGAATGTAGGCAGAAAAATAAAAATTATATTCCACATTGAATCAGAAGCTCATTTTATCTGCATTATTCAAGTAAAATAGTACCTTCTTTGCATCCACTGTACCACAAATCAGTTTAGCTGAATTAAGGTAAAGCAAATAGTTATACTTCAACACTAAATATTAAGTATTTGATGGAAATGAAACACGAAACTAATATCGAGACATCGCTCTTTTTTTAAAACGTTGAGCACCCTACGAGTCCATATGGTTTCATGCGTGGCTTCCATTCTGCACACCGTGAGGCCTTATGGTATCATATGTAGTGTGCCGTTTAATACGTCTCTGACTGCTTCGTAGCGCCATCTATCAGACAAATGACTGAGCTACGTGCTTTAGCACTGTCAATGAGTAATGTGAATAGTTTCGAAAAAGTAATCAATTTCAGGCTGGTCGGTCAACGTGTTAATTTGTGTTAAACTTACAGATATGTCATTCGTGGTAATTTCTGCTTTAGAAGCTAAAAAAAGAGCGTTATTCATAAGTTGATTGAAAACCATTTATAGACTTTGGAAATTTGTGAAACAGGAGTAGGACTCAAGTAATTTAAAAAACCCTAAATAAAGCCGTTTTCAAGAGAATGTTTCTCATCTTCGTGCTTTTGGGGGGCACTAGACCCCGACTTGAATTCGAACTACAAAGAGAAGTATTAGAGCCGACCCAAATCTCGAGTTGAGTTCCGTTCAGACAAAATTGGGTTTCTGATGCAGGACTCTAATGCACATTCTTTTCATTCCCTTTATTGATAATATCGCTCATTTTGACGTGCAGTAGACGATGATATATTAAAATGTTTGACATGTCTCTCTAGAAAAAAAAATATGCATGATAAAAGCAAAGTTGTACTGTGTATCTTCACATCATGTTAAAATTTCGTGGCGGCTGATCAATTTTACGAAAGTTAAAAGTTATAAATACAAAGAAAACACAAGAAGATGGACAGAAGGACAGATATATTATTGTTTAATCCTGTTGATATTGAAATAGGACCACCATCAGATTGAGACCTTTAAAGATGAAATTCGGAGTTATGCGTAGACACATTAAATATATCTATATGTATCGAAACGAATTTTACATTCTCCTTCGTTGAAAGTAGGTTAGAAATAGGTATATTTATACTGGAAATGTTATTATTGTCATAAATATTGAATTATACAATGATTTTTAACAATAAAAGGAGTTAATAATAAGTATAAAATAAAACAGCTTGTAAGGCAAAAATATTTTGTAAAAATTGTTATATAATCATCAAAGTTCGCATGTAAACATCCGAACCAGATTTGTACTGTAATTTAAATCACGTGGACACACAAACACACACACATGCATTAGTAATTTTTAATAACATTTTTTATTTCTGGTTGATTTCTGGAAATCATTTCGGCATTTAACAAAGACCACTGATCAAATAACACTTAAAGTCTATTTGAAGGGTAATTCAACAACACATCTTTCTGGAACACACGGTTTTGATTACAAAAAGAAAAACTATCAGTTTTTCTATAACTTCTAATTCTTCAATCTATTACTTTGGAACTCACAATTGGGAATTCTGAATTGCTTCACTATTGCCCTGTAATAAAGAGAAAATACATTTCTGTGAGCATTAATTGTCTCTTTATATTAATAAATTTAAGATATTTCCAAGGTTTCAAATACTTCGCGGTTAATATATTTATATTGACAGATATTGCGTGGTAAATTTCAACAGCATCCCAAAATTAACATATTTTAATAATATAGAATACAAAAAAAGTTTATGAAAGTTTTCTAAAAGTCTTTTATAATGTGTATAAATGTATTTTTGCAATATACATATAGAGACACTTTCTTTTTAGCAATGGTATAGGGATTTCAACTTTTGGTAAGAATTAGTATACTTTAATATCTGGAAATTATTCCATCATCTTTCAAAAGTTGCTGATAAATGAAAAAGTAAAAATTATTTGGAGCGTAAGTCAACATCATATAAACTATACTTTCTAAACTATAACTTTCTATCATATAAACTTTTGATTACAAATAGAAGAAATATA
Source organism: Maratus michaelseni (assembly GCA_963931845.1). Lineage (NCBI taxonomy): Eukaryota > Metazoa > Arthropoda > Arachnida > Araneae > Salticidae > Maratus > Maratus michaelseni. The sequence goes on from OZ007600.1 coordinate 75,044,259, forward strand.
GTTTTTTTTCTAACTTCCAGTCCTATCATTAATCACTTTGGGATTCACCACTGAAATTCCTGAATCGCTTCACTATTGACATATAATAAATACGAAAAACATTCTTGGGGACATTAATTGCCTCATAAAAAGGCTGCTTGAAATATACCAAGGAGATAAAAGTCACTGTCGCTTTTATGATACTGAAGAGAGGCATATTAAAGAAAGCAATTAAATACTCGGTGCAGCAGGATTAGATAAATATACTTGAGGTATTTCGAATATTTCCGATACCTTTATACTTAATATGTGCATTTATATTGACAGATATAGATAAATCGATATCATTGTAACAGGGGATATACAATTTAAACCAGAGCAGAGTTAAAACGCAGTGGAAAATATTACCAGCTGAATAAAGCGAAACACCATTTGTAGTTTTTCATCATGTTATTTAAAATCGAAAAACAAACATCTTGATTTCAGATTCCAAACACTAAAAATTTAAACATCAAAGTAATTCAACATTTCACAGCCATGTTCTATGGAGGCAACAGCATTAAAATGCAGGTTTAATATGAGACAGAACCATTTCAATCTACTGCACATCTCCACGCTATATATATAAGTGAATCCATTCCGTAACGCCACATATTTGCCAAAATAATTTAGATAACACAAGTTGGCAAAAATAAAATATCAGCAGAAAACCACTTAACATGCAGCCGTATTTAGAAGCTGCGCAAAATGCGAAATGACTGATAAACTAATAGAAAAGAAACGGGAATGTGTGGACGCAAAGGAATTTGATCGCAACTCGCAAAAAGATATTGCAGGAACATCCAAACAACGGGAAAGCATTTTAACTTCAGAAACTTTTATACTTGTCTAATAAGTTGCAAATAGATAGATAACCAGATTCTTATAATATAAGGTGGCAAGAAACAACACGGACAAAGTAAAGTTGAAAATATAATAACAACATTCGAAGTCCACTACTGTAATTTTACTATCGTCACATGAGAAATAAACTTCGGTACTCACTGAAACAGGTTGTTTAAGCTTTGTGATTATGCAAAAATTTTCTCACGGTACATACTGAAAGGATGGAATAGCGAGAGTTCGTTCGGTTTCTGGATGCAATAAATGCGGTTGGTTTCATTAGCTTGGCCAAAATGGGGACTGACCAAGTTGAGGTAAAAAAAACGAATAACAACTCTTTCAGATCGTGAGGAGAAGTGGATGCATTCCAACTAATTCGATGGAAAAAGTCGCAAAAGAGATGTACATCTAAGCGGCAGACATCTCAACACATTGTGAAATAGTTCCTTAGATACCAAACTTACAAAATGAAACATTGCCAGCATAGCTGCCAACTTTTACGCTTTTTTGTTACCACTAAAATTTAATAGAATTTTTTTCCTTATGTAATATCAGGATTTTGTCGATTTAATAAAATAAAATTTACCATCAATTTTTAGTGGTAGGAGAAAACCGTAAAAGTTGGCAGCTATGATTGCCAGAAACTTACAGTAGCAAACGAAAACGTGAGATTTGACAAAATAGATAACACCAATGACCGCTCATGATCACTAGCAAAAAGTTTTTTTCAAAAATTGTATAGTCGTATTGTGTCCTAATCAACAGAACAATGAAATTCAATTAAAGTATACTCTTAGTTCGTCAGCCATTATCGAAAGACATCAAAGTTTCATTCTATTAAGATTTGGGGAGAAATGTATTCACACATCGTTTGGTAATAACACATCGTTTAATTAGTAGTATTGTGTCCTAATCAACAGAGCAATCGAATTCAATTAAAGTATACTCTTAGTCCTTCAGCCATAATCGAAAGACATCAAAGTTTCCCTCGATTAAGACTTGGGGAGAAATGTGTTCACACATCGTATGGTAATAACACATCGTTTAATTAGTAGTATTGTGTCCTAATCAACAGAGCAGTCGAATTCAATTAAAATATACTCTTAGTTCTTCAGCCATTATCGAAAGACATCAAAGTTTCACTTTATTAAGATCTGGGGAGAAATGTGTTCACACATCGTTTGGTAATAACACATCGTTTAATTAGTAGTATTGTGTCCTAATCAACAGAGCAATCGAATTCAATTAAAATATACTCTTAGTTCTTCAGCCATTATCGAAAGACATCAAAGTTTCACTTTATTAAGATCTGGGGAGAAATGTGTTCACACATCGTTTGGTAATAACACATCGTTTAATTAGTAGTATTGTGTCCTAATCAACAGAGCAATCAAATTCAATTAAAGTATACTCTTAGTTCTTCAGCCATTATCGAAAGACATCAAAGTTTCACTCTATTAAGATTTGGGAAGAAATGTGTTCACATATCGTTTGGTAATAACACATCGTTTAATTAGTAGTATTGAATCCGAATCAACAGAGCAATCGAATTTAATTAAAATATACTCTTAGTTCTTCAGCCATTTTCGAAAGACATCAAAGTTTCACTCTATTAAGATTTGGGGAGAAATGTGTTCACGCATCGTTTGATAACACATCGTTTAATTTAGTTGATGAAGGAATCAAAATCAATCATCATCGCTAAAACATCTTGAAGAGTATTTTTTTTACAGGGAGCTCTTTGTAAATGGAAAATAGACTCTCTAACAAATTCTGTTTCAGCACACTGAACAAGAAAAGCACAGGAATGTTGAAAATCACAGCTTCCAAGACCACAAGATCGTCCTTTGTACCCCCCGGAATTGTCCCTTCAGATCTCTTAACCAGATCGGTTATTCTGAATGATTATCTTAGAGAAAAGAGTTCGTCCTAAATCTCACAGAAGTTTGTAGCCTCAGATAAAAAAATCACTCCAGGATGAATGGCTAATATATATCACGTTGACGAATAATGACTGTTGGTGAAAATTTTATGAAAGGATTTCGCTTTTACATAAAGAGCGAAAAGCGGACATTTCGTAAACTTGTAATTTTTCTGGTAGTCACAAATTTTTATTTTGTTTATTAGCAATCCGATTTTGATTTTTGTGGTTATTAAAAGAGTTATGAGACAAAACGTCTGCCCTAGTTTTTTTTTCCACTTTCTAATGTATATCGGAAAATGGAAAATATGAAAATTTCTTTTGAGATTGTTTAAAAATAAAAATACTACTGCATTTTTTAACCCGCATATGTGGAATAGAATTAAAACAAGCATAAGAGAACGAAATGTCTATAAGAGAAAGATAATTTGAATTTGAGAAAGAATAAAATTCTAGTTTTCTCTAACATTGAATTTCATCATAATTTCATCCAGCACGCCCATCATTCAAATTCCTTGAAAGGCTTTAGTACCCCATTGACATACCATAATGACTAAAGAGCATTCTTGGGATCATTACTTTTGACTAATGAATATCTCTTTTTAAAATACAAGTTACTGTCATTTTGCATAATACGCAAAGAAAGAGCGCAAACAGAATAATTAAATGGATAATGTTTAGATGAACATCAAAGAACATTTTTCAAATATTTCAAATACTTTGCATTTAATATGCATATTTATAGTGATAGATATTTATATGTTGATTTTCAGTAACATTCCAAGATTTCAGATATTTACTAGTAATCTTAAATAAAAACATTACTCTGTATTAAGAAATATATGTGTGTGTGTGTGTGTGCAATAAAACTTTTTGATAATAACAACTATTAAATCTCAGGTAAATCGACAATATATATGAATCAATAATTTTAATACAATACAAAAATATGTAGGATCAAAGAATATAGGGTAGATTGGGTGAAGATGCCGTAGTTTTTGATTTATTTTTTTATAAAATCGCCTGTTGTTTTCATTTGTTATTTATTAATTTCCTGTTAAAGTTGTTACATTTATGTATGATTTAAAAATGTATTTCATTTTAGAAATATCATAGAAAGCATAAAAAATGTTGCTTTTGTAAATGCTTGCATTTCGGCATCTTATCCCAAGATTGGGTAAGATGGCCATACATTACATAGGAATTACATAATGAAAGAGCGTAAAAAATGTTGGACACTTACCAAAGGTGTTAAGACGAAACAGCAATAAAAAAATCACTATTTAAAATTTAAATAAAATAACACAAACTGGAATTAAAGTATCAGTAGGGAAGCCTCTTCCACACGACTGAATAGCGTTTTCCTACAGTGCCTGCGCATAGGAAAACCACGTGACACGGCATCTTGTCCAATACGGCATCTCACCCCAAGTTACCCTAAATTCACAAATCCAAAAAAAAAAAAAAAAAAAAAGGAAAAAAAAATAAAAGTATGTGGAGAAAAAATCCGACGAGCAGAGTGCGAAAATACTACAGGAAGCAAATGGAACTAATACTGCGAAACACTTTATCCAGGGCAATATTCCACAATATAAGTAAATTGTATATATATATATGTGTGTGTATGTGTGTGTGTGTGTGTGTGTGCATTAACAATTGCCTTATTAGTCCAGGCAATAGGGAATTTTACCTGGAAAAATTAATGGTAGTTCTGGAAATCGACTTTCTTTATGTTTTTTGGGTTGCTGAATCCGAATTTGTAACTTCCCACCAAAATTTCCTCCGGCAACCTCCCCAAATTTTGGTAAATTCCCCCCCAAAATAGGTTTTTTTCAAAAAATTCAATTTTTTTATTGTTTCAGGGGGAAAATATCTAGAAATTCAGAAAGTAGACTAAATTTGCAACAAATAAGATATATGACATTATGACGTAGGATGAATGGGGAGGGGGGGGGCTGCCTCGGAACATGCCTCGAGGGGGCGCGATCATACAGCAACTCGGCAGCTCACCGCTTATCTCCGTATTATTTTTACATGCTTTCAGCGGATGCGACTCTACATCGGCTATATTCGGCCATGGTAAAAGAAAATTCATCAAAGTCCTCGCCCAAAACCCAGATTTGATTCCTCTCGTGCAGCTGTTCCAGATTCCAAATGCAGACCCACAAGATATCGCAAAAGCTGGGAATCAGTTTTTACTTCGCTTGTATGGTTGCAAAGATAAAAACATGACTTTGAACGCTTTTAGACATCAGTGTTTCATCAAGTCCGCGTATAATAATAAACATAACATTGCTTCTTTACCCCCAACTGAAGCTGCTGCTGAGCAACATTCATTCAGGGTGTATCATCAAGTCCAACTTTGGCGAGGAAATGTTATGGAACCAGAAAAATGGGGCTGGAAAAAAATCAGCTACGGACTATATCCTATCACTAGTTTAAAACCTCCCGCTCCACCAAAGCTTCTAAAGCTTATCTCCTGCAAGTGTAGGAAAGGTGCATGTAGTTGCAAGAAAAGCGGGTTGAAATGTTCCATCATGTGCTCGAGTGCAATAATTCATGTGAGAATATCCCTGAAGTTATCCTCGAGGACCTGGATGAAGATGATCCACAAGAAGTGGAACTCGAACTGTTGACCGAGAAGATCGATCAGGGTGACGAGAACGTTGAGGAATCATGTGAACCTGAAGGTCCAACCTCTGCAGAGCTTGAAAACACGGATGATTTGTTAGGTTAGTCGATTTTTATACCTTCTTTTTTTTCTTCTCTTTCTTAACATTTTCAGAACAAAATTCAACTATTTTTATAACAAGATTTGGCTAACTATATGCAATTAAAATCGATTGGTTTATCGATCAATCAATTCGTTTTAAAAACGCAATTTGAAACAAATTATATCTTTGCAACGCATGAAATTAATTTTCAACTTGAATAACAAAAAATTTCGTATATTTCAGACACTTGTGAAACCCACGAAACAACATTTGATGGATCTGACAGTGATCATATTGAAAAAAAGGAATCTGGGTCCTCGGCTGCAGTCAAGCGGAGAAGCAGAATTTAAAATTATCTCGAATAATTTGAATAATAATTAGAATAATAAATAAAAATAGAAAAAAAAGACTCGGATTTGTCATTATTTTTTCAATACTTTTTTTATTTCGTTTCAAAACTTTTCATTAGTAAAGGAAGTTTGGAGGGGAGACGGGGGAGCGAACGTAAACGATGTGAGTGGTTAAGCGGAATTGCGTACAGTTTAATTACTTTTAAAAATATGAATTATAAAAAAAAAAATCCCTCCCCCCCTTTGCTCAACAGACGTCTAAAAGAAGGTGTTTTCCAAGTATCTACTTGCAATGGGTCCAGAATACAATACAGTTCACCTCTTATCTCCGATTTATTACGTAAAATCGGAGATAAGAGGTGAGCTACCCAGATGCTATATGATCGCGCCCCCCTCGAGCCATGTTCCGAGGCAGCCCCCCCCCCTCCCCGTTCATCCTACGTCATAATGTCATATATCTTATTTGTTGCAAATTTTGTCTACTTTCTGAATTTCTAGATATTTTTTCCCTAAACCAATAAAAAAATTGAATTTTTAGAAAAAAACCTATTTTGGGGGGGGGGGGATTTTACCAAAATTTGGGGGGGTTGCCGGAGGAAATTTTGGTGGGAAGTTACAAATTCGGATTCAGCAACCCAAAAAACATAAAGAAAGTCGATTTCCAGAACTACCATTAATTTTTCCAGGTAGAGCCCCTATAGGATCTCTATTGCCTGGAATATATAGTAATTTTGCAGTTAATGGTATTGTTCTGGGAAGAATTGGAGTGCATTACTATTTTAATATGTTTGTAAATTGACTTTTAAGCTTTGCATAAAAGTTCACTGATGAAATGAGATGAAAATGGTAATTGAAGCATAAGTCAATAAAACAACATTTTTACAACATAAAATTTTTATTATAAATCGCAAAATATATATATGAAGGGTGCAGAGGCAAAATTCCCACTCTCCACATAACCTAGTTTTTAGAAAAATGCAAAAAAAATGATTATTATTAATAAACATGGTATACTGGCACAATTTTTTTTGTATGATATTTTTGTTGTCAATATAACTGGTTGCACATAGTCCTAAACCTGTAATAATTGTGGTAAAGGTAGAATTTAAATTTAAATATGGAAAATCTGAGTTTTGCAGGAAACTTTTATGGGTAATGTTAGTAATAAACCAAAATAGCTACGAATTAAAAAAAAAATTATCATTAGTTTTTATTATGTTATTTTGGAGGGTAATAAACAACAAAAATCGAAAAACCTTTATTAAAAATAATTTGTGCAGAAATTTTACTATTAGACATGGCTCAATTTCTTCACTGTCATTAAACTAATGCAACATTTTACACTACTTAATGACAGTACATTTTACACTACTTAATGACCACTTACTTACAATACCTCCCTGATTGGTTGAATTGGAGAATGTGAGTTTTACAGCAAAACAGTTGTTGGATAATGTGAGTTATACATCAAAACGAGATTTTCAGCATTTTTTTTCAACCTTAATACGTTTTTTATGGTCCAAATCACTATTACAGTCCGATTCGCCTTAAAAAGACGAACACGGTGATATGAATAACTCAATACTTTAAAAAAGTAGTTAATGTGACTGTTGCATCTGCACCATTCATATATATATATATATATATATATATATATATATATATATATATTATGTAACATCCAATTCGATCATAAATCACTTTTGGATTCACCATTGGAATTCCTAACCGGCTCCACAATTGATATATACTAATGACTACGAAACATTCTTGGCGGTGTTAATTCCTTCATAAAAATGCTATTTGAAATACGCTTAGGAGATAAAAGTTACTGTCCCTTTTATGATACACAAGAGAATCACATTAGAGAAAGCAATAAAATACTCAACGAAGCAGGTTTACATAAACATACTTGAAGTATTTCGAATGTTTCAAATAACTCTACGCTTAAATAGTGTAAAGCTACTTCTCACGATATTCATGAATAAAAAAAAAAAAACACCTTTATGAAAAATTAAAAAGAACGAAAAATCATGCATCATGGCATAGATTATGAAACACTATCCAGCGCTATTGGAATACTGTTAAAAAATTTCATTTTTGTTCATACAACGAAATGAGATATTTAAACAAGCATTTTAGAAAAAACACAACTCAGTAAAAAATCATCTACCCTATTAAAATCTGTGCGCGTATCTATCTATATAACCTCAAAAACTCGGAAACCACACGGTGCAGGGCTACCAAATTTGGCGCACGGGTTGCTGGTAGAGGGCCCATGAACGATTGGAGTAAAAAATTCGAACATTTTATATAGCTTTTTTGTTAATTTTATGTTTTTGACGAATTTTTGACTTTTTATGTTCAACCCGTAATCGCGCGAGTTCAAATCATTTCTAAATGTTTACTGGAATGTGAGATATACATATTATGTACGCCACGCTGCAATACTAAGAAGCTGTAGCGGGTATTACAATAATTCTTAGAACAAATAATTACGCAAATAATTAGAGATTATTTAATTGCGCTTAATTATAACTTTTTTGCAAAAATAAAGAAAAACATTTTATCACAAACATAAAAATCCCCAATTAATAAAAAACCCCAAAACTTTTTATTCTATTTATTCCCTTATTCCAAAAAGATATCGTTTTATCGTCTGCTGCCATAGCAACATGATAAATTAAATTTCATTTAAAAAAAATGCACAGTAGTAGAAAAATATTTTTCTACATATTACATAGATACATTTGGTTGTACTGATTTTTATTTTTAATTTTGGTTTTAGAATTAAATTAATGAACTCCCGTGCGTAGAACGGGTTAAACAGCTAGTTTTCTATAATTACCATCCATAGCCATAGAGATGTGTGAGAATTCATTCATTCAACCCTGTATATGAGCTACACACATCGTAATATACTAAAAATTAAATTTTTAAATGTATAGCACAGTTGTACAGCAATTATGACTCATATCAGTTCTGTAACCGATTTTTTTTAAAGTCTCTGTTAAATAAACAATAAATTTTATGTACTCTATGATTTGTAGAAACCATGTTGCAGTGAATCTGAGTAATGTATATCAATTTCATTGAAATAGTCTAAAATTATTAAAATACACTGCAAAATACATCCATAGATAATCATGCAATGGAATACTTTTACGCGTCTCTGTAAACGAATTATAATTTCTATGTACTATACAAAGCATCTTGCCAATCTCAATTATGCATATCAATTTCATCATGTTTTAAACAGTATAACATCATTAAAATGCACTGAAATCTATTTTTCCCGATTGACCATAATGTAACAGAATACTTTTAAGTATCCCTGTAAACGAATCATAATTTCTACTTATTCTATACGTTATAGAAAATATGTGGTTATCCCCTTCAGTGACGCATATCAATTTCCTTACATTTGAAATTGTGTAACATTGTTGAAATCTCAAAGTAACCATACTTAGAGTGATAATCTCTTAGTGATAATTATTTACCTACATAAAATTTATTTTACTGTTTATAATATTTTTATTTTACGCCTATTTGCAATTAACAGAAGCATTTACTGCTACATTAGAAAACCTCTCTGTAATTGTTTCTTTTTAACAGGATAGTAAAATATTTCAAATTTATCTTCATACATACCTATACACAGAAGACTGATTTCATAAACTTTCTCTTTCGGTTCAATATAGTCTGTTGCTACTCGGAAGTATAGGATAAAGTATTCAGTTTTCATTTTATATTCTCTTAAAGAGGTCAAAAACATTCAACAAAACATTGAAATTCAATTTTGTAGTCTAAAGTATTTATTTCTTGACTCGTGACCATAAATTTAAAATCAATATCAGAATTTCTTCTACAAACTCCTTCTTCTGAATATACAAGTTTAAATTAAGGAGTAAAAAGTACGTTGTTTGGAAAAAGTAACACGGGAACTAAGATTAAATATGGAAGAAAAACAACCAATCTACAAATAAAATGCTGCTTAGGAAAATAGCGGTTTTCTGTTTGATTTAATATTATTCCAAAGTCATAATGAACAGAGGAAAGTATATTCAACTAGGTAAATTATATCCAATGGTTGGAGTATCATAGTTGAGATTTTTTCAAACAGAGCGAAAATATGCCGGAACCAGGATTCGAACTTAGGTACTTTGACTTGCCGTGCCAACGCTCTCCCTACTGAGCCTATCCCAATGATATCCTGGCTAGCATATTTCGCTCTTATTTGTTGGACAAGGCTGTGAACTGCAGCGCTAATTTCATTCATCCGAGCTATGACTATAGCTGTATACCATGTAATTAGGTCATAATGAACAGAGGAAAGTATATTCAACTAGGTAAATTACATCCAATGGTTGGCGTAGCATAGTTGAGATTTTTTTCCAACAGAGCGAAAATATGCCGGGATAAGGACTCGAACCTGGTACTTTGGCTAAAGATACTCCAACCATTGGATATAATTTACCTAGTTGAATATACTTTCCTCAGTACATTATGACCCAATTACATGGTATACAGCAGTTTCCGTGCTATTTCAGATTCATCGTGTAAAATGCTATAGTTATGGCTCGGATGAATGAAATTTGCGCTACAGTTCGCAGCTTTTTCCAACAAATAAAAGTGAAATATACTATCCAGGATATCGTTGGGATAGCTCATTAGGGAGAGCGAGTGCAAAGTACCCAGGTTCAAGTCGTGTACAAGCTCAGTTTTATACTCAGTATATAAGCTTCAAATTTTGAACACATACTATTCAAGACATGGGGAAACTTATTATGCGGAAAAAATAGTTCAAGAAATCATCTATAGTTGGCACTGAACAACTGGGCTTATGTTGAAAAGATGCGAAAACACATTTTATGTGAACGTACCAAACATTCATGTGACAAGGACCTTATCGACGCAGGGAATGCTGCTCAATATGGTTCCCTTCTTGAAGATTTAAAATCTGCAGACTATGGTCAGCTTGTTCAACTGCGAATCGTAACTGGTCGACTGAGATGCTTCTCACATGCAGAGTGATACCTTCTTTCAAGTTGGCCAAAATTACTTGACGCCCTCCATAAACAAGATTTTTAAGTGTTCCTACAGCCAAAAATTACACGAAAGTTACAGAGAACGATATGGCCAAGTTGTCAGAACACTACCATTAGTGAGACGTTGCCAAAGAAACTGCTGTACACAGAATTCAATGTGTGGAGGCGCTCTATCTTACATAAAGGTAACTGAGTCTTGCAAATCGAGTACAACAAAAGTTTCTAACATAATTTTGAACCTGTTGGAAGTCACAATGCATGTCACAGAGCCATTGCGAATAACCAGTTCGAAAAAGAAAGGTCGAAGAATGAATGTTGCTTCCACATTCCACATGTGTGATGTCCACATTCCACATGTGTGATGTCCCCATTCCACATGAGATGTCCACATTCCACATGTGTCGTCCGCATCCCACGTGTGTGAATCCAGACCAGAATGTAACTTTCGGTGAGTAGAGTGGAATTTCTTGGAAGGTTTTCAGTTTCCCAAATGCTATAATTATGGGTGCTCAGTGTTCTATTGAGGTGGAAATGAACCTCATTGCTCCACAGAATCTGTCATGGCCCTGATGCATCCACTTTAACTCTTCAACTTCTGTTTTTTTTCATATTTCATTGTACAACGCCATCTATAGGTTTTTCTAGAACTAAATTTTTCTCGCCTAATGCGTTTCCCCATCTCTTGAATAGTATGTTTAGAAAATGTGAAGCCTATAGACTGCGTAGTTCGATATATAGGAAGGTCAGAGTAGGGGTGTATTAACTATGGCAACCCGGTATATATATATCTTTATTAAAAACAAATTGTTTAAGATTGTGATCCAAACCCTAATATACTACATTCTGACAAAATCAGGAATTTATTTTCTCTACCTGCTAAAAATTGCTAGATATTGCTATTCAGCTTGCAAAGTATCGAACGGTTTTTCAAGTAAGAGAAATAACTGAGAAATGACTGTATATATCTTTTACTTACCCATCATACGTAGTATAGAGTAAGTCTTGTGATCCTTTTAAAAATCGAAAATTTTTTTGACGGATTTACACGCTTCAGACACTGGAGATTCCGAAAAACATATTTTTAGAAAAAAAATTGCCGTCCGTCTGCCTCTGTGTATGTGTCTGTAAACGCTCTAACTCCCGAACAAATTGAGATACAGACTTAAAATTTGGTATGTACTTAGTATGTAATAAGGAGAAGAAGCTTATTGAATTTCAGTAACTTCGATTATACGAAATTATTTTTTCGGACTCTCGAAATATTCGTTCTGATAAAAGGCATATAATTTTTTTCGAAATTGTTTATTTTAAAGGGAATATAAAAGACAATAAAAAACATAAATTTTGCATCAATAATGAAGTCGATCGGATAATGAGTTGCCGAGATATTTGTAATCCTATTTTCCACACTCTTCGATTTTTCATGACACTATATTTCATCCAAATTTGAATTCAAAGATATATTTTAATTGGAAAAGAGACGCTTCATCCGACGCAGTAAACTGTTAGTTAATAGGATTATCATTTTTGGAGTTATAAGGCTGTTTCTTTTGCAGAATTCAGTAATAGAGCATTTAAAGTTTATGACGTCATCAAGCCACGATTTTAAATACTCTATCTACCGAACAAATTGCGATAGAGGCTTGAAATTTGGTATGTACTTGGAATGTAACAGTGCGACAAAGCCTATTAAATTTCAGTAGCCTTAGTTATCCGGAACTATTTTTTCGGACTTTCGAAATATTCATATCCGTGATGGGTAAGTATTACGGTGGCCCCCAATGACTAGTTTTCGTTCGTGGCTATATTATATTTTCGTAAACTAAGAAACATGTATATTTTTTTACAGTGTACATACGCACACATACAAGACCGATTTTTATAAATCCTTTTTTCGGTTCACTACCATCGGTTTCTACTCGGAAGCATTCAAGAGTGGATTCAGTTTTCATTTTGTATTCTCTAGAAGAGGTCAAAAACACACAACAAAACATTGGAATTCCATTGGATTTTGCAGTCAAAAGCATTTATTTCTTGATTCGGGACTATAAATCTAAAATCTGCTTTGGAATTCTTTCTACAAACTCTCCTTCCATCAATACTACACAGTTTGAATAAAGGAATGAAACCTAATCTATTTGAAAAGGGGACACCGGAAATAAGATTAAATAGGGGGAAAATAACAACCGCTCTACAAACTAGCCGTTGAGGGCAACCGTAATACTTACCCATCATGGTTATGCATAATATAAAATATGAAAATAAAACATGTGTAAACTATTTATAAAAAGCATTGCAATTCGAATAAAATCCTGGCTTGATGACGTCCTGAACTGTAAATGCTCTGTTAATGAATTGTGTAAAAGAAACATCCTTATACTAACTCCAAAATTGATAATCATGTTAACTTACGGTTTACTGCGTCAGATTAAGCGTCTCATTTCCAGTTAAAATATATCTTTGAAGTGAAATTTGAATGAAATACAGGGTCATGAAAAATCGAAGAGTGTGGAAAAAAGGATTACAAATATCTCGGCAACTAATTATCCGATCAACATTTTTTATGCAAAATTTATGTTTTTTTATTGTCTTTTATAGTCACTCCTTAAAATAAATATATTCGAAAAATTTTATATACTTTTTATCAGAACGAATATTTCGAGAGTCCGAAAAAAATAGTTCCGGATAATCGAGGTTACTGAAATTTAATAAGCTTCTTTCCATTATTACGTACTAATACATACCAAATTTCAAGTCTCTGTCTGAATTTGTTCGGGAGATAGAGCGTTTAAAGATCCACAGACACACAGACACACAGACGGACGGCAAATTGTTTTTTTCTAAAAATATGTTTTTCGGAATCTCCAGGGTCTGAAACGTACATTTCGTAATATAGTTTTTAACTCACTCTTCCTGACATGCTACATTTCGTAATAATTTTTTAAATCACTCTTTCTGACATGCTAGATTTCGTAATCGATTTTTAATTCACTCTTCCTGACAGGCTAAAATTATAAAAGTATGCACAAAGGTGTGTTTCCGATGACAATGCAACATTTTAATATTTTTAGAATTTAATTACAAATTAATATCATAATTTAAGGCATTTTTCCGTTAGCCCGACACAGGTGTTACATCGCCAATTATTCTTTACGGCTACAATTGTATATGAATTACAAAAACAATGAATTTAATTATGTGCCAAACCACGTTTGCCAACAAAATGCCAACTGGCTGTGAATATTTTAAACTTAAAATACAACTACGAAATGATTTTACCACTATAAAAGGGCAAAAAATGTATAAAAAAAGTATAATACATTTTTTGAAAAATACGCTTTAATCAATTAATAGTACTATTTTAATTAAATTATGATTATATGTTGAAAAATCAATTTAGAAATCCTATAAGATTAAATGACACTTTTTCTTTCCTGTTGCCATATTCTAAAAAAGAAATAGAACAAATATTATAATTTCTTTTAATAAATTCAGTAGTGCACGCTTTCTACCAAGCGAAAAAGAAAAAGCGGTGAATTTACCATGATCGGATTCAGTGCTACGCTAGAGTAATGTATTGTAATGAAAATATTTTGGAAAAATCGTGAATTGCTGTCATGAAATCAGGTGTGATAAGAGTGTATATGCCAAAAAAAAAAAAAAAAAAAAAAAAAACTATTTTTATTTTTTTACTTATTTTAATTAAACACACACACTTTAAGGTTTTCCTTAAATACAAACTTACGACATTCTGGCTAAGTCAGAAATTTAATTTCTCCACACACATAAAGTTTTCAGATACGGCTAATCAGGTAAACAAAGTATTAAATTTTTTTCTCCAATAAAAGTAAAGCGTCTTTCAGATAATATCATAATATAGTATTTCATGTTTAAACCAATTTTCAGAAGACAGAAGATACGAATTTTTTTTATGACACTGTGCAATGTAAAACGTTCCAGAAATGTTTCTTGTGTAGAAGAAAATTTTAAAGATAACTCAGTCAGTGTAACCTTATATTTAATCACTGGACTCGAAACATTTTCTTTATCTTCAGAAACCATTTGTAGAAGCGCTCAGACTCCTCAGGAAACAATAGGTTTGCAAAATTAACCCAAAAATATTTAACCGAAATTTACGGGCAGAAAAAGGCAGTTTTTGTTTTAGAAAAAATTCCGTTAACTTCGAAAATCTAATGCTTTTTTATAAATTTTTGGTTGGCTATTTTCTAAACGCTTTCTGAGCATATGGGTAAATAGGACACTACATTATCGTATGTTGATGAGGATAGGGTATTGCAAATAATTTTCAGTTACTGTTAATCAGATAACAAAGTATTGAAGTTTCTCCCCAAATAAAATTAGAGTCTTTCAGACACTATCTCAAGTATTTCATGTTTAACAATTTTCGGAAGACGGAAATTACGAAATATTTTTCACGGCACTGTACATTTTAAAAAAAAGTTCGAGAAATTTTTCTTGTGTAGAAGAAACATTTAACGATAACTCAGTGCAACCATATATTTAACCCTTAAACTATGAAAGTTTCCGTTATCTTAAAAAACCATTTGTAGAAGGAGCACTCAGAATCCTCAGAAAACAAGAGTTTTGAAAAATTAACCCAAAAATCTTTAACCGAAATTTACGGGCAGAAAAAGGCGGTTTTGGCTTCAGAAACGTTTCCGTTAACTTCGAAAACCTATTGTATATATATATATATATATATATATATATATATATATATATATTTTAAAGGTTTTTAGGTGCCCTTTTCCTAAATGTTTTCTGAGCATGTGGAACAGGGCCCGTTTTTCTATAAGCTTGTTTAACTAAAAGCTATAGAAATATCTGTAGAAGTTCAATAGAAATGTTTGTAGAGCTTCAATAAAAATATCTATAGAAATAATATACAGCTTCTATAAAAATATGTGTAGAATTAATTTTGTATAGAATCCTGGTGGTCACCCTCCCAAATAATAACCATGACCGATGCTGTTTGACTTCAGTGATCCAATGAAGGACTGGTACTTTCAGCATGATACAGCCATTGACAGTTTAAAAACTCTTGATACAGTATTTCAACTTTGTTTCTTTTGTGATTTGCGTTTCCCAATCACATATAGTCTTGAAAAAATATTTAAATATCTAATAAATTATTATTTGTTGAACTTGAAACAGTTCTTTAAATATTTATACTTCAGATTACAATATTTGAATAAAAATTCCAATATTAACCGTTTGAGTGCTATGTAGCGCGATAGCGCCGCAATGTATCTGCGGATCAAACAAATTTTGTTTCAACCCAGAAATTTTATTCAATAATTGAAATCATTTAATTTTTAAGTATTTATTTGTTTTTATTGAAATCACTGCCATTTTATTTCTACTTTGCTATGTTCTGGGGATGTGTGGCATCTGACCACGGGCTCCTCAGCTCAAATTTGTTCGGAGTCAGCGATCTAGTGAGTTACATTTTATAAGATAAAATTTCTGGGTTGAAACACAATTTGTTTGATCCGCAGATACATTGCGGCAATATTGCGCTTCATAGCACTCAAACGGTCAATAAAGTGAATAAAAATTATTAAATTAGATGAATGGTTTTATAAATTTAACAGCAAGTTAATAAATTATTATAAAATTAACCATCAAATTAATGAATTATAAACAAATAAATTAATTAATCATAATTTAAATCACAGTTCGATTAATATGTTATTACATTGGCAATTGAATCACAATGTATTAAAATTGAATTAAATTATATACATATAATCATGTTAAATCTATGGAGTACTGTTATATATTAAACTGATGCATTTAAAAAAAATATTTTTTAAATATATATATATATATATATATATATATACAAAAATATATATATTTTTAATATATAAATTTAGTACAGAGAAATTTTAAAGTAGTAAATTAGTAAATAATAATTTGGAGCTTGGTGCGATATAATTAAAGTAAAAATAAAATACAACGTTAAAACACCAGTATAATTGAATCTACAGCATACCGGTTTCGGTAGCATATAGCATACCCTCCCCAGTGCTGAAGAAAATGGAAATTTGCTCATATATATAGAAATGATAGAGGATTCAAGTGACAAGTTTATTAACCAATAGGAAAACGGAGAGTTCCAGGCAAACAGCCAATAGGAAAATAGATAGGAAATGGAATAATGGAGGATTCAAGTGACAGATTTATTAGCCAATAGGAAAACGGAAGGTTCTAGGCAACATCCAATAGGAAAATCGATAGGAAATTGAAACGCTATGTTGAGAAATAGTTTAAAAAGTTAAGAAAAATTGGTTTTAATGCAATATTTCCAGCAGTCTGATAATGGTGGAATAGCAAATTCACAATTAACAAGATTTCCAAGATTTTTATGAATATGGAATGCTTCAAGGAAATTAAGTTCGTGTACAGAAGTAGGTTTAGATATTATTTTAACCAAACTGAAGTTGAAAACGTGATTCATCTCCCAGCAATGTTTTGCAATAGTCATCTCCCAGCAATGTTTTGCAATAGCTAACTATTGCAAAAACTATTCTTAACTTTTTAAACTATTTCTCAACATAGCGTTTCGATTTCCTATCGATTTTCCTATTGGATGTTGCTTAAAACCTTCCGTTTTCCTATTGCCTAATAAATCTGTCACTTGAATCCTCCATTATTCCATTTCCTATCTATTTTCCTATTGGCTGTTTGCCTGGAACCCTCCGTTTTCTTATTGGTTAATAAACTTGTCACTTGAATCCTCTATCATTTCTATATATATGAGCAAATTTCCATTTTCTTCAGCACTGGGGAGGGTATGCTATATGCTACCGAAACCGGTATGCTGTAGATTCAATTATACTGGTGTTTTAACGTTGTATTTTATTTTTACTTTAATTAGTAAATTAGTACACATAACTTTTAAAAGACCAAAAAAAATTTTTTTAATAAAAAAAAATCTATAGAATCATTAGGCTATAGAACTTAATTCTATAAGGTTTATAGTACTCTATAGAAAAACTGTTCTACCGAAAAACAAATTCTACAGAACTTTTAAGAACTCTATAGAAACATTTTCTATAGAACTCTTCAAACCTCTATAGAAATAGTATTCTATAGAAAGACTATTCTATAGAACTTGTAAAGAATTCTATAGAGTTCTATACAGCTCTATGAACTATTTTCGTAAGGGTTAATATCAATAAAACGGATTATTAATTAATTAATATCAGTTATTAAATATGATTTAATAGGATAAAAAAATGAGATAATAAATAAGATGTGTTTTTGTTCTATGACATTTTTAAAAGTGATGTTTTAACACCTTTTTTGTCTTTTTTTTTGGGGGGGGGGAGGCACATTTTTACCGTGTTCAGAACAACATGGCAGGTGAAAATGGATAAAATTTTCAGAAACCTTTCTGCTATGTTAAAAAAACACTTTTGTAACATTTACAGTGTAATAAAATATATCAAATTTACCTTTATACATTCGTAAACACACAAGACATTTTATAAACCCTCCTTCTCTGTTCACTATACAAACGGTTTCTTCTCTGAAACATACAAAGAAGTATTTCGTTTTCATATCATACCCTCTAAAAAGAGTCGAAAACACTCAACAAAACATTGAAATTCAATTGGATTTTGCAGTCAGAAGCATTTATTTCTTGATTCCGACCATAAATCTAAAATCAATATCGGAATTCGTCCCATAAGCTTTGCTTTCTGTATATACGAGTTTGAACCGAGGGGTAAGAAATACATATATTTGGAAAAAGGAGCAAGGGATCTAAGATTAAATAAGGGAAGAATAACAACCGCTGTACAAATAGTATGTTGCTTAATAAAATGGCGGTTTTCTAATAAAATATATATGATTCCATATTTTGTCCCAACTGTACATAAGTTTTAGAGTTGTGTTTTATTAAAGAGAACCTTTTTATGTATGTTCTGAAACATAAAACAGATACGATATATATATATATATGTTTATATGTATATATATGTATGTATATTTATATATATATAATATATTAATATATATATATATATATATATATATATATATGTGTGTGTGTGTGTGTGTGTGTGTGTGTGTGTGTGTGTGTGTGTGTGTGTGTTTGTGTGTGTGTGCGTATATTATATAAAAATTTTATTTCGCAATATTCCTTTAAATTACTCTAAATTCTGACATATTCATTATTTCCTTATTTCTTAATAATATTTATTCCTATTTAATTTCTTTTTAAAATTAAAACGCGTATATTAATATAATTATCTTATTCCAAATTTTAATCTAAAACTTTAAGTCTATTCGAAACTTTTATCAAGTATCCAATCTATAATATTCTGAGAGACGCTAGTTTTTCATTTCAAAATTTTTTAAAAGCCATTTTGTTATTTTAGTCTACGGGCTGGATTCGGGCGCTAGATTTTTTTTTACTTCAAAATCAATGTGCCACTAAATCCGAGATTCTTTCTTATTAAAACCACTCCATAGCGCGTCATTCGCTTAGCTAAATTTCGCCTCTCACTGATTGGTTTGTGTACATATTACGTCGATTGTGTAGCTTCCCACGCATTTAACAAATAGCCATTGCAAGAGTTCGAAGAACAGAATTTTGTCTTGTTTTCAAGTGCTGAACCAACTCTTATTTGGTGTTCTTATGACCAAGAATTTCTAAACTAGCTATTTAAGATCACCTCAGCGATGTAATGATTGGTAGTCAAGTCTGGCTTTAGAAAATATCTGCGTCGTGTGGGAAATCTTCGTCATCTCTTCTGTGCCTGGATAAATGCTTTTATTGGGATAACTAGCTTAGTATTTATGGAGAAATTCTCAATTAGATACATTCATTGCCTACATTCCTCATCATCATTCATGATATATCGACGGCATAATTAACCATCTTTAACCAGCTGCCAGTTTCTAGTGAAATTTTAAATCATACAGCTAAAATCTAACATATACAATTACATACATACATGCATACATTTATCTACGTATAGTTAAAATGAAATAACTGAAAATTAAAGGAAAATATATAGCAAAAATTAAACACAATAAATGGAAATGCACATATGAAAAACTATGAATATCTTATGGATTCGTCAGAAGCGTTTCATAAGAATAAATCATAGTAAAGATATGTTATTTCGCCGAATATTGTCAGTATTAAGCCTAAAACTGTATTATATTAAAATCTGATTGTCTGCATTTAGTTCAGAACTATTCCAACTAGAATATGGAACGCAGCGCGATGAAATTAATACCAGTTATCCACATGGATCCGAAGGTGTCATATAATCTCAGAATTTTGAAATTTGAATTAGTTTCCGATATATCAATTATTTGTAACTTTTAACGAAGTTTCTCTAAAGATGGCAACTAAATTACTCCCATTTTCTAAACAAAAGGAAAGAAAAGGGTAAATAATGGGATATCGTCTGCTATCCGAAATGATGAACAAACATCTTTATTTTTGTTTTCTTTGGATAAATCGATTTAATGGTTTCTAGTTTACATCCTCTTTAAAAAAATGTAATGTAAAAAATATTGATATGACTTATTATTTCTTTATTTACTAAAAATATTATAAACAAATTGGAAATTGTACGTCAAACGTGACAAATGAGATGCGCTCGTACTATAACTGGTTTCAGTGAAATGAATTATATCGTCTGTTATTATAATGTGATTAATTTCCATAATAAAATAAGTACTTTTTAATGTGGCAACATTTTATCTTTTGTTGACATTTACTGAAAATTCCAATGGCAAACTTAAGCCTACCTTTGAAAATTTCAGATCTTGAAATTCATATTTAGACTTTTTTTTTCTCTTATCTATTTCTCCGGAAACATCTATCCAAAAAACTGTCAGTAGATTATAGGATTGCTATAATAGAACAATTTTAGTATACAAGTTCGGTTTTTAAATTCAGTAATACGGAAATAATAGGACTCCATCTTAAATAGGACATAATCACCATGGCAACGTAGAATAATTACCTATCATGGGATATCATTGAATTAATTACGTATGATAAGATTTGATAGAATGAAGAAAACTTTTATTAATATCTTTTTACATTTTGATTTGATTTTCATAAAATTTTAAATGACTTGATAAAGTTCTGCAACGATTATATATATTAATTTTCAAACCATTTGGTTGAGTAGTGTTTGCGCTGTTATATGCGGACAGACGGACGGACCAGATGAGGACTATAGGTGCTACGTATTTATATAATTACGAACGGACCTAAAAAGCCGAAATATTTTAATATTATTGAGCCGCATTAAATAATATTTTCCGAATTGGTTTAAAATGTAAATGAATGGACTGTGATTGTTCTGAATATAGTAAAGGACATAGACTCAGGTTGAAAGTTTTTGTCCAAACTATAGCAACCCACAGAACAGAAATTAACAACATTTGCCTGGACGGATTCGCTTAGACGATTTAGAGAAGTAAACAGACATTAGTTTGGCAATAATGGTAAGCTTTCCAAATTTTTATTCAAAATCCTCTTGACCAATGGATTTTTATTCCCCGCATGTCGTCATTTTTTTTATAAAAACTGTAATTCTATCAAAATCACGAAACTTTCAAAATGTAATGTTCGTAATTTTCAGTTCATTTACATTCTAAAAAGTGATGGAGATAAAGAATGATATTTTTCATTCGAATGAATCATTTGGGCATGCGCAAAAGTATAGTTGCCAATCTTCGTATTTATTTTAATCAATTACCACCAGAAAATTTGTAAAGAAAGAGGAAAAAAGAATAGAAACAAATACAACATTCCAGCATTCATGTCTCTTTTTTCTTTTATTAATTGCCCTGTCAGAAATTGCGTAAAAGTAATTTCACAATTTTACATATTTGTAATTTAAATCTTATTGAAATTAAAAACTATGTTTTTCTGAAAACGTTCCTGGTAGAAATTGATTTAAAAAAATACTAGGGTTAGTTGTTATGCTTTTGCGCATGTCCGAATGATTTATTCGAGTATCAAAATCATTCATTCTGCACATCACTAATTCTAAACTTGATTCTTTGTTTATAAAAAGAAATTTTATAAACTTAATTTTATAAATCTCTCCTAAATTTAGAATTAAATCAGATTTCTTCTTTTCCCCCAAAAATCAAGAGACACTATTTGGCCTAACAGCAATGGCACTGGCAAGTGTTTTTAAGGTCTATACCTATTAACTCTGACAGAGGAAATAACATTAAAAAACATTTTTGACACATCTTATATAGTTGATGAACATTGTATGACATTTTAATAGAAGATTAAAATTTTTACAACATTTCGCTTATGAAAATTTGTTCGGATTTGACATACAGTTAGTTAAGATCGGCTACAGCGCTTAGAATACATAGTGTGGAAAACGGTTTTACCGTTTTTTAATTCAAAATTTTCGAATTCAAACCGAAAATTCTGAAACAAGAATTTTTACTATAAAAAGTCACGAAATATCTGCCATTAAGTAACAAAAAGAACATTATAGGGAATTTCTGGTATGAATGCGAAATTTCGGGATTTAAAAAAAGCCAAACTGGTAATGCTTTAAAAAGTGCTAAAAAATTGCAGCCGATAACCGTGCAACGATGCGGTACAATAATAGGGCGATCGCTGCGACATCTGCTTTAAAATAGATTTACCTCTAGCAAAAGTAACCGTTTCACTATTGACTACATGAACATAATTTCTGTTAATAAAATCTTCTTGTAAGTGTATATTTCAGCTGTAACTGATTTTGAAGTTAGTTTTTTATCATATCAGGGAATTAATCTTTTCCACTCTTCTAGCTGAGATTCATCCTTTGGTATGCTAAAGAGGGATCGTTTCTAGTTTGCTGTCTTGTATCGAGTACTGCAACCAGGCACAAAATAATGCGTATCATGTTTTTTGGCCATGATCAATATCATTCATATTTTCATAGCTTATGAAAATCACTATCCAAGTCAAAGGAAATAGTGTATAATTAATTATTTAAAATATTTACCACCAGCTGAAACGTTTTCTCAGTTCAATTCTTATACAATGTTTGCGTTGAAAAGAACTAGTAGACAGTGGCGTAGCCAGAGAGGGGGGGGGGTTCCAAAAGCTCTGGAAACCAGTAATTTTATAAAGTTTTCTTAGGCTTCAATATCGCAGAAGATTCTCCGATTAGATAAGGCAAATATATTTCTTTAAAATTAGTGGTATCCAAATCATCTGGATACTCCACCCTGTCAACGCCAGTGCTAGAAGATGTCGCTGAGATTGACCCGTTATCCTTTCAGCATCGTTCTACATTTATCGAATTGAATTTTTTAGCACTATTTTGTAGCCGTTTTCCACACTATGTATTCGAGGCTCTGTACTAGTATATATATAAATTTCTGACACTATTTAGCTTAACACCGCTGGCATTGGCAAGTGTTTTAAGGTTCATACCTATTAACTCTGACAAGGGAAATAACATTAAAAGAAAAAAAAAAACATTTTTGGCAAATCTTATATAGTTGATGAACATTGTATGATATTTTAATAGAAAATTACAATTTTTACAACATTTCGTTTATGAAAATTTGTTCGTAATTGACAGACAGTTAGTTATGTCAGTTAACCAGAATACCAAATTTACAATTTTTACAATTATTACATTCAAGTTCATTTAAATATGTAATATTAGAGAGAAAACACTTTGGTTGATATTATGATACACTTAATACTTGTTTTCCTCAGTGTGATTTATAAATATCGAAACAATAGGCTATCTCCTTAAATATTGCCCCTAGGCACATACTTCCAATTGCAAATTTTCATAAGAAAAGGTGCAAAATTTGATGAGATAAGTTGCAACTCCATGGGGGGGGGGGGTCGATTTTAGAAAATACAAAAATTAAATTTTTATACGGCCCCCGTAGGATAAAATTTCCAATTAGGAAATTTTTCCTTATCCAGTCCTGAATTAAACAAAAAAAATTTCATCTTGATATCTGCAAAATTCACAGAGATATTAAAATCCAAAATTGTGACTTACACCACTTAAGCATACCTCTGAGAAAAATGATATCAGTTCATTTGCAATGCAAGTTAGGGATCGACCATAAATTTACACATTATTAAAAGTCGAGCTAAGACAATGCCTTAACTTATAGATATAAAATAATAGCGTATAGATTTTTACGTTAAACTTGCTTGAGAAATATGCTAGAGGTCTGCATGAAGGCGAGATTGGCCCCAGGGTCGTAATCGGCACGGCCCGCGGGCCGGACTATGCCGGCCCGTGTCTTTATTGTTCTTAGGACGTGTCGGGAAGGCAATAAGTTTTGTAAAAATAGTAATAGCGATAATGAAACTTCTGTTAACGGAATCATTGGAAATATATTTTATAAATTACACAGAAATATTTTCAAAAATATTTTGTTTGTTATACAGCTTCAACAGTTATGATGTTTTTAAACCTATTTTTTATTTATTCCAAACGACATTGATTTTTAAAGTAAATTTTTATTCGATTGCAACAATCTAATAGTATAAATAATCATTAACGTTGCTATTGCGTATTTTTTTAATAGATGCCAAGCTCCCACTAATCTTCCGTTATAAGTGTGTTTATTTGACCCAGGTTCAATACGTTCCAACCAGAAACTCTTTGAAGAAATTCAATTGAATTAAGTAATGATTCGACTTAAAACATTTAAATTAAATAAGTCAAAGATTCCTTAAACAATTTTCTAGTTTTAAAGTGGTTAACTGGTTCAAATTAATCTACATATTACGGAGGATTAGTGGGAGGTTTGTCAGCTATGTTTGTCATGCGAAAACTTAGCAATCTAAAATATACTGTAAAATTTTCTTATAAATATGTACGTAGTATTTTTTAAAATAAGTTTAATTGTTTCTTAAGATAAATGGGAATTTTTTGTACAAATTTCGGCTTGTGCAGAAATCTAAAATATGCACAGACATCTGTCTAGATAATGAATTAAATAAAATTAAGTGCATCGCCCATGAAAATAGTTTTCTTTCGCATCTTATCAATAAATCCGACCTGAAACATAAAATGCATAAAATAAATTTATATCTCTAATAAACTTCGCTGTATACCAGATTTGTATGAGAGACTGGGATATGCGTTAAACAAATTTAATATCTGTACCCGAGAGCCAAACTATCGTAATCAGAAATTGAAGCTACAGGAAGGAGTTACTCACCTGGAAGCTTTTAAAAAGCATTTAAACGTTCTGTTAGGGCCCGATCTTTGTTTAAAACTTTAAATGCATTTTTCGGCATCATAAGTTTTTTTCAGCATTTCTCATCTTTAAATTTATATAAGTCAATAACCTCTATAAATGGTTCAAACTTGTAATATATATTTTTCAAATATTTCACTTATATTTTAATTCGGCAAATTTGAAAAAAAAAATTATTCACTTTTGAAAATATGATTTGTTTAAAATAAGTCGCATCTTTTTTTTTTAATTGCTTTTTTTTTAATTAATATTTTTCAAAATGCTGAATGAAAATGAAAATTTATATATTTCTATTTAATTAAAGGAAAACAATTCAATTCGACAAATAATATTTCGAGTTATAACAATTTTAAATTACTCTGCATTTTTTGAAAAAAAAAACAATTATTATTTTTTATTTTGTAAGAAGTCTTATGATGTGGTTCTGTTTACAAATTATATGGCTAATCATCACAAAAAATTCAAAATTCTAACTCTATAAATAAATAAATAAAATGTTTTCCGGACACCTTACAGTAACATTGTTTCTTGAATTACATGCATTTCAATTTGTGTCTGATCCCTTGAAGCCTCACGAATTATTAAAACGGACATATCTCCCTGAGTTTTTCAGATATCAAGATGGATTTTTTTTTTGTTTAATTCAGGAATGGATAAGGAAAAATGTCCTAATTTTTAATTTTTGTATTTTCTCAAATAGACCCCCCATGGAGTTGCAACTTACCTCATCAAATTTTGCACCTTTTTTATGAAACTTTCAAATTAGAAGTATGTGTTAAGGAGTAATATTTAAAGAGATAGCCTATTGTTTCGATATTTATGAATCACACTGTATAGTCAGTGGCTAGCCTCAATACTATTCCCTATTATGATATATGAGGGTTGTCCAACGCCGCGTCCGCGGGAACCATGGCGCCCTTTAAAGGTTTTCATGACGTCCTTTCAAATGAATCCTCTTACTAGGAATTTTGAAAATAAAATTCTATTTTAAACTATACTTCTTTAAAATCATTGTTCCGCATGATTTTTTGTATTATAGGTGGCGTTAAATTTTCTGCTCCTTTCTCTGCAAAATATTTTGATAGGCCTCTCTCTCAGGAAAGTGTAATTCTACATTTACTATGATTAATGTTTTTCTTAAAAAATTTTAAAATTATATTTTTTGTAAAATTTGTCATCGTTGTTGGTTTGACATGCATATTCAATCTGACGGATCTTGTAACACTTGCCTTAAATGAATAGTAAATAATGAACTAAATATTTTTTCTGTAGCTAATAATATGGATCCAGATCCACAACCGGAAATATTGAAAATTTTAACTTTGGTTGAGGAGCAATTAATTGCCCAAGTCCATCCAGTTATTACTGTTTATCGCATTGAAGGTGGTCAGATTGGATACAGTGGGCAAATATGTGAATTACAAAGATTGGAAACATACCTATTTCAAACCATTTGAGAAAACACGAGAGGCTATTGGAAAATGTAAAAACATCTTTAAAAGAGCTTTTAGTTGAAAATTTAAAAATATTTTGTAAAATTTTGCTTCGAAAATATTTTTACTTATAACATTCTTATATTATGAATAAAAAATTCCGAGGAAATTCTTAGTTATTTGGCTGAATTTACATTTCTAAAATTAAAATGCACTAAAACATAAAATAACGTTTTTGCTTAATACAGATGCAAAAATAATATATAAAAAAATATTGTTACTTTCAAATATTTATCTTATGAAATAATGCTTCACGAATCCAAACAAAGCATCGCTTTTGCTAGTTTATAAACAAAATAGATATAAATGTTTGCTTTTAAAGTGAGTGACAACTAAAGAGTCTTTTGTACATTGACCGAAAACATTTGGGGAAAGAGCTACGCAATACACATTCAGCCAAAGCTCGTTATGAATTGCAGCATATACACTATGGCATAAAATAACTAAAGACGTTCGTGGACATACAATTAAGAAAACTACAGTGCTATTCTTAACGCACTGTTATTTTAAATTGATAATACATGCTTTACAAACAGTTACTTAAAAATTAGATTTATTTTTTTATAAATAATTCTTTGACTAATTTATTCCGGTGGCAGTAAGTTAAAAGTTGTAACATTATATAATGTTAGAATATTAAAATAGAAATATTGTGTTCCCTCTTAAACTGATTAAAAATTCATTCATCATGTTTAAAATATTTTTAATTGAACCAAGCAACCGTTTCAGTAGTGCAATGGCAAAAGGTCCTTCAGGCCTGTACCGAGAGGAAAAGGTAGCTTTACAAAATATTCGTTTTAATATTTTAGCTATTGTTACACGAAAACAGCAAGCTAAAATGTAAAGAACCCTATTACAGAAGATTCGTTAAACTGACTTTGAATAAATAATTCGTGAAATTAGTCAGTTATAGCCAAGTTGGCTTCATTTATGAAGACCTATTTTTGGTAATATCGCCAAATTTGACGTTATTTCGCCAAGTGTCGCCGAGTTTGGCGAGAAATTGACACTAACGGATGTGAATATAATGCGTATGTTTGGGAAAATGATTACAACTATGAAAGATAATTTGCGAGGAAATCACGCTCACTAAAACTCATTAGTTAATCCCAACTTTCTTTTAATCTGCTGTCTTGTTTCAAAATGTCAGCCACACTAGAATTTTAAACTGCTCTATCTCAGCTATTTTTCAAGATAGAGACAAAACAAAAAATGCTCCGGAATCCTTGTATCAAGGCTTAACACTTAAATAAAAAATAAATTTGATTTTCTAATTTTTTGTACATATTTTTTAGTTTTAAATCATTTAGTGGCCGCCGTTTTAAAACAAGATGGCGGACCAAGCTGACCAACGAACTCGGTCGAGATATTGATCACCTTAATACACGCACTTAGTTATATTCAAATCGGTTCATAAATATGAGTGCTATCGTATGATATAGATCAGATATATATATATATATATATATATATATATATATATATTGTAATTTGACAGTGCTCTTTGGTATTGTGATTTCATTGTGTATGGTCAGTTTCTTATGTTTCAATGGTTAAATTTTACATACAGTTATATATATATATATATATATATATATATATATTAAATATAGAGTATATATATATGAGGAAATATTATTATTCGTGCGAAAAAACGTGGAAGCTAATGTTAAATCTATAGGAAGGTTCTTGGTAGATTTCACGCTCGCATTTTAATATTTTTAAATATATTTTTTTTTTTTTTTTTTTTTTGCATAGGATAGCTGAGGTTGATCTCTAACGTTATTAGGTTTCACTTTTTCGATTCTGGTTCCAGTTTTTTTTATATAAGGGTACTTTCACTTTCAGAACCGGTTCCAACCGGTTGAAAAATTGAAAATGCCCGCTTATAAAAAAAACTGTGACCAAAATTTAAAAAAGTAAAAACTAACAACGTTAGAGATCAACCTCAGCTATCCTATGCAAAACAAATATTATTTAAAAATATTAAAATGCGAGCGAGAAATCTGCCTAGAACCTTCCCATAGACTTAACATTGCCTTGAGGGTTTTTTCGCATGACTGATGTGGGCCCTTAAGCGATGGGGTAATATTAAAGTATTCTAGAAGTGTTGGAAAGTGTTTCATAATCTATGCTTGGCGCATGATTTTTTGTTCGTGTTTTATAGATACTGAGTTGAATATTTCAAAAGATGTTGACCGCTATAGTTAGAAAATTAGTCATACGCATACCTGCCAACTTTCAACTAAACTTCCGTACAACGCGAGTTAATTTGATCCAGGTTAAAGACATTTCTAACCAGAAAATATTTGTGAAAAAATAATATATATTTAGTTTCATGTTCTTACGTGGAACTTATTTGAATGCAATTCTGAAAAAAAAATTCTGGTGTGAAACAGGTTTAACCTCGGTTAAATTAATCTACATTGTACGGAAGTTTAGTGCAATGTTGGCAGGTATGCATACGTTATTGTAATGATTGAAAATATTTCTAGTAAAACATCAATATTGCTAAAATATTGGATTTGTGGGTTTTACATCGGTTAAAGCCAGTGTTTTAGGCTTTTACTTTCGCAATATTGGCAAAATGTTAACACTTCTATACTGTAGCAGTACTTCATGATATACTGAATATAATATTGACCCAATATTGGAACAACATATATCCACACCTAGTATATGCTTGCTACTAAGAATGAAACAAAGTTTGCGTGATTAATACGCAAAAGATATTGTGTTAGTTTCTTTTGTGGCTATCATTAAGTTACCATTTATCATCACCAATTAGTGGCATAGAGTAAGATTAGCTTTAAAATTTTAATTACTTTTCTCTGATTAAATACTTCCTTGAATTGCAAAATTTTGAATGTGATTTACAGTCTAACTTCCCTTTAACGAAGTCCTTATTTAACGAAGTTTTCTACTTAACGAAATTTTCTGCAGAACTTTGACATTCAACACCATTAGCATATAAATTAATCTCCATATTACGAAAACTATATTCTATATAACGAAGTTTATTCCACTTTTGTACTTGTACAGAATTCAAACTAAGAGGTTGCTGTTGCGATGAATATGCGAATTTATTTCAGCGGATTGTAAGAAAATGAACACATTTTAATAATTTCCATTCTGCTTGGTGCTAAACAAAACAATTTTTTTTCGCACTAAGAAAAACATTTGTTATCATTATTTTTCCACACCGAGACTCCAGCGCTGACAGTTGCGGGAAGTCAAAATCTTCTTTTTACATTTAATGATATAGAAGATGCAGTGACGCAATGGCGTCAGATGCATTAAAGCAAAAAATATCGATTAGAGTTAGACAGTTACCATTCTGTTCTTCCATTGCTGATAGACAATTGCTTTGTACATCCACAAGAATGTTCTTCAAAATGCAAATTTAAGAACATCAGAGTTATTTGTGTTCCTGCCAATACAACTGCTAAATTTCAGTCATTAGTCTAAGGAATAATAAAAAATCTTGAAATACATTATCGAAAAAGACAGAAAAAAGACAATGTAGTGAAAACATTAGTTTGAGAACCTGTGTATCAGAGCTGATGAAAGCTTGAGCCAAAGCTTTGGAATGTGACGTGATTTCATCGACTGTACACTACTGTTTTGTAAAAGACGGTTTCATAAATGAAACTGAATCAAATGCTTCTGACTCCAACACCTGTTTGTCCTATCAGAAGGAAAAATTTCATGAATTTAAGTTGATTTCTATTTAACGAATTTTCTTCATAACGAAGTTTTTAAGTGTAACGACGAGACTTCGTTAAATGGAAGTTTCACTGTAGTTTGATTTTGTGCGTAATTGGTATAATACTACATAAAATGTTACGAAATCATGTTACAAATTTCGATATTTGTGACAAATTGAGAGTGTACAGGATGATCATAAATTCATGGTACAAACTTTAAGGGTTAGTACAGGACACTGTAACAAACAATTTTTGTATGGGAAATCAGGGTCGGAAATCCATTTATTTAGTAAAAAATACAGGGCGTCTCGCTCCAATCCGAAGTCGCGTTTTCGTACATAACTTTAACATTAGTGAAGATACTTTAACGAAATTCGCAACAGACTTATCTTTGTATGAATTGTAAGCATATTGTAAGGATTTCGTTAAAGTATCTTCACTACTGTTAAAGTTGTGTACGAAAACGCGACTTCAGATTGGAGGGAGACGCCCTGTATTTTTGACTATATAAAAGGATTTCCGACCCTGGCTTCCGATACAAAAATTGTTTGTTACAGTTTCCTGTACCAGCCCTTAAAGTTTGCACCATGAATACAGGATCACCCTGTATAAAAGAAATTTATAAACGATTTTTGTTCCATTTTCACTATTGTATCATCGAAAAGTGTATGAAGTTATGCAGAAAATTGAAACAAAATTTTTTTCTATGTTTCTGACTATAGCCTGCAGGTACCAGTTGAATTTTGGGATATTGCGCCTGGAGAGGTCTCTGTGATAGCCATTTAAATATTTCAATTTCAAAAAATTGTACAAAAAATTAGAAATCCTAAAAACGTTTTGCGTTAAATATTCGGCCTTGAGGCAAGGATTTCAGAGTTTTGCCTCTATCTTAAAAAAATGCTGAGATATAGCAGTTTGTAAGTATAGTGTAGCTGACATTTTGAAACAATACTGCAGGATTCCTCCATAAAAGAGTTTAATTTATGAGTTTTAGTGAACATGGTTTCGACAAATTTTCTTTCATTGTTGTAACCATTGTTAAAACACTTACATGCTTAACACTATACAGGGTGTCCCTAAACTCATGGTAGATACGCTAGGGGGTGATAGAACACATCAAGACGAGTGTTGTTACTACCTTTAAAAAATACAGTCCTTATTATTTTAGCCAGGTACGTATTATAGAAATATTGGCTTTACATTGGAAGGTTGCCCAAATGAAAAGGAGACTTTTACTGTAGCGGCATTGTATCTAATCGAAATGGGTAAATATGCTTGTGGGTAGATGACGAGGTTTTTGTCCCAATTTTCAATGGTAGCGAACGTATTAGCTTCTGTTTTCTCCGTCCTGCAAAGTTGTTCTGCACGGTCGGGTGCATGAGGGATTCCTCCAAATCAGAGCAAAAAGCTGTTATTCAATTTCCTCTCGATACTGCAACACGTTAATGTAAATAGGAAACCAAGGGTTCCAAATGTATTCCAAAGGAGATAGGCGCCATCAAAGTTTAGGGTCCCAAATTGCAAATGATGATAAAAAACGGAAAAATGGGTCGATTTATTTGCGGTTTTCGCTAAAATCATTCTTTAAATTAGTATTATCTTTAAAAAAAAGTTTTAAAGAGAAATTTATAAAAATGCCGGTAGAGGGCGCTCTAGACTTTGGAGTACCAAATAGCTACTTTTTACCGGTTTTTTTAAACACTGTTAAATGTTTTCTAAAGCTTAGACCTTAACTTAAATTTTGTATGCACAAGTGAAATCATCGGGAGTGGTTAAGTGGAGCAAATTTAACTGTGTTCAGGGGGTTGATTTTTGAACCATCGTATGTAATGAGCAAAATAATAACAAAATGAGGGAAAACAGGACAGATAGAGATGGAATGAAAAGAAACCAACAAAAGGAATAAAAACACTTTATTCAACCAAATGAAAAATAAACAACACGAAGTACTCCATCACAGGAATTGTTCAAAATTGCGGCCTCCAACAGGAACGCAGGCTGGAAGCCGTCGATGGATTGACCGCCGTACATTGGCGAAAACGCCAGGCATCTCTCTTATGGTGGCCGAAGCAACATATCCGGATATCCGGGCGACAAGGTCTTCAGCAGAATCTACGGGACCATCTTCGTATATCAGGCTCTTCATATGACCCCACAAGAAAAAGTCCAGACAGGATAAATCGGATGAACGGGCCGGCCAGTTGATTGGACCGCCACGACCTATCCATCGCCCCGGATACATGATATTCAGGGCGTTACGGGCATCCAGGCTGTAATGGGCGGGTGCTCCGTCGTGTTGGAACCACATACGTTGTCTGAGGGGTGCTGGAACATGGTTTAATAGTTCTGGCAACACCTCTTGCAGAAACACAAGATATGAATCTCCATCCAGGCGCGTTGGCAGTCAGTATCGCCCAATTAGATAATCGTCAACGATTCCGGCCCAAATATTGACCGCGAAACGTCGCTGGAACGAACGTTGACGTATTGTGTAAGGGTTTTCATTTGACCACACATGATAATTGTGGATATTCAAAATACCCTCGCGTGTGAATGTGCATTCATTCATGAACAACACATGTGCACAAAAAGCAGGGTCCACAGCCGTTTGTTGGAGCAACCACGTGCTAAAATTGACTCGTGCCCGGTAATTCGCTGGTTCTAGACCTTGAACTCTCAGCGCATGGTACGGATGCATTCCTTCATCTCGCAGAGCTCGCCACACCGTATTACGGGAAACGTTCACTTCTTCGGACAGTTCCCGCGTGCTAGATCCAGGCCTCTCGTTGATACGATCCAAAATGTTATCCGTAACGGATGGCGTTCTTACACTCCTGGAACGTCCGGTATCCTGCATGCAACTTACAAAGGAACCCCTTTCGCACAGTTGTTGGTGCAGTCGTTGAAATATCCTCGCATCAGGAACACGTCTGGTTGGAAAGCGCTCTCGTTACAATCTTTGAGCTTCTGTTGCATTGCCGTGTGCAGCTCCGTACATGTAATGCATCTCGGCCTTCTGCTGGTTAGAGTACGAAACCATATTATCGGCTATCCACAGAGCAAATGAAGACAGCTGCTGTGAACATTTCCCAGTTTTACAATTACGCACTCGAATAAGTAACTTTTATGTTAGCGAAAATTTGCATACGCGTTCTTCTTCTTCCCCATATCACATTTTCATATTCTTCTTCCGGAAACTTACCGCATAATGGTAGCTATAGCGCTTGCATGTATCTAGTTTGAACATGCTCTAACACGTTTGCATTTGAATTCAAATCATGCATTACTTAGTGAATGTTGTTTGTTTTGATGTGTACTATCACCTCTTAAAGTTTGCTTCATCACTTATTATTTTGCTCATTACATACGATCGTTCAAAAGTCAACCCCCTGAACACAGTTAAATTTGCTCCACTTAACCACTCGCGATGATTTCACTTGTGCACACAAAATTTAAGTTAAGATCTAAACTTTAGAAAACATTTAACAGTGTTAAAAAAACGGTAAAAAGTAGTTATTCGGTACTCCAAAGTCTAGAGCGCCCTCTACCGGCATTTTTATAACTTTCTTTTAAAAACTTCTTTTTAAGAAAATACTAATTTAAAGAATGATTTTAGCGAAAACCGCAAATAAATCGACCCATTTTTCCCTTTTTTATCATCATTTGCAATTTGGGACCCTAAACTTTGATGGCGCCTATCTCCTTTGGAATACGTTTGGGACCCTTGGTTTCCTATTTACTATTACTCGTCTTGATGTGTTCTATCATCCCCTGGCGTATGTATCATGAGTTTAGGGACACTCTGTATATTTATATTCGCCAACGTCAAATTCTCGCCAAGATAGTCTTGGGACATCGTGCACATTTAATACATATTTAATACATTGAATGCTTATAAAACAGTGTTTCCTTTTAACTGATTTTACTTTTTACTTATTTAACAGTGCAGATGATACGCACAAATGGCAAAAATACAATACTGATTGTTTCGTAATATTTTTAAACAGTCAATAAATAAATCAACTGCTAAATATACTCCTAATCGATTGTGCATAATAATCTGTTCTATAACCAGTAAAATAGAAAATCAGCCTATTTAATAGCAAAACGGGTATTTAAATTCAGTTTATTTAAATTCAAATGTGAATTCTATGATTTTTAACTGTAAAAAAAAACTCAGATGTTCAAATTTAGCCTCGCGAGATTTTATTTCTTCCCATCTGAGATTATACAAAAGAAATAAATGTTTAAAAATGTTTTCCACAGCAAAATAAACGAATAAAAACACTATCAGATAAAATCTTGTGTTAGAAAATAAATATATAAATATACATGCATAAATGATATCCCGTGGCATTCAAGATTTAATAAAATATTAAAGAATTTACAAATTTATTCAGCGTCTGAGTGCTTTTAGAATCAAATTTTATAGTCGTTTCGGATTTTGAAATGGATACTTTCGAAAAGTTAGACATTTATTCTATGGATTAAATAGTATAATAAAATTAAACTTATAAAAAAAATTAAAAAGCGACATCAAAATTCTTCTAAAAAGTGATAAATAAAGGTTATAAAAAAGTTAAAAAAAATATATATAAAGTTATAAATAATTATAATTTTTGAATTTTTCCTTTGAAAAACAATTCTGAGTTTAGTATATCTCACGTTCATATTCTATATTAAAGAAAAACACTGAACTAAAGTTACATTTGTGCCAAAATCTTGCCTCTACTTGAATTTTGTTCTGGAGGAACCCAATTAAGTATATCTAGACAATTAAGTATATCTAGAATTTTTTTAAATGCATAATTAGTTATATGCTGAATATGTAATGTATAAAAAACAACATAAAAAAAAAGCCCAAGCACATTAAAAGTAGAATATGGTTTTCACTCTCCTTTTTAGGTGCGTTCGTAATTATATAAATTTGTAGCACCTATAGTCGTGGTGTGGTCCGTCCGTCTGTCTGCATATAACAGCGCAAAAACTACCCAACCGAATGGCTTGAAATTTAATATATATAATTGTTGCAGAATTTTGCCGAGTCATTTCAAATTTTATGAAAATCGAATTAAAACTTAAAAAGATATTAATAAAAATTTTCTTTATTCTATTAAATTCTATCATACGAAATTAATTCAATGATATCCCATGATAAGTAACGATTCTACGTTGCCATGGTGACTACGTCCAATTTAATATGGAGTCATATTATTTTCGTATTACTGAATTTAAAAACCGATTTTCTACACTAAAATTGTTTAATTATAGATCATATAATCTACCGACAGTTGTTCGTTATTTCTGGTCTCCTTGTATAAAAATCGTTTTAGAATTCTGGCGAATCATTTCAAATTTTATGAGAATCGAATCATTTAAAAATATTAATAAAAGTTTTCTTCATTCTATTAAATCGTATCATACGCAATTAATTGAATGGTATGCCATGATAGGTAATGATTCTAGGTTATTATGGTGATTACGTCCTATTTAAGATAGAGTCATATTATTTCCGTTTTACTGAATTTAAAAACCGAAATTGTATACTAAAATGGTTTAATTATAGCAATCCTATAATCTACCGACAGTTTTTTGAATAGATGTTTCCGGAGAAATAAATATTAAATGGAAAAAAGGTCTAAATAGCGGATTTTAAGTTCTGAAATTTTCAAAGATAGGCTTAAGTTTCCCATTGGAATTTTCAGTAAATGTAAACAAAAGATAAAATGTTGCCAACATAAAACGTACTAATTTTATTACGGAAATCAATCATATCATATTTAACAGACGATATAATTCATTTTTTCACTGAAATAATAAAGATGATTTTTTTATTACATTGTTTTGTATTGGATATTTGCGCATAGTATAATTTTAATGTAACATAATTGTAATTAATTGTTTAAAAGTGTATTACAACTTAATTTCATAAAATAAAATTAATATCTATAATATGAAAATCTGCACATAAAATACATTTTGTATCCATGCATTTTTGCATACGAGTGCAACAGCTATTGCACCAAGATCTGAATATTTATCAAACTAGTTATAGTACGAACGCACCTAATTTGTCACGTTTGACGTACAATTTCCAGCTTGTATTTTCTACTTAAGAAAGTGTTCTTATTCTCATTATTATAGAGGTTTTCACTAAAGTGTGGTTCTGTGTGCTTCGCGCCCATAGTTCTTTAATTTACGTAGCAACAAGAACTTTGCATACAAACTTATTCTTATTCTTGTTCAACATGATCAGCTTAGTTTTTACAGGCTTTTATTTAACTTAATTTGTAAGTCCGTTCGACTCAAATCTTGCAATCCAATTTTAACGAATTTTTTGTGTTACAACTTATCTAATTTTTGGTAGTTTGACGTATTTCCAGTAACAATACAATATTTTGTAAAGTAAAATTTTCAAATGTGCCTCCCCCATCCATCCGAGCATAAAAACATTTGTCCAATAACAATACAAATGTTATGACGTATGTGATCACCATGATCACATTTACCATGATCAACTTGGTTTTTACAAGCTTTTACTTAACTTGCTTTGTCTGTCCGTTCGTCTCAAATCTTACAATCCAACTTCAACGCATTTCCTGTGTTACAACTGACTTAAGTTTTGGCAGTTTGACGTTTTTCCAATAACAATGCAATATTCTGTAAAGTAAATCTTTCAAATTTGCCTCCTCCACGCATCAGAGCATAAAAACATTTGTCCAATAACAATACAAATGGCATGACGTATGTGATCACCATGATCACATTTACTATGATCAACTTGGTTTTTACAAGCTTTTACTTAACTTACTAGTCCGTTCGACTCAAATCTTGCAATCCAATTTTAACACATTTCTTGTACTACAACGGACCTAATTTTTCGTAGTTTGACGTATTTCCAGTGACAGTACAATATTCTGTAAAATAAATATTTCAAATTTTCTTCCCCCACCCCTTAGGGCGTAAAAACATTTGTCCAATAACGATATAAATGGCAAGATCTATGTGATCAACATGATCACATTTACCATGATCAACTTTGCTTTTACAGGCTTTTACTTAACTTAATTTGTAAGTCCGTTCGTCTCAAATCTTGCAATCCAATTTTAACGTATTTCCTGTGTTACAACTGACCTAATTTTTGGTAGTTTGACGTATTTCCAGTGAAAATACAATATTCTGTAAAATAAATATTTCAAATTTACCTCCCCCACCCCTCAGGGCGTAAAAAATATTTCACCAATAACGGTACGAATGACATGACGTATGTGATGTCGTTAACTGCTTTAGATGAAAGCTAATAATACCAGTGGAGTCGTAGGAGGATTTCACAATGCTGTCTAATATTTTTTTAGATGCAGGTTTAAACTATTGAACAATAATTAAGGATAAACATACATGTAAGCAGCATTAGTCAAGCCATAATATCATCTCCTTTGTTCCATCAAAGTTACGGTTAAAACTGATCGAAAATAGCAAAAGGCACACGCGAGAAAAAAAAATTAACAATCATATTTTAAATTCATTAGAGGATGACGTCATCCGTTTTGGGAAAAACATGGAACAAAGAAAAATAAATTGAATACATATAAAATACAAAGTAATCTAATATAACAAAGCATACCTTTTAGACTACACATGAAACACCACTGCTTCGATCTATATGGTATATAAATGGTGTCTTTTCTTCTAAATATTTCAATTTCAATTTTGCTTTTTAATAAAAATATAAAATAATCGTGCGGATATAGCACACTTTATCTTATTTGTATTATTTATTATTTTATAATCCTTGCTGGACATGATATAATGCAGTGTTTTATTTTTGTGTCAAAAATGATTTGAGAAACCTTTTATTTCCTTTATGAAAACAATGCCGATTTGATTTTAAATTAACTACAATTTTTTGCTGAACGAAGAAAGCAAAATGCACGCGCGAGAAAAAAAAAAGTAACAATAGTATTTTAACTGTGTTAGAGAATGACGTCATCCGCTTCGGGGAAAACATGGGACAAAGAAAAATATATTCAATACATATAAAATAGAAATTAATTTAATACAATAAAGCATACATATTAGGCTACACGTGAAATACCACTACTTCCACCGATCGATGACGTCTTTTTCTTCTATGCATTTGAATTTGAATTTTGCTTTTTAATCATAAACATAAAACAAACCCGTGCAATAACAATGTCACACTTTTTTTTTTCTAGTATTTATTTTTTTATAATCATTGTTGAGCACTATATAATGCAGTATTTTATTTTTGTGGCAGAAATGATTTGAGAAAAACTTTTCATTTAATTTATGAAAACAATGCCAATTTAACGTCTAATTATAACCGCAATTTTTAATCTAAAAACATGTTTTCACGAAATGTGAGTGTACTATGCCAGAAGCCGGTTCAAAAATCTTTAGTATGATACCTCATACGTTGTTGGGCATAGAAAAATGCATAGAAAAAGGGATGTTGACTACAGAAATAATGATAACTAGCCGATCCCGCGCAGAGCATCTGCACTCTAGTGTTCACACTTTTAAATGTATGCATATTAGAAAGCACAGATTTCAGCATTATATGTATAAATATGCATAAAAACTTCTTCACTTAGAACTGGGTACTTAGAAATCATGAGAGATGATAGTATCTCGAGTGTCGCAGCAAAGCCCAAAACAGAAGATTATTTATACACATCATAAGATATGGAAACTACTTAGAAATATAAAAACAGAGGTAT
This sequence comes from Maratus michaelseni, assembly GCA_963931845.1. Classification (NCBI taxonomy): domain Eukaryota; kingdom Metazoa; phylum Arthropoda; class Arachnida; order Araneae; family Salticidae; genus Maratus; species Maratus michaelseni. The sequence continues at coordinate 75,083,356 of OZ007600.1, forward strand.
TTTTTCAGCATCATCCATATGGCCTTTGGATGCACACAATATTTACTGGATGCTCTTTGAAATTAAAAAAGTGCGTACATATTATATTGAAAGTATCTACACCATTCCTAATTTAAAAAATATTTTTTTTTTTTTTTTTTTTTTTTTTCTGCAACGAAATTTTTTTTATATATACAATTGTAAATTTCAGAGCTCGGAGATTCTACAGTAACTGAATCAAAAGATTTAACTCTTGAAAGGCCCACATACAACTGACGATAGCTAAAAACTGGTGTTACTAACTATAAGTCTTGTGTCATTGCACAGATCTTTAGTAGGTACTAAATTTCTCAGTAACAGTATGATAGCTCCTGGTTTTAAATTTCAGTTTATGAGGTGTGGCATTCCAGTTGGTGTTAAATTGTTTAAAAATTATTCAGCATATGCAAGTTGATCATGTGGACCATCACGTATGATGATGTCAATGCCATGTTGATCATGTTCATAAACCCTATCAGTTCCTGGCATACATTGTAAAATACGATTATTAATTTTAATTGACAAATTGTTTGTCCCTGTTAGTATGGCTCTTCCTTTAAGTTTTTGAGGTGTCATTATGTCTTAAAACCGATGTAATTGAAAAGTTGCTGCACTGGATCTTGTATATTTGGATAGCAAATTGGGGGCAACTTAATAGTTTCCCCAACTTTGACATTCGCCAACTTGTAACAGGTAACTTACAAACCTTCTCTGTGTTTGAAGGACTCACATATTGTCTGTAAGTTCCATAATGTAAAATTCAGACCAAATTCTATGCTTCTTTATGGAACTTGAAACTGTTAGTGATCTTGAACCTCTAAAAATGACAGGTAGGACTTCACGGAAATCTCCATTCAATAAGATTATTTAGTCATTTATTATTATTTATATTATTATTATTTATTCATTATTATTCAAGCTATATTATAAATACAGATATGTGCATCAGCAATGAAATTATGTCATTTCGACACAATCCAAGTAAATCATTTTCATTTTCTGAATAAAAATGTACATTATCAGTCGAATTCCTTTTAAAAATGACGTCATTTTCAAAGGCGAAAAAACTTTCTTCCATTGAAATTTCGAAATCTATTTTCAGAGTTGGCGTAATGAAAAATCTTTGAAAATAATATCGTTTTGACGCAATGGACACAGGTGACGTCAGATGGGAAGCTATAGAAATAAACACCAATAGGGAGGAAGATTATTGTCATACTAGTTACCCATCGTCCAATGGAGATACTTTATTGAAGGGGCCATTCTTGGGTAACGTCCATTATAGGAAAATGTTGCAGTTTCCTGTTTTAAAGTGGACGTTTTCTTTGATAAGTCCTTGATGGGCTTAAACAACATTTTCGCAATTTGAAAATAAACTTTCTTTTTTTAAATTGTAATAAGAAAATGTCATCAATAAAAATATAATAATCCCCATTATTTCCTTTTCTTGGGAACAATGGAAGTAATTAAATTGTCAATATTTTGAAGAAATTCCATTAAAAACTTTATCAATTAACAATTAAATACAAATGGAAATATTAAAAAAAAAAAATAGCAAGCTCCAAACGACGGAAAAAGTCGTGTCATTTACGATAAAAAATCCCGACCATGGGGAAAAAACGTTATGGAAGGGATTTTGTTTAGCATTGGCCAATTTTGACCCTATTACTGTAGGAGGGAGAACTTTTGAAGGAAAAGTGACCTGTATTATTATTCTCGTACAAGGAAAACTGAAAACCTTGCACAGTCACACCGCCCGGACCACGTAGGTATCGAATCCACAATCCTCGGCCCAAGCTACTCATTTTGTAATCAGTATGCTAATCACTAGGTTGATCGGGCAGGAAACGATTATGTAAGCATTATTATATCGTGTTGTAGAAATTATTGCGGATTACTTTTTGTATGATAATAATCTCAATCAAATATTAAATAATAAACTCTTTTTAATTAAGTTAATAAATCAAGAATCATTCAAGATTCCTCATTAATCAGTTTTATTTATATTTGTTAAAAATATGATTTTATACCTGTACTATAAATTTGAAATTTTTTGTAGTAAATATGTATGTAGGCTGTAAGATACAAGTGAGAATATAAGATGGCTGTATGTACGTAAGATTAATATGTTTTGTAAGTATAGGAAAAATATATCTCTCACCGAAAGCAAAGTGACACTACTCAAAAAAACAACATTTCACAGAAGAGGAAAGATAAGATTGGCATATATATATATATTTTAAAGTAACATAAAACTATTGCAGTTAACTCTGCATGCAATTTAAAAACGTATATAAAGGTGTAAGGGTCTTAAGAATCAAAACGTAGAAGAGACACAGAAGAATGAATAAATTTATCTCCCCCACCCACACCCAATTTGCCTCCTAATTTTTCTGTATTACAAAGTGTGTTGTACATATTACATGTGTACATGTGTAATACATATGTCTGTAATACGTTATTACATATAGCGTGATCTAGCGATTTTCCGTATAACTACACTTTTCCTGTACCAAGACGCATCTAAGTCAAACCTATTAGTGCAAGAATGCGCAAAATGAATTTTTTGGAGTTCTGTCTGCCGTCTGTCCGTGCTCTAACTCCCGTAAATATGCTCGGATTGCTCTGCAATTTTTATATGTTATTGTCGTTATCTATAGCATGTTCCCTATTTCAACGGAAGTGTGTAGCACTTATAGTTTTTTTACAGGGACACTCAAAAGAATTCCGTTACATTGCGGTCTATGGGGAAAAATCATTTGCGGTTTATTTAAATAATGTTTCACTATTTTAAACGCATTGAAATTTATATATATCACTAAGGTGCATTAGAAGAAGCTTAATATGGAACAGGGTGTGCATAGTACTTATAGTTACTTTACAGGGACAGTAAAAATAATTCCGTTACATTACGTCTATGGAGAAAAATCGTCTGCGGTTTATTTACATAATGTTTCACTATTTTAAACGTATTGAAATTTATATAGATCACTAAGGTGCATTACAAGAGACTTACTACGGAATATTGTGTGTATAGCAGTCATCGTTCATTTACAGGGACACGCAAAAGAATTCTCTACTGTCTGTTAACAATAATTCCTGGAAGTGCGTTTTAAGTTACTGAACGCGATTTTAATGTTAACTTGCTTTTTGTCTATTACGTGATGTGTATAAATTCTGTAGATCCTATACAGGGCAGCACAAAAGTTCGCGAACACATTTCTGTTTATTGACAAACTCCAGACGGAGAATTTTAAATTGTGCTACACGTTTCCTAACTGAACTAAAATTTAGCATCCTATGTAGTATATATACAATTCTATAGATCCCATACAGGGCTGAATAACAGTATTCGGATATTTTTCAGAATATTGTATATGTTGGAAATTCCTGAAATTATGTTTTTAAATATGTTATGCGTTTTCCAAATTGTTTACTTAGAAGTTATCTTTTAGCTTATTAAACGGTATGATTTGTAAAATTATTTTGGAAGCGTTGGAAAGTGCTACATAATCTATGCTTGACGCATGATTTTTCGTTCTTGTTTCTTATTACACGGATTCTTATTACACGGATGCAATTTTTTTTTCGACACCAGATAGCGCTGCAAAATTCACCATGGAGATCTTGCTGTGCGAATGATTACCTCCATGGTTTAATATTTATATGGTTCACGATGAACGAATCTCTTGTGTTTATTTACTTTAAGGGATTGAGATATTCGTACGTTAACATATTTTCCACTGTAGTTATCTCAGGATCTATACATATTTTAATGTAACTCATCTCTCATATAAACAATTTTTTTGAACGATCTTTCTAAAAATGTGACTTTTATGCAACTTTATTCGAAAAAATAATTTTGATTAAAAATGGCTTAGCATATGAAAAAAGATGTGATTAGCTCGTATTTGTTTTTCTCATTCACACGATTTGCGCTTTTATTATATAGATTACGTACGATAGGATGTAATAGAATAAAGAAAACTTTTATTAATATATTTTTAAGTTTTGATTCGATTTTCATAAAATTTGAAATGGCTCGAAAAAATTCTGCAACGATTATATATATATTAAATTTCAAACCATTCGGTAGGGTAGTTCTTGCGCTGTTATATGTGGACAGACGGACAGACGGAAGGACGGACGGACCAGATGACGACTATAGCTGCTACTTATTTATATAATTACGAACGCACCTAAAGATGTGAATTAAACTTAACCAATCGCGTAAATCAAATCTGCCAATAAAACAGTAAAAAAAAAAAATGGAAATTTTACGTTAAACGTGACAAACGAGGTGCGTTCGTTTTACAATTAGTTTCACAATGCAAAAAATCATCCTTATTTTTTCAGTGAAATGAATTGTATCGTCTGCTGTGAGCGATATGAGCATGCCTTTATTATTATTATTATTATTATTACCGTAATTTCGCGCGTATGCGCCGCACCCTAGGTAAGTCTTTTTCAAAACGGAAATTTTATTGAAAATAAGAAGTCAAATAAGTACTAAGCAGAAGTAAGTCACATTTTATTTAAAATAAATTCTGGTAAGAAATCGAATTACCTGAGGTGCGGCGTATATGTGCGAAATTACGGTACGTATGCCACGTTTACAAATGCATTTTTTTTTTTTTTTTTACACTAGACAGCACTGCAAAATTCACCTTGGAGAAAGATGTTGTTTGCGAATGATTACCTCCATGGTTTAATATTTTTTTATGACTCATAATGAACGAACCTCCTGTGTTTATTTACTCTAATGGATTGAGATATTCGACTGTTAACCTAATTTCCGTTGAAGTTATCTCAGAATCTATACATTTTTTTAGTGTAACTCATCTCTCAAGCAAACAATTTTTTTGAACGATCTTTCTAAAAATGAAAGTTTTACGAAATTTTAATCGAAAAAATAATTTTGAATAAAAATGGCAGCCTGGCATATGTAAAACAAAGTGGTTTGTCCGTATTTGTTTTCCTCAATCACATGCTTGTGCTTTTATTATCATATATTCTAATACGAGCAAATCTTGTGGGTGGTTATATATATATATATATATATATATATATATATGCAAAAATTATCTTAAAAACGGCTCTAACGATTTTGACGAAATTTCGTATCCTACCGTTTTGGGACACCAGAAAACCATTGGGCTAGGTCACATGTTCGAGAAAATTCGATTAGGGGGTCATTTTGGGTCATGGTCAAGCTAATTGTATCTAAAAAACGATTCAAACGATTTTGAAGAAATTTTGTATCCGACTATTTTCGGGCACGAGAAGACTATTGGGCTGGGTCACATGTTCGAGAACTTTCGATTAGTGGGTCATTTTTGGGTCAAAGCGGGTCAAATTAATTTTATCTAAAAAACGGCTCTAACGATTTTGATTAAATTTTGTATCCTACGAGTTTCGGGCACGCGAAAATCATTAGGCTAGGTCACATGTCCGAGAAAATTCGATTAGTGGGTCATTTCTGGGTCATTGTGGGTCAAGATATAAAAATCGGTTCAATTTACACTAAATTTTGCATCCTATGGTTTTCGGGCACGAGAAGACTGTTGGGCTAAGTCACACGTTCGAGAAAATTCAATTGGTGGGTCATTTTGGTCATGGGTCATGATATTTGAACTCAAATATAATTTTGACCGAGCATAGCTCGGTCTTCCCTGCTCGTATAGATTACGTACGATAGGATTTAATAGAATGAAGAAAACTTTTATTAATATCTTTTTAAGTTCTGATTCGATTTCCATAAAATTTGAAATGACTCGACAAAATTATGCAATGATGATATACAGTAATCCCTCAACATTCGCGGTTTTAACATTCGCGAGTTTCGATTATTCGCGAATATGAAAATGTGGAAAAACTTAACATTGGCGAGAATCTAACTTGATTATTCGCGATTTTTTAAAAATTATTATTATCGCTTTTTTTTCAGAATTTATAGTTGTTAAAGATTATTTCCCCTGTTTTCTGAGTATATATTTACAAATCAATTTTCATTTATCAACTGAAAAAGGAGCGAGTGTTGTAGGAAAGCAAAATAATAACAACAGCCGAATACTCATTGCAAAGGTGATATAATAAAAAGTTGTAAAGGGGGTCTCAATCTATCAATTTAAAATGTGCAGGTACTCGTAGAGATGGAGCTAAAGCTGCACTTAGATAGGAAATAAAAGAATTTCTGAATCATTTAGCTGTATTTAAATATCGTATTTTAATATTGTATCGCATACTGATTCACTAATACATTATCATCTCTTTGCGATTTGCGAATAGAGAGAGTCGAAATTACTTTATATAAAAACCTAGGCTTTTTTAGCTGTAAGTAGTATTTCTCCAGTCAATTAATTTGAATTATCTTCATTAAATAAATTTTAGAAATATGAATATCCATGTACATTCATACATATATGTTATGCATAATGTATTGTTAATACATATATCATTTTTTTCTTTGAAATGCTCTACCACTCTAATTAAAATTTCATAGAACGTAACTCTTTTTTTAGTGCAGAGAGATAGACTCAACATTCGCGGATTTGACATTCGCGAGGTTTTCCTGGAACGTAACCCTCGCGAATGTTAAGGGATTACTGTATATTAAATTTCCAACCATTCGGTTGGGTAGTTTTTGCGCTGTTATATGCGGACAGGCGACCATATGACGACTATAGCTGCGGCCGCTTATATACATACTTTACGACTATATGCTTTATACGCGGACGGACAGACCAGACGACAACTGTAGGTGCTACGTATTTATATAATTAGGAACGCATCTAAAAACAGGAACAAAACCTGTTTTATTTTGCTATAACCTCTTAAGACCCGAAGTTAAAATAATATTACAAATACTCATTCTTTGGTTTTAAACAAACAAAATGACATCAAAAAATATATTTTTTTGAAATCTATTGTTTTAGGGGACTTGTAATTTAGGTTCACAAATATGAACATAAAATTACTACCCCACCCCCCTTCCCAAAATATCAATTTAATTATTAATAATCTAAAATTACACAATAAAAAAAAATAACAGTTTTAAATAAGTGAATAATAAAGTGAATAATAAGTGAATTTAAATCTGCAAATTCTTAAATTTTATAAAGTTTTTAAGTTAAAGAATTGTGAAAATTGCCTACTCTCTTGGATGCACTGTTTCGAAAGCATTTTGCAAACTCAGGTTAAACTAACATTTATTTTATAAGGAAATCGACATCGGTGCTGCCATTTATTGATTTCATTTTAAAGCAACTTTATAGAAGTGAAGTTAAAATGTAAAAATATCAATCATTTTAGTTGTTATGAGCAAAAGAATCTAGGTACCCATTTGGGTATCCAGGACTCAAGAGGATAAATTATGGTAGAATTGCATAGCCATTATTTATCTGCATTCTAATAGAAATTAGTAACACGTAGAATATTAAACTTTGGAAGAATTTAAATTTAAAGGTTTCATTATTCTATGGCCTTCAACAGCAAATGCAAAATAAATATTGACATTCACATCAAAGAGTTTCCATTTTTTCATATCCGAGTTTATACAAAGAGGAAATAAAATGTTAGGAAAGCACGTGCAAGATGAAAATAAACGAATAACAACGCTCCCAAATAAAACCCAGCTTTACAAGATAAAAAACGTAAACACGAGTATATGCACTGCTCCCCTTGGATTTCAAAATTTAATAAAAGACTACACATTTTATGGCTTATTTATTCTGTAGTTGAGTGCTTTTAAAAGGACATTGTGCATTCATTTAATCTTTAAAAATATGCTTTCTATAAGGAAAATATTAGCCGTTAATTCTTGGATTAGATAAAAGCAAAATTGAATAAAGAATATTAAAACATCTTTAGTGAAAGAAACCTTTTTACGATAAGGATTTTTATTTTTGTGTTCATTTATTTATTGCAAGAACTATGTTTCATACGTTTGTACCAAACTTTAATTTTTTCATTGTTTATTTTTGGATTATATAAAATCAAAGTTGAATAAAGAATATTAAAACATCTTTAGTGAAAGAAACCTTTTTACGATAAGTACTCATTTTTGTGTTTATTTATTTATTGCAAGAACTCTGTTTCATATGTTTGTACCAAACTTTTATTTTTTCATTGTTTATTTTTGTATTATATAAAATCAAAGTTAAATAAAGAGTATTAAAACATATTCAGTGAAAGAAACCTTTTTACAATAAGGATTTTCATTTTTTGTGTTTATTTATTTATTGCAAGAACTATGTTTCTTTCGTTTGTACCAAACTTTTATTTTTTTCATTGTTTGCTTAATAAAGGTTTTTACTATTTGCTGTTCTTTCCTTTTTATTTCTTTCTGAGTGACATAGTTGCAATTTGCGTTCAGACATCGGAAAATACGTCGTGACTTTTATGATAAAATACTTTATCATGGAAAAAAATAAATGTACCATAGTTGCATTGGGCCTGAAAATGTATTAATAATTCACACCTGTGTACTATTTTACTAAAGTTATAAACAAGAACGAAAAATCATGCGTCAAGCATAGATTATGAAACACTTTCCAACACTTACAGAATGCTTTAACCAAACTTCTTCGTGTAATAAAGGTGAAATATAATGTCTAACTGAACAATTTGGAAAACTTATAACACATTTCAAAAGCCAATGCCGGCAATTGCCGTCAATAGACGGAAAAGTATCCGAATTCTTTTGTGCATCCCTGTATATGATATATAGATTTGCGCATCCCTGTATATGATATATAGATTTGTGCATATAATACAGAGTATGCTATAATTTAGTTCAGTTAGGAAACGCTTAGCACAGTTGCAAATTCCCCTTCAGCAGTTTCCATTAAAAAACGGAAATGAATTCGAGTTCTTTTGGGCTGCACTGTATATTATCTACAGAATTTTTGCACGCCAATTAATAAGCAAAAACTTAGTTTAATTTAAAAACATGTATTAGAACTTAAAACGCACTTCCAGTAATCATTCTTCTTAAACCGTACATTAACCAAATTATTTTGTGTGTCCCTGTAAATGAATGATGAATGCTATTCACACCACATTCTATAGTAAGCCTCTTTTAATGCATCTTAGTGATGGGTCAGCTAGTGTTATATAAAAACCTCGTTTTCTTAATTTTTACTAGCATTATTTTGCATTACCAGCTCTATTCTCTATACAATTTTCCCTTGTAATTCCCTGTAATTCCATTGGTCAAGAAATATATCCGTTGAATCCGCTTCTCTTCCATATATTTGAGCAAAAATCCATCATTCTTTGCACTGATGAAGGTACGCTGAATGCTACCAAAACTAGTCTGCTATAAGATGAAAAGTTCTGGTGCTAAAAACGTTGTTTTTTCTGTTTATACTTTTGTATATAATTTTTATAATTCTAGCATATGAAAAAGATAGTGAAAAATCGATTGTAAAATTCCACCTTTACATAGAAAAACCAAGTTGAGTTAAATAAAAGAGTATAAAAACAATTAATATTTTATTTTTTGAAAATTCATTTAACTCTGATAATTCCAGAAGATACTTAAACAAGTTGGAAATTGTACGTTAAACGTGACAAATGATTCGTTACGTGCTATGACCAGTTTTACAATGTAAAAAATCAGCGTTATTATTTCAGTGAAATAAATTATATCGTCTGCTAAGAACGAAATAAGGATGCCTTTTTTTAGGGTTTGGTTCATCTCACGAAACCCTATTACTCCCGCTGCGTTGTCTTTCCGTCACAGAGCCAATCTCAGAAACTATGTAACTTACAGAGTTGAAACTTTGCGTATGTATAGCTGAATACAGCTATGAAGCTCAAAATATTAAAATTTGAAAAAATCGTATTATTTTAATAAATAGAGATAAAAAACCAAAATTCTAACAGCCTTTCCCTATTAAATTTAAACATGTTTCGTTATAGCAGATGCCAAAAATTAAAAATCCACAGTGAAATTCTTTCTACAATTATTAATTTTCTATTGAACAATTTCCACGTGAAAAATGAAAATGAAATAAAAAGTTTCACCAATTGAAAAACAGATAAATATGAAATAAAATTGATTGACGTCATAGTGGTATTAAAACGGAAAATGTCTAAGATTTCTCAATAATACAAGGAGTATGAGTATGTGTATGTACACAAAGCAGATTAATATTGCGTCATTAGAAAATTAAAAAGAAAATCTGACGTCCTATTGGAAGTTTAACGAATTTTTCAAATGTTTGAGAATAATACAAAGCGAGTATCAATATGAGTAATAGAGAATAGTAAATATATGAGTTTGAAAAACATATTGAATCGTAATAAAAATCCGATTATGGAAATATTCGCATATTTCAACATTTTGAAGGTGTACAACATGTTTAATTTTGAAATTATTTTTTTTTAAATATTGCATTTAGTCCGTATGACGGATATTATTATGACAGAATATAATAGCGGGCTTAGCCCGCTATCGGGCTGGTTTAAATATTCGAAAAAAAGGAAAAATAGACCGGTAATTTTTTATTTATAAAAAACATGACTTTTTGTTGTTGTTGTTTCTAAATGAAATTTATTTGGATTTATTAAAGAAAGGATAAAGTATTTTGAAAGGAATATTAAACGAAACCCTTTGAGCGATCTTTGATCACACCTACCATTTGTTTTTATTTCATGACAAAATATCAACGACTCTATGAAAACTAATGAAATAAAACTAGATAAAATTTATTCAGAGGTGCTTCTAGAAAATTCATTTATTTTTTCTGGATTTTTTTGCTCGAGTTATCGGGTAATAAATAGTGATAAGTAAATCTTTTATAAGATATTAAGGTTAATCTTATGCTTGAACATATTTAATAGCTAATATGGCGTTATACGTTTTTCCCGATTTGTAACTTTCTAAATATTGATTTTTTATAAGATCGTCGAAAAGTGTTTAAGATGTGTTATTTGTTTGCTTTTTGGTTGTTATTCACAACAGATACTTTTGATTGAGTTACATGGTAATTAATAAGTTGAAATTTTTCCAAAGTTGCTTCTAGAAAATTCATTTATTCTTTCTGGATTGTTTTGTTCCAGTTATTAAGTAATTAAATAGAGATAAGTATATTTATTATAAGAAATTAAGGTTAATTTTATGCTTGATCATATTTAACAGCTAATATGGCGTTATACGTTTTTTCCGATTTGTCGCTTTCTAAATAATGATTTTTTATAAGATCGTTGAAAAGTGTTTAAGATTTGTTATTTGTTTGGTTTTAGGCTGTTATTCACGACAGATACTTTTGTTTCAGTTACAAGATAATTAATCACTGGATAAATAAATTTATTAGACAACACCGAGATTATGATTTGAATGCGAATATATTTAAAAAACGGTATTGTCTTTAAGATAATTGGGAAGTGTTTATGACTTTGAAAACCTTTTGTTTGCTGCTAATGATAATCGTTTGCTCATTCACTAACACATGGGTTGATAAGTTCCCGGTCTGATAAAAAAAAACACAACTTTTTAACAAAACTTTATAACTTTATGACTTTATAATTTTATAACTTTAATAAATAACATGACTTTAATAATAAATAATAATAATTTGATAATAATAATAATAATTTAAAAATAATAATTTAATAAATAAATAATAATAATAATAATTTAATAAATAAATAATAATAATAATTTAATAAATAAATAATAATAATAATTTAATAAATAAATAATAATAATAATTTAATAATAAATAACATAATTTTATAAGCTCCAAACAGTGCTCAGAACTCGTTGTTGTTTTGGTCAAAAGTCAACACGCGCGGCAGCCACTTTTACAACAGCTTTTTCATAGACAAATGTTCATTCAAAATAAAACCTACACGTTGTTTGGATATCTTCAGAGTCTGAGCTGTCTCCTGCAACCTCACTTTACGGTTCCCCAAAACGATTTTTTGGACTTTTTTTTATGTTTTCCATAGTAACCACCTCTTTTGCGTGGTGCATCACTGGTGTCCGTACGACTACGTTTAAAATTAGTAAACCAGTCAATAATGGCTGATTTACCTGGTGCAGTGTCCGGATAACGCTTATCAAGCCAAGCTTTTGTTTGAACGGTGCTTTTTCCATCAAATAACAATTCTTGAAATTCTTGTTTATCCATTTTTTTGTTTATCAACAAAGTTGTTCAAATAAGACCACTCTAACGTTTTATCCACACGGTGAAACGTCATGACATTTTTTCTGCTACCTTTTAAAGGTTAGTATTTACTAAAAAATTGCATCGGTTCGGCGCTTGCAACGCCATCTGTGTGCCAGACCTTGAACTTATCAGCCCATGTGTTATATACTGCAAAAACTTTTAGTTCAAAGTTGAATCATTCTGTGGTGTAAAGTAATTAGAAGAACCACAATATCGTTATTATTAACTTTCAAAAAATCCTCTTCATAGTTTAACCTTAAAATTTGAGTTTAATTTGCACAAATCGATAAATATTTGAATAAAATGGAGCTATTCAACAATCAATGATAACAAATAATTCTTGTAATCTCAATAAGTTGCTTTAGAGCAGTTTAATCAGACCGTGACTTCTCACTGTAAAATATATTTTTTTTTAAATTCACTGGTATTTTACTGTAAATTGTTACAGTAACTTTACGAGAAATGTCTTTTGTAAGATAAACGGTTAATTCCCATAACTTCCATGTTTTACTGGTAAAATGCGTTTATCTAAAAGCAAAACTCGCTTATCTAGGAGCAAAGCCTGTTTTTTTTTTTTGTTGTTTGTTTTTTTTAATAGAAGTTTCGCCTGAAACACATTAAGATGTGTAAGATATAAAAATTATAAGACATAAAATATTGAGATTTATAAGATATTGAACATTTATTTATAAGATATTGAGATGTTATTTATTATTTACCAGTTTTTGTTTTCTGCTGGAGAAATTTTAGTGCAGCAATTTTTTACAGTTCCGCTTAAAATATGAACCCTACACAATATGAATATCTAAGCCTGAAATGACATTCAAACGTGACACCTCTTCGCTTGTAGCCAAGTTCTAGCAGCTAGGCAAGCAAAGGAATAGCTTCGTGCTTTAAAGCAGCTTATAACAGCAAATAAGGCAGCAAGCAAAAGAAAACAGCTTTTAAAGTTCAGATTTTTATTAATCAACGCATTCCTAGTTCTCGGTTCAACATTTTACCAGTTTGTTGTTCAATTTTTTACCAGTTTTCGGTCCAAAATTTTTACCGGTTCATTCTTGAACATTTTTATTCTACTCGAACACCTAAATATTGGGGGGGGGGGGGGTGGAATTCATCCATCCTCTTACGGTTGCAGCTGCTACAACACCGAAATTTGGTTCAACCTAAATTTTTAACAGTGTAGACACTTGCCTTTATATGATAGATCAATTAAATAGTGATAAGTAAATTTACTAGTAAATGTTGAGATTAATATTTTACATGAATGTATATATTAGCGACTTATGACTTAGTGGTCTCTCCAATTTGTCACATTTTAAATATTAGATACTGTTAAAAGCAATTTAATTATGTTTAAACCTTCGATTTTTGTTTTGTTTGTATATTTGTATTTTGTACCGAATCAATAAGCCTTGAGAGAAATATTCACTGTCTTTCATTAAAATGATTTATAAAAAATCAGTTAATAACTTTCTTATAAATTCATGTAAATATGACAATTTAATATTATTCTGAAAAAACTTATTTTAGTGATTATTCTTTATTAAATGGTCAAAAATGACTTAAGATTTCAGATTGTTTTTTATTTATTTGGTTGTTGTTTTGTTTATTTAAATTCCCTATAATGAGGATTGAGTCGTCAGATAATAAAATATTCATAAGTAAATTTATTTCTAAGTTATGAGGTATTGAGATTATAAAATATAAGCTATGTAAGATACAAAATTTCTAAGATATAAAATATTGGGATTTATAAGATATTGAGATTTTATTTATAAGATATTGGAAAAATTAATCAATACGTTATGGTCGAACGATTTATTATACGAAACGCTTTACGCACAAGAACTTTTTAACTAATTGCAGACTACTTTCGGTAGCATTAAGCTTACTCTCATCAGTGCAATGATGGAATTATGCCCATATATCTGGAGGAGAAGTGTATTCGAGGGATAAATTTATTGACCAATAGATTTAAAGGAAATTACAGAGAACAGCCAGTAAGGTAGTCGTAAAAAAATCAGAGGACAATAGTTTTCCGCAATTTGAAGAGTTTCTTTTAAAAAAAATCAGAAAGTATAAGGCATATACTACCGTATATTTCTCACCCCCTCATATATACACACACTACAAGAGTTTAGGAAAAATAATACAAGATTAATGGAAATTACGAAAGAAAAACTCTCCTTTTCTTAATTTCTACTATCATTTTTCCATATTACCAGATCTTTCTCAAATGCAATTTCTTTTTGCCTGTACCCTGTAATTTCCCGTAATCCTATTGTTCAATAAACCTACCTCTCGAATCAGATTCTCCTCCATATATATGGGTAAAATTCAATCATTTGCTCAAATGGCAACAGGAGACCTGAGTCGGCGGGCAGTCAGTCGAATTATACCTGAATGAAGCTTGTAAGACAGGGGAATAAAGATAAAATAATACACGCTGTCCATGTTAAACATATTAATTAGGTGTTTCATAAATATAATATTTCTCTTTTTTTCCCACACTTTCATTTTGGCTTTTCTCTTCCGCATGTGCTCCTCTATGATTGTGGTGTTTTCCTTTCAACTAGAACCACCTGTCGCATTCTTTTTAAGCTCTCTTTACCCTTCTGTTCATTTGTGACATTGGCCTTTACGGACACGTGTTTACTTTTGCTGATGACTGTGGTGAAAATAAGATTTTTTGATGCTGTTATTAATTTTATTTTTCGTATAGTGGAATAGTGGAAAAAGAGTACATTGCTGTTGAAAGAAGCAATAACCCCAATCTTCAAGAGATAGTTCTTTTTGGTCAACGTTAAAGATTAATAACAAAATTTAATAAAATAATTCATCTTACTTTAAAAAGGAGACACACAGCCGTTGTAAAGAAAACGAAGTCTTTCTTGCTTTTTTTAAATCCATATTTCTTTATTAAAGGTCTTTAGTAGCACAATAGAAGGAAGGCTTTATCGAATTAAATCCAGTTGGCCACTGTACCATGAGAACTGAAAGTCTTTAACTTTAGAATGGCGAAATATTAATCTAGTTGACGGCATTTAACAAGATGTACTCCAAACTTCTTGAGAATACGAAGAAGATATTTCTATTGGCAAGCTCGTTTTAATAAATTATTAACAATTGTAATAATTTAATTTAAAAAATCACCGCATCAATTTTAAAAAAACTTAAAATTTAACTATTAAAAACTTTAATGAACTTAAAGAACAAACTCGGCATGAAAAATGCGAATCTCCGTACCGGAGACCGCGCCGATAAAAATAAAATTTCCGCGATCTTACATGATCGAATTCTCGAATACTTCTGACGAAAATTGCCGTTGCACCGATATAAATATGACCACCACGGGGATCACACAGGTAAAATAAAGAAAGAATTAAATTGATTTGATAATTAATTATTGCCAAATGAAAATAAGAAAACTTTAGATTCCGTAGAAACGGCACTTGAACGCCGCGCCGCACAATCTATCGGCGGAAAACAGAACCAAAACGTACGATGCAGTAGGCTACGCGCATGCGCAAAAGAGATTGTCGGGTGCTCGGCAAGGCATGGGAGAGAGGGGGAAACGCTACCAAGAGAGACAGCGCTAGGCGCAATGGAGAAAGCGTGCCGGCGAGGGAGAAGACTGACAACAGCATACTTAGTAGCATAAAAATTACAGAACGGCGAATAAAAATTATGAAATTGTGATATTTCATATCACAATACACCCAACCGCCAATTAAATTTTGGATGACCAAGAAGTGAAAAAGGTAGAAAAAATTAAAGACCTTTTTCATAAATGGGAAGACAAAATTTTGAATGCCAAAAAGTAAAATTGACTTAAAAATGCCAAGAAGAAAATGCAATAAACATGTACAGTGACCAAAAAAAAATAATACAATGAAAAGAATGTACATCAATATTACATTCATAATAAGTATACAAAATTTAACGTATACAAGTCATAAAAAATAAGCCCCATTGCAATTAATAGCAAAGACAGGCACCTTCCTTGTAAAATGATCTCAACAATAGTATTTTAAATAATCAAAAGTCAAACATATTCTTTTCAGCTACAAAGAGATCATACATCAAAATTTAAACCAGCTGCAGCAATATAAAATGAGTCGGTAATTTCTCTGTGCCGACTTGTCTAGACATATATAATAAAAAGTTGCAATCTAAAGCAACAATTATTCAATAAAATTTCTAAATTTTACTTGCCTAGGACTTTCAAAAGAGAGTATATGAAAAATTTTAATCTAATAAAATATCAAATTCATTCTTAAAATAATGCATGCAAAATTCATTCTTAAAAACAATCCAATATAAGGACTTAAATTCATAATAAGACCCAAAATAATATTTTTTAACTTACTTTTCCTTTTAGAAGGTCATGTATTGCAATACCAATAAATTTGTCATTCAATTCATATGAAAATTTCTAAGCAATCAATAAATAACTGCACATAATACTCTGAAGTGCATAAATAATAATTACTCAAGAAAAAATTACATGAACCAAGACATAGTTGCAACAATTGTGAGAAAAATGTCAACATTATGGTAAGTTTGTCATAAATATCATAATTAGTTGGTTTTTAATAAAACTTTTTAAATATATAACAATATAATATTCAAGTTTTAACCAACATGTAATTCACTTAGACAAAATAAATTCTTTGAAATACACAAATCTTTCATTAATACTCAATAATCATTTTTCTTCAGTACACTCAATAAAATTTCTATACAACTTTTTCTTAAATACACAATTTTCTAATACCATGGTTTTATTTATTTATTTATCTTTCAAAAGAAAAAAAGATGTGAGAAAATGTGAAAAAGGTGAGGATCCTCAAAAAAAATTATTTTTTTTTTAACCTTTAGTCTTTATTAAAAAAAAAACAAGTTAAAAAAAAAGACACTTTCATGGGAAGAAAATAAAAACACAGTGCACCTTTTTGTAATGGCCATAATTATCATCCAGAAATATACATATATATTGTTATTGCGAACAAAAATTGGCTATTGTAAAATGCTGAATCTACATAACTCACATAAGTGCTAATAATGCTAGCCATAGAAACTATCAGCAGTCGTGCAAATTAAGCAAAATCAAAATATAAATATACATTTGTTCTAATTTACAAAAATACACTAATAGCCTTGGTACACAACCATCAGCAAATCATCAGTAAATCAAACAAATGCAAAATAAAACAATCAAACCTACAAAAGAGACAATAGCGATCTCCAAAACCATTGGCAATTGTGTACATCTGATGATACTATAGAAGCTATATAACTATTGCTGTAAAAAAAGAAATTATTACAGATGAGGGATGAGTATCGTTCAGCCACTTACAAATAGTGAGATGTGGTAGTTATAGTCAATAAATCAGTTTTTAATAACTCACACAGTACATCTCCTTTAAAATATATTATCTGCTAGTAAAAAATGTTTGCAGAATAACTTTTGCAGATTTATGGCACACTGGTGGACACGATGGCATTGAAATCACAGCAATTTGGCCACAATTACTTATGATGACGCACCATAATTTAAAAAAAAATAAAGACACAATTGGGAATATTTAGCACCGAATCAAGGCACTATGACACATTTCCTTTCTTTTTTTTTTGTAGATAAGCTGGGTGACTTGGGGAACACTGGAGCATTCACCGTCACATAAGGCTTGAGACATAATAGGGAAATTAATCGACATAATCAGGAACAGAAGAAAGTCACATAGAAATTTGAGACGACTTGATGAATTTAAAAAAAAGCACTTTTTCTTTAAATTTCTTAGTAAATTTTGAAGATTCACCATGGAACACTTCTTTAAAAAGGCGCTGTTAAGAAGTTTTAAGAACTGTGCTTTTTGTAATAATGCATATAACTAAATAATATATTTTTTTTATTCACAAAAAATAATTATTTCATGTTCTTAATTAAAAAAAATATTCATAAATCGAATAAAGTGAGGCGTATGGTATGTAATGATTTAAAAAAGCATTTGGTTATATAAAATAAATAGGCACTGTAATTAAATATTGAAATAATTAAAAATATATAAATATTTTTCTTATCTTGAGAAGATACTTCAAAATGTTGCAATAAAATTCTGTAACATTGCAAAATTATTCCAGTAGTAGATAAGTTAGCAACTTCCACAACATGAGGATAAAGACTGCTCACATGAAAAAGGCCAACAGACACACTTCCATAATCAGGTTTTGCAACAGAGGGTAGAAAAATATATTAACTATTGCAAATAGGCACAGCAGTAAATTTGTAACACTATAGATCTATATAAATGAGTAACTTTGATGAGGGAGAAACAAGTTCCACAAGATGAAGAGGACTGACGAGGAGCAATCACACGGATATATTGCCTATATGTGAATGGCGACCATCAACAATCACTTCAACTCGCAAAAGAGTGCAGGTAAGTAGCTTTTTTTTTTTTTTTTAATCAC
Source organism: Maratus michaelseni (assembly GCA_963931845.1). NCBI lineage: Eukaryota > Metazoa > Arthropoda > Arachnida > Araneae > Salticidae > Maratus > Maratus michaelseni. Next base: position 75,102,030 of record OZ007600.1, read on the forward strand.
CATAATACTTGCAAAACTGTAGCAAAGGTCATACAATAATGGATAGATATTGCCACACTGTGAATGACTACTTCACTAGGTAAGCAAACAGCAGATGGAGAAAACTTGCATTGTTTTTAATATATAGACTGCAGGAACACAATTGAGCGGATGGTAAAATATATTCTATTGAGGCATGATTACCAGTTATTGTAGAAACAGGAACACAGATGACTCAGGATTGAAGAATATTTAAAGAAAGTCTTCTCAAAATCGAAAAATAACGTCATTCTCTTTATTTTTATTATTGTAATGACGTGAGAAGTAGACGAAAAAAAGAATAAATATGATGCAGTACGAGCATTGCCATAAAATTAAAACATTTTGAAGCAAGTAAAAAGAATTTTTTTTTTAAATTATGAATCTGTAGTTAGTTCCAAAGTGAAGACATCATGAAAATAATTCTAAGAACAGGTTTTCAATATAAATACAGTTCTTATAGAATGTTATTAAATTTTGTTTGTACACCAATATAAATATGGCATGGTAGAGAATTTAAGAAATATTATCTTCTATTGAGAAAAATAATTTGGCATGTATAGAAGCATGAGAATTCCCAATCATTTCATGTAGGATAAGAAGCAACTACTAAACAATCAAAGAACTTCAGCTTCCGTTAGAAAAAATATTAGGAACAAGATTAATATCAAGATTAAGCTGAGAACACTTTATTGAAATAAAATGATGTCAAGAGCACACTTTTTTTTTTTAAATTAGAATAATGCTTCAATAATAATTATATATCAAATTTGTAATTTTTTTTTCTTTTAAGTGCCATTAAAAAAATATTTAGTAACCCAAAAACCATAGCCTCATTAAAGAAATAAAATTTGTTCTGAGAACAAGTAATCAATATATTATTTTAATATCAAGGATAATTCAATAACTTCATAAAATATTTTATTTTATATGCATCAAATTTATTAATTCATTCTTGATTTCATTCATATCATAATATTGCAGTGTGAAAAAGATAAAATTTTAAGAAATAATTTCTCAAGTATTCCAAGATAATATACAATCATATTTATCAAAAAAATAATTCATTCATTATAAATATTATAAAATCAAAGCAGCAATATAAATTTAAATTCTTGCAAAATTTTCAAGATGTCTGAAAATAATCTATTGCAAATATAAGAATACTAAAGCAGCATTTAATATACTGTCATACATGAAATTGTAGAATATTCTTTCAGAACAATTCTTCTTAAAACGAAATATGTCTTCAAAATTGAACAATTTTATTATTTAAATTTGGCATAAAACATAATGAAAAACAGCATATCGGCACCATATGTGGTGAAAATAAGATTATTTGATGCTGTTATTAATTTTATTTTTCGTATAGTGGAATAGTGGAAAAAGAGTACATTGCTGTTGAAGGAAGCAATAACCCCAATCTTCAAGAGATAGTTCTTTTTGGTCAACGTTAAAGATTAATAACAAAATTTAATAAAATAATTCATCTTACTTTAAAAAGGAGACACACAGCCGTTGTAAAGAAAACGAAGTCATTCTTGCTTTTTTAAATCCATATTTCTTTATTAAAGGTCTTTAGTAGCACAATAGAAGGAAGGCTTTATCGAATTAAATCCAGTTGGCCACTGTACCATGAGAACTGAAAGTCTTTAACTTTAGAATGGCGAAATATTAATCTAGTTGACGGCATTTAACAATATGTACTCCAAACTTCTTGAGAATACGAAGAAGATATTTCTATTGGCAAGCTCGTTTTAATAAATTATTAACAATTGTAATAATTTAATTTAAAAAATCACCGCATCAATTTTAAAAAAGCTTAAAATTTAACTATTAAAAACTTTAATGAACTTAAAGAACAAACTCGGCATGAAAAATGCGAATCTCCGTACCGGAGATCGCGCCGATAAAAATAAAATTTCCGCTATCTTACATGATCGAATTCTCGAATACTTCTGACGAAAATTGCCGTTGCACCGATATAAATATGACCACCACGGGGATCACACAGGTAAAATAAAGAAAGAATTAAATTGATTTGATAATTAATTATTGCCAAATAAAAATAAGAAAACTTTAGATTCCGTAGAAACGGCACTTGAACGCCGCGCCGCACAATCTATCGGCGGAAAACAGAACCAAAACATACGATGCAGTAGGCTGCGCGCATGCGCAAAAGAGATTGTCGGGCGCTCGGCAAGGCATGGGAGAGAGGGGGAAACGCTACCAAGAGAGACAGCGCTAGGCGCAATGGAGAAAGCGTGCCGGCGAGGGAGAAGACTGACAACAGCATACTTAGTAGCATAAAAATTACAGAACGGCGAATAAAAATTATGAAATTGTGATATTTCATATCACAATGACGGGCTGATAAAAATTTCCCGCCCGAAACGCGTCGTGCGTGTTGTTTTGTTTTTATCGTGATTGATACAAAGTTTCATTATTTAATTATTCAATATTAATTAGTGTTCTCATATATATTATTATCCTAATTTCTGCATCTCTAATTATACTATGCTTCTCTAATTAATTAATGCTTCTCTAATCATGTACGTCAATACGATAAACAGCCTGCCATTCCATCAATGCGCACTACAACTTTCATCACAGTATCTCTTCACGCAGACAACTGTAAATAATTTTAAGGAATAGAAAGATAGATTTCCTGTTGGGTGATCCCGAATTCATGATACAAATTTTAAGGACAGGTACAGAACACTCGAAAAATCAATTATTGTATAGGGAACCAGGATCAGAAATCAATTTATTTAGTCAAAATTACGGGGCTCTCACTCCAAACAGCAGTCGCGTTTTCGTTTTTAACTTTAATAGTACCGAAGATATTTTAATGAAATTCATACAATATCCTTACAATTCATACAAAGATGAGTCTATAAGTTGTAATTTTACCAACTGGGCGAAAACTTCCGGGCCAAGATTCGAGCCAGGGATCTCTTGGCTGAATCTGACAATGCTCTACCAACTGAGCAATCCCTGACAAATCTGGGGGATCTTATTCACCCAGTTAACCTTATTGATTATAGCAACTGGTAAAAATATTATATTTATACCAGTTGCTCAACAGTGGTTTAATTATACCAGTTGCTATAATCAATAAGGTTAACTGGGTGAATTAGATCTTCCAGATTTGTCCGGGCTTACTCAGTTGGTAGAGCATTGGCAGATTCAGCCAAAAGATCCCTAGTTCGAATCCTGACACGGACTTTTTTTGCCCAGATGGTAAAATTACAAGTTATATGATTTCTTTACCAATTTGAATAATTGTGTCAAAATTAATCTAAAGATGTGTCTGTAGCGAATTTTGTTAAAATATCTTCTTTAGTGTTAAAGTTATGAACTATAACGCGGCTTTGGATTGGAGTGAGACGCCCTGTAATTCTGACTACAACAGTGTTCCACAGTGCTACAACAGTTACAGTATTCCGTACCAACCCTTAAAGTTTGCACTATGAATTCGGGATCACCATCTGTATATGGAGCCCAGTGGTGACGGCATACCACCGAAACTATTCTGCAATTAATTAAAAAAGTTCTTGTGCTTATAACGTTGTTTTATCTGCATATATCGTACTGAGCCAAAACTATCATCTTAATTTCCATCAATAATGCGTTTTTAATTAATTCGTATAATTATGGAAAAACACGAAAACTTTCAGAAAATTTAGTATAAACCTTAAAAATAGATTATCATTATAGACGGGTTTAGAATGACAGTGTAGTAAGTCACAAATTTTGAAAATCGAGCTAACCATTTTTTACTGAACACTCTCAGAAAAAACTGTAAATTTATGAGCGTTTGCCCTTCAATTTTCACGGGCCCTTATTTGATGAAAAACGGTCTGATCCACTAAATAAGTGGCCTTATCCCTTAGAAAATTACGAGCAATCCACATATTCTTACAGTTGTAGCCCATATATTAGCATAAATACGGTCCATACATTGTCCTCCGCTAGGGTGTAACCCTTCATTTTACTCGTGTTTCGAAAATTTTAACCCGCCAAAAAAGCGATTCTGTGATGATTATCTAACGTGCTACGGAGCAGTAAGTAAAGTGTTATTGTGTTTTAAAGTGCATTATATCCTGTGCATTATTGCTATTCCTGTATTACTTTGCCCCGTAAAATTACGAGCTGCACAAAATGATGTGCATGGATTTCTTTTTTTATGGGGTATGACTGGAATCTCTGCTGCCGGCCTCTGGCCGTAATTTTACAGCAATTTTTTTCTGTGCGAACGTATATTAATTTCTGTTCGGTGCGACAGTCAAATAAGTCACAGTTCACTTAGGGAGTCGCTAGAAGGCAAAACAGGTTCGACCACTCAATGCAACGGCTATACAACTAGTTTCATAAAACCCTTAATTTCTCAAATAACTAAATTTTGACTTGTCCACTGTCATTCTAACCCCTTCATATAATGAATGCCCGTAGAAAAGTAAATAATCTGACGTTCATGTCAATTAAAAAAGCTTTTTTATTTAATTCCACAAAGGATTATTAACGACTTCGTGCGAAAAAAATTAGAAAATTAATCATCAAGAAGTTCATTCAATGTTGTGTCTTAGAAAATGCATTTATTATCCTTCCCGGATTTTTTTTTTCGAGTTATTGGGTAATTAAATAGTGATAAGAGTAAATTTGTTGAGGTTAATGGTGTGAATATATTTAATAGAGAATTCCGTGATATGCATTTTTCCGATTTCACACGTTTTATTTACAGTAGATCTCTGATTATCCGAATTTGTTGGGACCAATCCCAGTTCGAATTCGCAAACGCTCTGATAATTAGACAAATAAGAGCACAGTGCATTCTGACGGTAACATTAAAATACTGACTATACATCACAGCAAAAACTGGTCCGTGAGTAATACTGACATCATATTGAGGGTGGCTGTTCAATAAATTTCGCTTTTAATGCAATTTTTCACACTTTCCAACCTAGTTGAAAAGTGTTTATGACTTCGGTTTGTCTGGCCGTCTGCCGTCTGTCCGTGCTCTAACTCCCGTAAATATGCTCGGATTGCTCGGCAACTTTTATATGTTATTGTCGTTATCTATAGCATGTTCCCTAACTAAACGGAAGTATGTAGCACTTATAGTTTTTTACAGGGACACTCAAAAGAATTCCGTTACATTGCGGTCTATGGGGAAAAATCATTTGCGGATTATTCAAATAATGTTTCACTATTTGAAACGCATTGAAATTTATACAAATCACTAAGGTGCATTAGAATACTTAATATGGAATAGGGTGTGCATAGCACTTATAGTTACTTTACAAGGACAGTCAAAAGAATTCCGTTACATTACGTCTATGGAGAAAAATCGTCTGCGGTATATTTAAATAATGTTTCACTATTTTAAACGCATTGAAATTTATATATATCACTAAGGTGCATTACAAGAGGCTTACTACAGAATATTGCTCTACAGTCCGTTAACAATAATTCATGGACGTGCGTTTTAAGTTGACGAACGCGATTTTAAATTGAACTCACTTTTTGTCTATTTACTGGGTATGTATAAATTTTGTATTTCATATACAGGGCAGCACAAAAGTTTGCGAACACATTTCCGTTTATTGACAGAAACTCCAGTAGGAGAATTTTAAACTGTGCTACGCGTTTCCTAACTAAACTAAAATTTATCATCCTATGTAGTATATATACAAATCTATAGATCCTATACAGGGCTGAATTCGGATATTTTTCCGAATATTGTATATGTTGGGAATTCCTAAAATTACGTTTTTAAATATGTTATGCGTTTTCCAAATTGTTTACTTAGATGTTATCTTTCAGCTTATTAAACGGTAATGATTTGTAAAATTATTTTGGAAGCGTTGGAAAGTGTTACATAATCTATGCTTGACGCATGATTTTTCGTTCTTTTTTAAACTTCTAAACATCGCAAAATTTCAATTTTTACACAGTCGAATAGAAAAAAAAATTACTATAAAATGCAATTTGTTTGAAAATTGTGTCTGACAAGGAGAGTGCCAAGCTTGGTAATCACAGATTTTGATTATTTTTATATATGTTGTAGGATAGACGCCCCTTAGTCTCAGGTTCAATGGATTTTATACAACGCTCCTTAGTTCTCGAGAAATGGGAGGGCCTAATATTTTAAAAAAACTTAAATATTTACATTGTAACGAAATAACTGCGTTGGTCATAGCTCTGTTGGTATGGCGTCTGCACGTTGATCCGAGGGCCCGGGTTCAATGCTGGAACTCGCTACGTTTGTTTTTCTCATTTCTTTTATAAATATACTTGTAATTATAATTTAATAATCTCAATAAAAAATTTTGTTAACATAATTAAATTTTAATTTAGCATTTTTGATTTTTCAACCATTATTAAACATTTCTCATCATTTAAAGAGATTTTTAAAAAATGGATCTATTATTGACCAGTAAAAATTCACAAATCGTTACAAAATCAGCATATTTACTATCGAATTATAGAATTCTTCTTCCATCGCAATAGAAAACGAAGATATTTCAGATGCTGGATTATTTGTTAAAAATCCATTGTTTTGCAATAAAATTTTATAGTGCTTCAACGCATTTGTGACATCATTTTTCTGATTTTCATTGAATCCCGACACTTCAGATTGATCTTCTTGTGAACTACAGCTTGCTTCTTCCATTTTTACACGATTATAAGCTGTTATAGAGTGATACGCACTTGTGCGATAATGGTTGAAAACAAAAACCACCTAAATGCCCCAAACTAAAAAAATAAGAAATAACCAAATTCTGTTGTGGCGCCCTCTAGTTACAATAAAATAAAACATAAATATATTGTAATTTAATTCTTATGCTAAATTTTAATATAATTGTGCTTCTTATTTGAAAAACAGAGTAGTATTATCATCGCATTGACTTTAAGGCGTTTCGTTAAGCCCTTCGCGACGAGCGTCCTTTACAGAATTTTTAATCTTTTATCACCGGTTTTTGGAAACAGAAATTTGTACCTAATTGAATAGCAGAAATGCTAAGATTTAATGAGGCAAATCTTACAATAAAAAATAACTGGTGGGAATAATCGAGGATTCTGAGCATCTTATGCGTCACGTATACGTGTCGCTCGTTCCAAAGGGGTTAAAGCAATTTATACATGATGTTTCATTACAATGATGAATTGACACAATTGTTCAATATCGTTTCATTGATAAAGCATATATGGAATACATTTTAAAAGTAAGTTTTAAAAAAATCAAAAATGCTAAATTAAAATTTAATCATGTTAACAAATTTTTTTATTGAGATTATTAAATTATAATTACAAGTATATTTATTAAAAAAATGAGAAAAACAAACGTAGCGCGTTTCGGCATCGAACCCAGGCCCTCCGAACAACAAGCAGACGCCATACCAACTGAGCTACGACCAACTCAGTTACTTCGTTACAAAGTAACTATTTAAGTTGCGTTATAATACTAGACTCCCCCATTTCTCGAGAACTCGGGAGCGTTGTATAAAATCCATTGAACCTGAGACTAAGGGGCTTCTACCCTACAACATATACAAAAATAATCAAAATCTGTGATTACCAAGCTTGGCACTCTTCTTGTGAGTTTACCGATTTCTTAAGGGTTTTAAAATTATTTTCATACATGAATATTTTTAAATCTGCACGATTTTAAATAAAACACGAATGTAACATTAATTGAACTACGTGCCTAAACACTGAAATAATCAGAATTACAAAGGTGAAATATTTCGCAATGAACGGTTGGCTTGAGGCTAATAAGAAAGTGCCGAAAATGTTTTTTTGTGTCGTTGGTAGACAATCTAAGAAAATATACCGAATGTAATAAATCTATTAAAGTTTTCAATTTAAAACGATTTTCATCTACGTTCTTTACAACAAGCTCAACTTCACACCTTCCGACTTTATTCTGTAAAGTACAGCGTGGCCATTATTAAAGTGAACATGTTTAAGGCCTCTACAAGCTAAACTAGTTAGAATATTTTTAAAAGATTTAGTATTTATACTGTTCAGAACATATGTAAACAAACTCAGCAATAAAACAATTACTTTAAATTTTTTCCAACAGATGGCGTTGTATATCATTAAATTCTATATTAATAAAAGAAAGTTTCGCTCTGTGTATGCGTGTGTGAGTGTGTGTGAGCGTGTGTGTTTGTCTGCGATGGCTAGCAAAATCTAGCCCACCTAGAAGTCTGAAAATTTATGTGTGGATAGTCCAAAGTCTGGCCTAGTGCACCTGAGTCTCAGAATTTTAATACTTTGAAAATTAGAGTAGTTATTAATTAAAAACTGATCAAAGATCACAAACAAAAAAGCACTCTTCCGAAATCCCGGCGCGCATGCTCAGAAGCCATTTTAACATACCTTCGGTGAAGTTAAAAGAAGTTAAAAGAAGCAAATCGCCAGTCAGATCGTTTATTTTTCCATTTTTCTAAATTCGCCACGGGCGAACGGCCGCAAATACAGAAAAACCGTCTACATATTCTCAAAGAACGTACTTTTACGTCTCAAACTATCAGGTCGGTTCGAAAAATTTTCACATTTAACCCTTTAAAAAAATAATCAAAAAGCGTCGAATTCATGTTTTTTATTTTCTTCTATTTTCTGAGCCTCGCATCCACCGGACTGCAAGAGATACGGAAAAACCGAGTTCACCAAATTAAAGATCTGACATTTCCCTTTTCAAAGCCACCTTTGGTGTTAAAAAATACGAAAGTTAACCCTTCGTAAAAGTATATTTTCTGTACGCTGTTTTGCGATTTTCGGGATTTTGCCAATATTTAAAAATTTGTATCGGCGGTTCCGAGCAAGTTACGAAAAACTAAAAATACCAGACAATATGTATATTTGCTCCCTTTTTGACATCTGCAATTGTTTTCGAAAAATACGAATATTAGCCCTTTCAAAAAAATTGCAGGACTCACGCGCAGGACTCACTTTTGCAAATTCATATTTTCTGTGATACATAAAATCGCGCATCAGCTCTCTAAACTAACCAAACAAAAAACAAACACACCTAAGGGCATCTACGTTCTATAGGGTTAAAAAAAATATATTATTTTAACCCTCCAAAAAAAATGTGTTTCCAAAACTCCCTCACGCGATTGCGATTTTCGTTTTTCGGCCCAGGTTTAAAAATCGGCACTGACTCGGGAAATGCGAATACGGATAAACAGAGGATACCAGATCATAGACACGTTCATTTTCTTCTAAACGCACTGCTGCTTTAAAAAATATATCTGCATTAACCCTTTCGAAACCGATTGTTTACGTAACCCATTTTCACGATTTCCTCTATTTTGGCAATGTTTACCAGTCGTTAAGTTTCATTTCTACTAGGAAATCTGGTTGGATTGAGTGTTCTGAAAAGGCCTCTTCTAGAACAGATTGCGCTCCCTGGCAGTAGAAGGTTGAACTAAATGTGTATCTCTGCTTCTATGTGGCCGATTATGACGTGGTTTGGCTCATTCGACTTGATATCTATAGCCTTAAATATTTTAGTTGCACTTTCTGATCTCGGGTTCTATGGGCCCGATTTCGACGGGGTTTACCTCATTCGACTTGATTTCGATAGCCTTCAGATTGCAGTCATATTCGTATAGAACAGATTGTTATTATCACGGGCCCGGGCAATGCCGGGTGGGTCAGGTAGTTAAAAATAAAATAAAATAAAAGAGAAGTAAAGAATTCTCAACCAGCTAACTTTTAAAACTTTTTATACCAATTTTCACATGATTCTAACTTAAGGTTTTAGTCATGAAGAGCTTTATGAGCACTAAAATTTTAGCCAAAAAAACCGCACTCTGTTAATACAGTGGTTTTTTTTAATCAAAATAGTAATAAGTATAGAGCTGCTAAAAAAGAATATCGTCGTCTCGAAATATATTCATTTAAAATTCGTTATTTTTGTTAATAATTGATAATAAAACATCCTAATATGCAAGAGCCATCTATTGGTAAAATTTTGAACCAATTAATTTTATGGCATAACTCGTTTCCACATACTCTAAACACCAAAGCTTTTTTAAACAAGTGCACTTCGATTGTGGCCGTCCTGTATATCGGACATTTTTAATCCTTTGAGCCCGCGTTAGATTGCTTGGTTGATTCAGATAATAATAATTTTTATTAACATTTTCCTACATAGTAGGTTAAAAAGTGTTTATGAATTCGGTTTGTCTGTCTGTCTATCCATACTCTAACTCTCGTAAATATACTCGGATTGTCATGAAAATTTTATATAATATTGAATTTTAATATAGAATGTTAGGTATTGAAAATGAAGTGTGTAGCATTAATTTACAGGGAAACACAAAAGAGTTCCATTACATTATAGTCTATGGGGAAAAATCGTTTGCGGCGCATTTTATGGATGTCAAGACATTTCATACATAATGAAATTAATATGCATTACTGAGGTGGACAACAGTATGCTGTTATCGGAGAATACAATTAGTAGCATTTACAGTTCACTTACAGGGACGTACAAAATTCCTTTACATTATGATCTATGGGGAAAAATCGTTTGCGGAGCATTTTGAACATGTTATTATTCATGTTGTGATACATAATGAAAGGATAGCTAGGGTTCAATACATAACTTTCTATAGATTATGGGGTGCGTATGATTTATCGTTCATATACAGAGACGTACAAGATAATTCGGTTAAAGGACTGACTATGATCGGTAATTGCTAGAACTGCTCTTTCCTCTGTGATATGCAATTTTATTTAATTTTTAGTGTATTACGGGTTTTTTACAAATTGTGTATATCATATACAGGGCTGCAAGAAATACGTCCAATATGGACAGCAATTGCTGAAAATGGATTTTTACTGAGTTACGTATTTTTTTAATTGCTTATTTGGATATGTCATTTCATCATACGAAAAAATTAAATTTCTTAATAATATTCAGTTAGTGTTGGAAAGTGTTTCATAATCTATGCCGGATGCATGATTTTTCGTTCTTGTTTAAAATGTAATGAAAATTTTCCATTTGAAATTTTCCACTTTAGTGAAGAGCGACTAATTTATTAGTAGGTTATCAGTTCGTAATTTTTTGGTTTCTTTTTTTTTCCCTTAATTTTTTAATAAACCCCGTTACATCTCGCATTGGAATATATTGTTTTACTTACCGTACATACCGGGTGTCCCAAAAATGACTGATGGATTTTAAAATTCAATAACTTGCAAACAGTGACAGATATTAAAAAAAATCTTGCAAGAGGGTTATGATGTCAGGAGTTTTCTTACTGTGATTCTTGATTTTAGTTCGAATTTCAAACAATAGATAGCGCTGACAGCGATTGGCGCTCTATGGAGGCCGAAACTGGGTTGATGCACCGCCCCTTGAATACTAGACCTGCGCTTTGACAAAAATGACGGATTTTTTTTTTTTTTCAAAGTTTGTATGGTCCCTCGAACTTCAACACCAATAATATCTAAAAGTTTTCTTCACCTAGTTTTTTTCTGAGATCAAATAAGTCAAAGAAAACTTTTAGATGCTATTGGTGTTGAAGTTCGAGGGACCGTACAAACTTTGAAAAAAAAAACCGTCATTTTTATCAGCGATTAGGCCTAGTCTTCAGGGGCGCTGAGGGGCGTCAATTTCGGCATCTACAGAGCACCAATCGCTGTCAGCGCCATCTATTGTATAAATTCGAACTAAAATCAATAATCACAGTAAGAAAACTCCTGACATCATACATAACCCTCCTGCAAGAATTTTTTAATATCTGTCACCGTTTGCAAGTTATTGAATTTTAAAATCCATCAGTCATTTTTGGGACACCCGGTATAATACATAGTATACGTACCATAAATACGTAGTATAGGGTAAGTCTTGTAATCGTTTTAAAAATCGAAAAAACGTTTTGACGGATTTACACGTTTCAGATACAGGAGATTCCGAAAAACAAATTTTAGAAAAAAAATTATGTTTAATGATGTTACATTTTTCAAATAAATTGAAATTGATATATATCACTGAGGTGCATTACAAGAGGCTTACGGTGGAGCATGGTGGTAGTAGGATTCACCGTTCATTTAAAGGAACACGAAAAAGGATTTGGTTACAGTACTATCTATGAACAATAATTGCTGGAAGTGCGTTTTCAGTTGTGGTACGGAATTTTAAATTTACCTAATTTTTAGCACTTTCCAACCTAGTTGAAAAGTGCTTATGTCTTCGGTTTGTCTGCCGTATGGCCGTCTGCCGTCTGCCGTCTGTGCGTGCTCTAACTCCCGTAAATATGCTTGGATTGCTCTGCAATTTTTATATGTTATTGTCTTTATCTATAGCATGTTCCCTATTGCAACGGAAGTGTGTAGCACTGATAGTTTTTTTACAGGAACACTCAAAAGAATTCAGTTACATTGCAGTCTATGAGGAAAAATCATTTGCGGTTTATTTAAATAACGTTTCACTATTGTAAACGCATTGAAATTTATATATATCACTAAGGTGCATTAGAAGAAGCTTAATATGGAACTAGATGGTACCCGTCAAAACTTGACGGAAAAAATTACAATAACAATATTAGTAAAATAAGCTTCTTTATTACATAAGTAGGGGTGCTTATGAAACAATCTTTCAATTATTTTATTTAAAAAAAAATTCCCCCAGTCAATTACGTTATTATTTCCGATGCAAACTCCAAACAAACAATCCGTAAACAAAATGGAAATCAGTTTGACATTACCGCCCTATTCCTCACGGCAAGAAAGAAAATTTCCTGAACCTATGAAGTATCATACAAATAGCATATCCCTACGTTCATCTCATATTCAGTCAATAAAAGAACATGTTAAATAAGGCACACATCCCCCCCCCTTGTGATAATGCAACCGAATGAGTTCTTATGCGCATGTGCATTGCATCTCCCCAAACGCACCGTCGAAATTCGACGTTAAAAAAAGTTTTAAAATGTTTTGATCAAAAATTTTAAAGTGTCTTCTTTAATCATTGTTCGTTTCAAATCCATACCTTCTGATACGCACCCATTGTTTTAAGCTAATCAATTTTTATGTAAAGATGAAGAATTTTTTTTACAATAATAAATCAATCTGCAGATAAAGGAGATTTTTTATGTTTTCGAGTGTAATTTATTTGTATGGTTTCTTCATTCCTTTACATAATCAGGATGATAATTCCTTTTCCATAATTAAGAGAAATAATGTAAATAAATAAATATCCAAGATTATTTTTGATTCTGTTTTCATTAATATATTGTAAATTTTATTGTTAAAAGTTACTGATAAATGATACTTTAGTAAATGGGGCTTTTCTTAATTATTTTTTTTTTAATTATTATTTTTTCTTTTTTTGATATTTAATGGCAACATTCTTCCGTTTGTTTATTGGGCGCTACAGTTTGGCGAATTATTTGAGGTACTTTTTGGTTAGCAGGGCGCCAATGAAGTATATATGTATATATATATATATAGTATATACATACATATATACAAATATATATAATGTATATAGTTTTGTTTTTCTAGTATTGAATTTATGTGGTTTATAGATTTTGGTTGGCTTTTGTGATAATGATTCTGCAAGTAATTTTCCATTGGAGTTTATTATCTATATAATAAAACCGTAAGTCATGTGACTGTCATCAACAGTTCCGGGATGTCCGTTTCACTTTTTCATATGCCAGGCGGCCATTTTTATTCAAAATTATTTTTGCAAATAAAACTGCATAAAAGTTACATTTTTAGAAAGATCGTTCAAAATAAATTAATATTTGAGAGATGACTTACGTTCAATTATGTATACATTCTGCAATAACTTCAGTTTAAATTAGGTTCGCAGTTAAAATTCTCTATCTATGAAAGTAAACAAAGAAAAAAGATTCATTCGTTGTGAATGTTTAAAATATTAAACCATGAATTTTTGGATCGCTGCCTGACGTAAAAAAATAATCCGCACCAGTGAGACAGTCAAAGTTTACCTTAATTCTGTTCCATACAACTCAACTTCCGGATCTTTTTTTGACGTAAGTTGAACTCATGTAATAATATTTAATGGATCAAATTTCGAAAAGAATTGTCAGCTTTTATTTTTTGCGCGTGCAAAATAGAAACGATACTTTAATTTGAAATCAAATGTTTTGATTTATGATAATTATTATTTTTCTATTTTAAATGAAAAATGTGAACGTCATGTATTTTAAATTGAAACAGCTGTCACGGACACACCGGGGTTGACGCGATTTTTGTTTTGCGCCAAATATGTTTAAGAATCTCCGCATTAGCGAACATATTGCAAGTGATAAGCAAACGGACATGAAGCATAAATTCTTAAGTGGGTTAAGCGGTTTTTGTCAAGAAAGATGAAATACATAACAACAAAAAATATGCGAAATGCTACCGCGATCGCAAAAGTTCTTGATTTGTCAATTAGATTTTTCCAGTTATGCGAGGGATTAAGGAAAAAAATAAATTATGAATAAAAATAATTTGTTACAATGCTTCGACCAAACTGGTCACCAGTGGCGGCTAGTTATATATATATATATATATATTACTGGCGCCGGCTAACCGAAAAGTACCTAATTTGCATATAGTTTTTTTTTCTTAATGGGACGACGGGATAATGCACGGAATTGCGACGGGATAATGAATATTTTTGATGGTACCAGAATATTTTTCTGTATTCTATAGTTATATTAAGAAATACATATTTTTATGATTTGCTGAATCACTTATTTGTTTACTTTTTCATGCATTATATTATTGAAGGTTGTTAGTTCTCTTATTATAGGTTGTTAGTTCTCGTTTAAATATATCCTACTTATATAAAAATAGCTTGTGTTCTCTGTGGTGTTTCGCATAAACGTTATAAAATTCAGGTTATTAGATTTTATCCAACTTTGCTGTCATAACAGCTGATGAAGCAGCCATTTTCGGCGATTTTTTTTTTACCCGTAAAATTTTTGTTTTTGGTATAGCCCGAACTAAGAAAAAACTGAGTACTTTTTCATTATACGGACACCATTGTCGCCAAGCATATATTTACATGTATGGCATGGTGTCGGTATAACGGAAAAGAGCCAAAATTTGCGATCGATCAAATAATTGAATTTCGTTAAACATTAAATTTTCTGGTACTTTTCTATTATCCGGTCGACCACTTTTCATAACAAAAAACTATCGCCAAACTGTAAAATTAAACGCCGAAAATGAAGTGCGATTTACTTGATGTCAGAAGCATTATACGTGTTTGTTACGTCATCAAGTGGTTTTTAATTCGAGATTTGCGTCTATTTTCCTTATGTTTTACTGATTTATTAGTTATTTCATTAATTAAAATAACAATTGTGTCCATAAATTCATGTATTTTATTTATTTATTTAATTTGATATTTCAATGGCAACGTTCTCCCGTTTATTTGGCGTTACAGTTCGGCGATAGTTTTTTGTTATGAAAAGTGGTCGACGGGATAATAGAGAAGTACCAATTTTCTTATTTTTAATCTGAGAAAGAAGCAATAATCATGGATTTAATTAATTTTGCAATATGCGGTGCAAACAAAATAATTTTGATTAAATCAGTACATATATCGCAGACGCACCTGGGTTATTTTTTGGCGCCTAAATGACGATTTTAGCTTTGTATGGTAACCTGGTCTTTTATAATAAATTTGAATATGTGTGTAAATAAATAAAATAAAATAGGTACTTTTATGTTAGCTGAGCGTCAAGGATAACTCTCCAAATCTTGTTTCAATTGGAATCATTTAAATTGCAGCATTTTACGTGAGATTTGTTATTCATATTGATATGTTTACGTTTAGATATTTTATTATGATTATATTCTAGCTAATTAAGTTTTTTTAAAGAATTTATACTACAACTAGGGGGCTCAGCCCCCTACTCGCTAACGCTCGCCAACCCCCGGTGAATTGCAAGGCAATTCACATTGAGACCGCTACGCGGTCACAGCTCGCTTTGCTCGCTCGCCTCATTTTATTTTTCTAGTAATTCTAGCCGGAATAAGTACTACAATAAATCATTTGAACATATGAAATTGACAATTTTTTTAATGTACAAAAGTAATTGAAAACTCCGTTGAAAACACAACTAAAAATGCATTTAGTTGATGCTACTAATGGACATATAAATAATTTAAATACTATGAAAAGAGGATCTTGGAAACATAATTAGCACCTATAATATTGTACAGCACGGCTTAAATTCATTAAAAAAAAAAAAAAAAAAAAAAAAACTACGTGGTAGGAAGATAGTTTATCATCAATGATTGTTTAAATTTCGTTCAACATTTTATTATTGTAACTGATTATAGATTTCTGCAAAAGAAATTATTTTTACTTCAATAAAACGGCAACAGATGGCAGCAGGGCATTCTAGAAAGTTTATATTTTATTATCTCCGATTTTTTGTGTGAGTGAAATTCGTAAATAAATTCTAAATGAATTCATTTGAAAAAAAAAATTTAATTTATTTGAAATTAACAGTATTTCTCATAATTAAAATGAGGAATCATCTCAGACGCTTTGGATTACGTTCATATTATTTTATTTTTAATAATTGATAGCTTCAGTTTCAATGCTCTGACACTTTCCGCCATATTGGAGGCGGGGCTAACACAATCTTGTCTGGTCATTGGTCTGAGCTCTGGAAACTACGATTGTTGCCAACGATAAGGTACAAATTCAGCCCTATTTCCGCGCCACGTAAGACAAATATATATATAGATGTTAAAATATTACCTAGTTGATATTAGCTAATGTCAAAAGATTGGTGAACCACAGAGTTCAGGGCATAAACTCTATGCCCTCAAAAGTGGGAGTTGCCGACTTATGACGTCATAAGCAGAAGTAAATGTTTAATTGAAAATTACAGCTAATTAATTAAATTTTCGAACAAACGAATGCACGATAACAAATCTGTGTCCAAATATCTTTCATTTAAAAAAATAATGGTGTAATTTGATGCAGTAGTTTGTTCTGACGGATTGTCGAAAGAAATCGCTTAGCGTTTTAAATATATAGATAGGGTGTGCATAGCACTTATAGTTACTTTACAGGGACAGTCAAAAGAATTCCGTTACATTACGTCTATGGAGAAAAATTGTCTGCCGTTTATTTAAATAATGTTTCACTATTTTAAACGCATTGAAATTTATATATATTATACTAAGGTGCATTACAAGAGGCTTACTACAGAATAGTGTGTGTATAGCAGTCATCATTCATTTACAGGGACACACAAAAGAATTCTCTACTGTCTGTTAACAATAATTCCTGGAAGTGCGTTTTAAGTTACTGAACGCAATTTTAATTTTAACTCGCTTTTTGTCTATTATGTGGTGTGTATAAATTCTGTAGATCCTATACAGGGCAGCACAAAAGTTCGCGAACACATTTCCGTTTACTGACAGAAACTCCAGAAGGATAATTTTAAACTGTGCTACGCGTTTCCTAACTAAACTAAAATTTAGCATCCTATGTAGTATATATACAAATCTATAGATCCTATACAGGGCTGAATAAAAGTATTCGGATATTTTTCCGAATATTGTATCTGTTGGAAATTCCTGAAATTATGTTTTAAAATATGTTATGCGTTTTCCAAATTGTTTACTTAGATGTTATTTTTTAGCTTATTAAACGGTATGTTTTGTAAAATTATTTTGGAAGCGTTGGAAAGTGCTACATAATCTAGGCTTGAAGTAGGATTTTTCGTTCTTGTTACATATTACTTGGTGTATTTAAATTCTATAGATCATATACAGGGCAACCCAAAATATATCGAATATATTTTAGCTTATTGATGGAAATTGCTTAATAGGAATTTTTAACTGCGATATGCGGTTCCTAACTGAAATAAATTTTAGAATACTATGTGGTACATGTACAAATACATGGATCATATACAGGGCTGTACAAAAGAATTCGGATATTTTTTCGACAATTGATGGTAATTGCTGAAGTTGGGTTTTCAAATTTGTTATACGTTTCCCAATTTGTTTACTTAGACAATTTCAAATTGTTTACTTAGACACCTGCTGAACGGGACTAGTTGAGCTTAAGCTGAAAGGTAGACCTCCCCGCCTGGTTTAACCTTGACCTTGTTTGCTTAGGAATCAACTTTCACCTTATTAATCGGTAAAGTTTTGTTAAACTGTTTTGAAAGTGTTGGAAAGTATTTCACAATCTATGCTTAACGCATGATTTTTCGTTCTTGTTTCAATTTGTGAATAAATAAAATTTCCCCTTTGAGCCCGAGCCTGACTGAGCTCGAAGACTGGTGTTAAAATCGAGACCGAACCCGCTTCGGATTCGGGCTGAGCCCGTCTCATCTCTAGCGAGTGCTTATTATAGCGAGTGCTATGTAATTCCAGCTTTATCAGTTCAAGAGTTACTTTTTTAGGAAAATGGGAATTTTCTGTGTGCCCTGTATCGTTATCTTTGCAAACCAATGTAATTAAAGAATGAAAAACATTTTGTTCCGATTTTAACCCTTAGTTTAAAAGAAAATATTTATTAATTACGAAAGAAATTTTTCGAACATATCTTGGGATGAACTTAATGATGATTAATTCCCAGTTTGTTGCTCGTTTTTACTCCTAATGGTCATTAGTACCGTTATCTGACATGAGAAGAATGGTTTTCTTTTACCCGATACTTCCTTTTTATCTGTTTAATAAAGCTATATCGAAGTTAATTACTTTTATTATCTTATGATTCTCTATCTGTTACTTTATTTTGATGTAAAAATTAAGTATTTAAAAATAATGCATTGATTGAACTGTGTAAAGTATTTTATATTTCAAAATTTAATTAACGTTAAAAAGTATAACCCGGTTGATATTGTACCTCGCTTATTACAAACGTGAAAATGCGAAAGTTTATATATCAAGTGGGTAAGTTAGATCGAAGATCGCACAAAGGGTTTCGTTTAATATTCCTTTCAAAACAATTTATCCTTTAGTTAATAAATCCAAACCATTAATTTATAATTATCCTTATTATTTATAAATACACTTTATCAATAAGAACGTAGATGGCAGCACCATTAAATGTTATAATAAAATGAGAACAAGAGGAAGCTATTTTTAAATCAAATTAAAAATATTCAAGAACTGCTTTTCAGGCAATTGTATTCAAACATTTCGATCCTAAATTCTTCAATACTCATGCCTGCCAATCTTATGCCTTTGCGGTTAAAAATGAGTCAGAAAATGTGTCAGAAAGTTTCTCGTTGTTGGGTAGAGAATTTAAGAACCGCATTACCTAACTTATTTTTGATGTAGTAACAATTGTTTTTCAGAAAAATATGAAGTCCTTGAAAAATTACTTGCACTCAAAGGCGTAGGCAGAAAAAGTAAGCCCCCCCCCACTTTTTTAATTACATTTAAATTTCCAAAACCAGGTTGGGTGGGGGGGGGGCGAAAGGTCCGACTTGAACTACCCGTTTGAGATATTTTTTAACACATATACATAAAAAAAAAATAGAACTAAAAAAAATTATTTCCATGGTGGACATACGGATGTAAAATACGTATAATTCATATCTCCTCCCCCCACATAAATAATAAAGTTGTAAATGTTAACCACAATCTCAAATTTACCAAATCTCTCCAAAATCCCGTACAAAATTTCCAATTCTCAGCAACAAATGAATCAAACCTATAAAAATATCAACCCGCATCTGACTCATTCCATTACTTCATTTAACAGTACTCACTCGCATGTCTTGATGACTCAATCGGTAAGACTTTGGACTTGTAACCATTAGGTCCCTGGTTTAAACCCGGCGTGGGAAGAAAGGGAATCTTACATTTTCCTTCCGTAATCGAAAATAAAGATGGGTCCATAGATGGCAGCACTTCACTTTTTTGCAATTTTTTCCTAGCTGTTTGACCAGGTAAAAAAAAAAAATGGCGATATTTAAAACATTTCAAGTGTCTTAAAAATTAAGACATTTCAGATGTCTTAAAAATTAAGACATTTCAGGTGTCTTAAAAATTAAGACATTTACAAAGTGTCCTGAAAATTAAGACACTTTAATGTGTCTCCTTTTTTTAACTATCCGTTTCAGACACTTATGTCTCTGAATTTCAGACATTTCAGTTTGCAGTGTATCAATTATTTATTTAATAAATGTAAGTTAATAAAAGGAAGTTATTTATTTTATCTATCATGATTGCTTCTTTTTTCCTATTGTTATCTTTGTTATAATAAGGTTTGAACAATAAGTAGAGTTACTAAGTTAATTGCTTCTGCAAACAAAAGCGACATGCTTTCATTAAATAAAATACATCGCATTTTAAAGAATGATCTATTACAAAACTATATTTAAACGTAACATGAGTCTGCTATTCCTTTATAAGTTATTGAGCAAATAATTTTACGACTATCATCCATCACATTTATTTTCATGTTAACATTCTACTTTAAAGCTTATTCTTTTCTATATTCGGCGAAATCAATTAAGTGTGTTAGTAACTGTTTTCTCTTTGCTATATTCCTTTTCAAATAAAAACCAAAATTTTTCTATCCCTCTAACTTGAAGAACATTAAATGGATTTTTCAAATTTTCTATGAATTCTATATTTTTAATTGTCGTTTACAAGCTACGTTTTTTGCATAAACGTAGTACGTACACACACACGTACAAAAATGTCCACACACACATTTTTTGTGTATACTTTTTCTTCCCTGAAATCACTGAAACATCATTAATTTAGTCTCAAGTCTATCTGAAATCTTTCAGTCAAAATTTGTAAATTTTGTCATATTATGGGGGAATGGGATTCCAGTAATTTTGCTGCTTTCACCTTTTACTTACCCATCATACGTAGTATAGGGTAAGTCTTGTAATCGTTTTGAAAATCGAAAAATTTTTTTTAACGGATTTACACGTTTCAGATACTGGAGATTCCGAAAAACATATTTTTTACTTACCCATCATACGTAGTATAGGGTAAGTCTTGTAATCGTTTTGAAAATCGAAAATTTTTTTTTAACGGATTTACACGTTTCAGATACTGGAGATTCCGAAAAACACATTTTTAGAAAAAAAAAATTTGCCGTCCGTCTGTGTGTCTGTGTGTCTGTGTGTGTGTCTGTAAACGCTCTATCTCCCGAAAAAATTGAGATAGAGATTTGCAATTTGGTATGTACTTAGTATGTAATAATGGGAAGAAGCCTATTTAATTTCAATAACCTCGATTAACCGGAACTATTTTTTTCGGACTCTCGAAATATTCGTTCTGATAAAAGGTATATAAAAATTTTCGAAATTGGTTATTTTAAGAAATGAATATAAAAGACAATAAAAAAACATAAATTTTGCATAAAGCATGAAGTCGATCGAATAATTCGTTGTCGAGATATTTGTAATCCTATTTGCCACACTCTTCGATTTTTCATGACCCTGTATTTCATCCAAATTTCACTTCAAAGATATATTTTAATTGGAAATGAGACGCTTGATCAGATGCAATAAACCGTTAGTTAATAGGATTATTGTTTTTGGAGTTATAAGGATGTTTCTTTCAAGCAATTCAGTAATCGAGCCTTTAAAGTTTATGACGTCATCAAGCCAAGATTTTATTTGAATTGCAATGCATTTTATAAGTAGTTTACACATTTTTATTTTAATATTTTAGATTATGCATATCCATGATGGGTAAGTATTATGGTGGCCCTCAACGACTAGTTACGTTAATGACGATTTTTTTTTCAAGAATATGTCAAATCTTCAAGAAAGGTGTTTCAAATGAAAGTTATGTATAAGATATTGCAAAAATAGACCAAAATAAGCTAATTCCTTCGAGGGATTTTTTTTAGTCAGTCCTAACTAAAGGATTCTCTTATTGTCATTTGTGTTTTCTTTAGTTTTATTTTTCAATTTAAATTGTTATTTGTTAGCAGTATTACACAGAACAAATTTACATAGTTGACATTTTGACATTTGAAAGAGGGGTACTTTGAGACCTACTAAGCTACAAGGCTGTTTTCTCGAATGATTCGCATATTTTTTGTTCACAAAAACACATACTGGACTTCGACAAATTACAATATTCTTCTTCTTGAAGAGGGCGACATAGACACAAGAAAGTAAACAGCACTGAAGAATATAGCCGATAACTCCACACAGAGCGTGCAAGAGAGACAGCGGGAGTCGAACCCGCTGCCTTCTCCTGCGCTCAAAAGCGATTAGCAGAGTGGTGTCTTAACCACTCACAATGTACTTGCCGTAAACCGCTACTTTGACATCCTGGGGTAACTTTGTCACCTCGTGGACAGATGGGTTCAATATTGTTTAATATATATATTTATTCATGTGTTTTATTCATGTGATTAATTCTCGCTTCCCTTACAGGTCTTAGGTCAATAAGTAAAAGATGAGGGCCTACGAAAAAACCCTAGGTGCACGACATTATCGCAATTACACTGAAGATAATGTGGCACACGCAGTAGCAGCTGTCAATAATGGCATGAGTAAAAAACTAGCTGCCGCAACATTCCAAATACCACGTAGTACTTTTGTTAATGAGAGCATTGGCAGACACACCAAGTCTGTGGGTTTTCAGACAATCCTTACTCATGAAGAAGAGCAGTTGATTTCCAAGACCTTGGGAGTCGTGGCTGACTGGGGTTTTCCCTTAATCAAGCACTATATCCAGATGATAATTAAGAAATACCTGGATCGAAAGGGTGTTAATATCCCTATATTGACTAACAGCACTCCAGGTGATGATATGATCAATGCTTTCATCCAGAGAAAGCTTTATCAGTGAGAATAGTAGAATCTTTCAAATACCCCTAGGTGGTCTAAGAGGTGTACTTTTCATTTTACATCGATATCTGAGGTAACTTTGTCATAAATCGCCTATTGCGAGCATTTAAAGCATGTTTGCAGTTAGGTGACAAAGTTACCCCGAACCCGAGGTAACTTTGTCACCCCATTTTTATTCTTACAATACTTCTCGTATACATTTTAATCCACTTTGATGTTGAAGGGAATCATTAGGTCGATTCACCTGTATTTGTTTTGAGACCCGGATTCGCAGAATAAAATATGTTATGTACAAAATTATGTATGAAACGTGACAAAGTAACCGCGGTTTACTGTATTTATTTGACAGAGTTCATAACATAAACATAACGTAAACACGTCTTTTGCCACAAACAATAACCCCCTTCTACTGCTTCAGTGTGTTCAATCTTTCCGTAAAGTTAGTTCTGAAACACTTTGTATTAACAAATTTATTTTCACTAACTAAAAATGTAACGAGTTAAACAAATATCTTCATAGCAGATAAAAAAAAAAATGTCGTAATACAGCTATGGAGAACTTAATGATGATGAATTTCTTAATTTCTTTCATTTGTTGTCCTTAGTCTTTCTTATGTCCTGGAATGAAAAATGAAGCATTTTCATTTCTTGGAAATATTTCATTATTTATTTTAATATTACTGCTTATAAGTTAATTATTTTCTTCTTATAATAAGTATAACTTGTGATTTCTTTTTCCAGTATTTTTCTGATATTTTCTTATGTTCTTGCATCACCCGCATTGAAAAAAAATAAAGTTTTATTGGACGTATCCAATATGCTGAAAATTAAAGGGTAAGAACATATTTTTAGAAGTGTTAGAATGATACAGTATTATAAAAATAGAAATCGTCTATAGCAATAAATCATAAAAGTTATTGTATTTTACTCAATCTGAATATTAAAAAATATATTTTTTTGAGGGTATGATCTTTATATTAAGAATTTTATGAGATTGTGATGCAGTGAAAGTGTCTTCCCATTGAGATTTTTTTATTGGCTTATGACGTACTGTATTTTCCTGGCAAATTCTTTAGTAACAGAAAAGCCTCCCATTTTATTATTATTATTACTATTATTATTATTATTATTATTATTATTTTGACATTGCACTTAAAGAAGCTTTAGGTTCTTCAACCGATTTTGACCTTCCTCTTCGGTTAGATTCTGCTTTGGACTTAACGAGCGAACCACGTGCGGCACAATGTTTCTACTCTAGAAAAGATATAGATTCACGTGTTCCTATATGCACCATGTGTAAATTTACAACGGACATTTCAGGCTAATCCGAAGTGACGGTACTTATAAGTAACAACCAAAAATTGGTTTGGTAAATAAATGATAAATAGTACTTAACTAAAAGACTGTGCTAAATCGTATTCTAAGATCCCAACAAATATGGAAAACAATTATCATTCATTTACCTTCAGTGTTTTTGGGTAGATTTGAAACAATTTCAAGCAAACAGGAGATCACAATATAGGCTGACTCAAATGCATGAACAGACGCTGAAATACACATTTTAAAAGAAATATTTTTACAATTATTGCTGTTGCTGTTATCTAGTGGGGTTGAAGGTGATTTGACCTTGTCAGTATTTTACGAATAGATTCTGTTCTATAGGACTGCAAAGCAACTGCTACGTAGAACTACCATCGTCAGCACACCCAGAAAAGGAATTGATTAAAACTACAAAACATTTTTGTTGAGTACGTTTTGGTTGTTTTAGCAAAATTGGAGTAAAATTGAACCATTTTACTTCAATTAACAAAACATTTTTGCTGACGATACAAATTTTTTTTTTGGAATTGCAAAAAAAAAGTGGCTTTCAACAAGAATTTTTTTTTTGTTGATTCAAACAAAATTTCCATTGACATATATTTAAACAAAAATTTTGTTTAAATATGGGTCAATAAAAATTTTGTTTGAATCAACAATTTTTTTTTTTTTTTTTTTTTTCAATTCCAAAAAAAATTTTGTATCGTCAGCAAAAATGTTTTGTTAATTGAAGTAAAATGGTTCAATTTTACTCCAATTTTGCTAAAACAACAAAATGTACTCCAAAAATATGTTTTGTAGTTTTAATCAGTTTCTTTTTCTGAGTGCAGATAAAGAGTTAAATTAGCAAGCATTATTTTACTGTTAAGCTCTCCTATACTATCTCTTACTCATTTGTGACCGAGTGCAAAATATCGAGACAGATAATCTAACCATACATACAATCGTAAAAAAGAGTGAGAAAAGGAGAGGGAACATCCCCTACTCACTCTGCCGCAAAGTATCCTATAAAAATGTGACTGGTATCAATGAATTACTAATAACGTCTAGTAATTAATGCTTTACTTAAATTTTGTTAGGGATCGTTGCCAGTCCGTTACTACTTTTTATTATTCAAGTTGTTTGACTGGTACTACTTTTTTGTATTAGCATAAATCGCCTTATTTTCGCTTTTGTTTACGAGCCGGGACTGCCAGCCATTTTTATATTCAATCGCAAGACAATTTGCAATCATTTTCGTTTGTAGCAAATTTCGGTTTAGGTACGTCTAATTTTTATAGCAAAACTATTTTTTACAGTATTGGGCAACATTGGTATGATATTACATATATGTTCAAAGAAATTTGAAAGCATTTTTTTTTATCCTGAATTACTACTATTAAAAAAAATCGGAACTGAAAATGTACGTATCTGCAAAATGATCAACATTAGTTAGGTTTATACTATATTAATTTCAACACAATTATTCTAATTGGTAAATAAATCATACGAGTTGTAATTTTCCAACTGAGTGAGAAGTGTGTATCCTGGGATGGACACTTTTTCGCTCGGTTGGAAAATCTCAACTCGTATGATTTATTTGCCAATTAGAATAATTATGTTAAAATTAATATAGTGTAATTACGTATCCAGTGTTTCTTGGAGTTCCATCATCTGTGATTTATTCTGTTGCGCTAATTTAGATATCAGATAAGATGTCATAATCCACAATGTTCTCTGGGTGAGAAAGGTCCGCCAGATTTGTCCAGAATAGCTCAGTTGGCAGAGCATTGGCAACTTACGATAAGGATCTCAGGTTCGAATCCTGGCCTGGACACTTTTCCACTCACAAGAGGACCACTAAACATGATATTTTTAAGTATGTAGTAGGGTACCCTTAACTATTCAGGTCAAATGTTTCCTTCAAATGGACCTTAGTTTTTGAGAAATTTGGGGTTAAAGTTCAGCATGCGTTTCAAATACCCATTAGTTTGAACTTCAGAACGTGTACCACGTAGCGCTGAGGTAGAGTTTACGCTGGAGATCGCTGGTTCGATCCCACCTTGTGACTTTCTTCCCTTTTAAATAATATTGTATTTTTCACACTTACAAGTTTTAAGTACAACTGTCAATTATGTTTCTTTGAAGTATTTTATATTAAAAAGAATAACAATTTTCGTTTATGAATTATTCATGAAATTTTTAAACTGGTACTTCTATTGACGAATGTCCTAATTTATGAATTAATTTATGCTTAAGTATGTCATCTTTTTAAAACTGACTATTATTGTTTCCGTTTATATATATATATATATATGTCAAATTACATATGTTAAATACATATGTTAAAATTGAGTATATATATGAAATTATATATATATTTGCATTTTCTTAAAAAAGTATTTATTTTTATTTAAAAAAAAATATTTTTCAGTTGACTAATATTTAAGTATAACGTCAACAATGTTTTTATTTGTTAGAATGAAATAAAATTTCGAAATGATCTACAAACTTTACAAAAAAAGTAGTATATAGGTGACATTAAAAATTTACGTTTGGTAAAAATACGTTTGGACGATTTGCAGCGAAAAATATTTTGTAAAAAATGTACCAAAAAAAAAAGGTACAAATTTTAATTTAAAATTTCCTAAATTTAAAAAATAAATAAATGTATTATTTCAGAATTGTGTTATAGATATAAAAAGGTAAATAATATTATAATGTAATTAAATATAAATAAGTAATAGGTAAATATAAATTTAAAAAAATCTTGACATAAATTACAGAGGTGTGAAAATTATTAGAATAATTGTGATTTTTTCAGTTTTTCTTGATTAATATTGTATATACTTGCAATGTTTCATGAAAGGTAATTTGTTTTGTTGATCCAGACAATTTTTCACTCGTTTAGAATAGTTTTGAGGATATAATTTTATTAAAGTTGCCATTTTTTAAAAAGAAAAATGTTTGATCCAAAGTATTCAAATTGTTTGCATAGCATAAAGAATTTGTTTGATTAACAAACGAATTTAAAATAAAATGTTAAAATTGTCTGCTTGCTGTGCTAGTATTTTTGTTATTTTCATGAGTTGGTATCAGTATTATTTTATTCATAAAACAAATCTTTTCGCTATTTTGATTAGTTTATACTACTTGGAAGCGTCTTTTCGTTTGTCAAAGGATTATTGCGTGATTATGGGTAAAGCGAGTGCTATTTCTCCTAGAAAACCAGCTGTAGTAAAATGTCTCATCTAAGAAAATCACTATACAGAGCACGAAATCACTAAAAAAGCAAAAATTTGCAAGCATCTGTGTGTAGAATAAAAAGATCTTTGGACTCCAAATGTGAATATGAAAATTCCAGAGTAGGGAAGTGCGGAAGGAAAAGTAAATTTACTGCAAGAACAAAAAAGAAATTAAATCAAATTGCTAAAGCTGACCGAAGAGCAACTAGTCATGAACTAAAAATCTCTTTGCAAGAGTATGGACTAATGTATGTGATTATTCTATCCGTAGACAGCTCATCTCATCTGGACTCAGTGTTCGCCATCCTGGAAGAAAGGCTAAAATCACATCTGATACGGCAAAGAAGAGACTTGCTTGGGCAAAAGTTGTGCAAGAACAATTCGGAAATGACTAAAGCAAGGTGAGAAATATTAATTTTCCTTTAATTAATCAGTTAAATTCAAGTTGTTCATTTTCCTGAAATCATGTTTTTTGCATACTGACTAAAGACACAAAACTGTTTATAAATTTGATTAAACATTTCTTTATAAGAATATTTCTCTACAAATTACATACCTTAAAGTATTTTTTATCTTTTAGGTATGTTTTTCTGATGAATCAATGTTTACGATATCAGAAGAAAGCAGTCAATTTGTCAGGAGAAGTACCAGTGGAAAATTTTCCCCAAATTGCATAGCACAAAAGGTTAAACATCCTACTAAAGTAATGGTTTGGAGCTTGATGTCTTCTCATGGTACTGGACGTTTATACATTGTTAGAAGGCATGATGGACCAGTATCAATATAAAAAAGTGCTTGAACAAAGACTAACTGCACAATTAAAAGACTGGTTTCCAAATGGAGATTTCATATTCATGCATTATGGAGCTCCGTGCCATAAAGCTTCATCTGTGACCAAAATTTTGGATGAAAAAAATATAAAAACACTTCCATGGCCTAGAACCAGTCCAGATATGAACCCCATAGAGAATCTTTGGGCCATTGTAAAGGAAAAATTAAAGAAATGCAACATCACAAACAAGAATGGTCTGATAGAAAGACTCATTCATATTTAGCACCATGACAATGAAATACAAATTAATTGCCAAAAACTCATACAAAGTATGCCAAGCCATATCGAAACTTTAATAAAAAAATCCCTGACGGCTCGGACTACAGGCACAGGTAGATTTCGAAGACGCAGAACGTGGAGCGCCTGTTTGTCGGGAATTGCGGAAGAAATGACCTTTTTGCGATGATGCTGCAGTTGGAACCGCCTACTTCGAAACCAAACTTGTTTGCAGGCGGAGCCAGCAAGGATTTTTTTGTTGTTGTTGTTGCTATAAGAGTTGGTCCTATAAAAAACATGTCAATATAAAAATTTTAGATAATATTAAGGGGATTTATAATAAATTTAAGCGGATTTGAAATCTTGGGAATTGACGAAGTTATGAATTTTTTTCTTTTAAAACCCCCCTCCCCCCCCCCCTTAAGGCAATTTTTAATTATATCAACAATCTGTCATACATAAATTTTCGGCCCTTCTCCTAGAAGTAATAATAACTTCAAACGGATTTGATACGTATCATAATTAAGAAATTATGGGTTTTTTTCTGTTTTCACAAAAATCCCCCCCCATCCCCCCCCCCCCTTGGTTCGATTTTGCCCATTAACGAACTTGACCGAGATTTTATGCAACTTGATTTTATGTATCAGTTTCGAAAAGATGCGGGAGTTGGAACCGCCTACTTCGAAAAATAACTTGTTTGCAGGCGGAGCCGGCAGGGATTTTTTTTTATTTTATTTTATTTTATTTTTTTTTTTTTTGCTATAACGGTTGATCCTATAAAAAACTTGTCAATATAAAAGTTTTAGATAATACTAAGAGGATTAATAATAAATTTACGTGGATTTGATATCTTGTGAATTGACGAAGCTATGATTTTTTTTCTTCTAAAAACCCCCCTTTTTCCCCCCCTTGGGGCCATTTTTAATTATATCAAAAATCTGTCCTACATAAATTTTCGGCCCTTTTTCTAGAAGTAATAATAACTTTAAACGGATTCGATACGTATAATAATAAAGAAATTATGAGGATTTTTCTGTTTTTACAAAAAGTCTCGCCATTCCCCCCCCCCCCCCCCCCTTGGTTCGATTTTGCCCATTAACGAACTTGACCGAGATTTTATGACCCTTGATTTTATGTATCAGTTTGGAAGTGATTTATGCAGAATTTTTCCAGTTATCGTGGTCAGAAAAAAGTGACATAGATAGATAGATAGATAGATAGATAGATAGATAAACTTTTGAACTGGGGGTGTTTTTGGGTTCTGGGAGTCATGATCGGCGTAAATCTGCAAAAATTTTTCAAAATTTCCAACTTAGGTGAGAACGTATAATAGGTAGTATTTCTTACGAAATCTACCTAAAACAAGACGATGCACACTAAATATTAAATGTATCAATATTTTTTAAATAATATGTAACTTTTTTAATTTAACAAGATTTTGTTGCAAATTTCACAATTATTCTAATAATTTTCACACCTCTGTAGTTTGTATTTTTGTCAATAAAAATATTAGTTTAAAAATTGCGGAAAAAATATAAATTTTCATAAAAAATTCTAAAATGTAAATGCTATTTATTAGGAAAATATCAAAAAGTTCAAAGCTTCAGAACTCATAATTCTGCTTAAAACTTCTAACGATCGTGGGATCGAACCCACGATCTCCTGTGTAGCAAGCGCGAACTGTACTTCAGCGCCACGAAGTTCACGAACAGTTCAATCTAATGGGTATTTAAAACCTATGCTGAACTTTAACCCCAAATTTCTCAAAAACTAGGGTCAATTTGAAGGAAACATTTGACCCGAACAGTTAGGGGTATGACTCTTACAACATACTTTAAAATCATCAAAATCTGTACGCATCATATTTGGCGGTCCCCTTGTCAGTTGAAAAATCACGACTCGTAAGATTTATTTATCAATTAGAAAAATTGTGTTAAAATTAATGTAGTGTAATTAAGTACCCAATGTTTCTGAGAGTTCCATTATCTGCGATTTATTCTGTTGAGCTGATTTAGATATCAGAAAAGATGTCATAATCCACAAGGTTCTCTGGGTGAGAAAGATCCGCCAGATTTGTCCAGAATAGCTCAGTTGGCAGAGCATTGGTAATTTATGCCAAGGATCCCATGTTCAAATACTGGCCTGGACACTTGTTCACTCATTTGGAAAATTACAACTAATATTAGTTACATTTAGCCTAATTTTATTATAATCAGTATTTAGAAAAAAAAATCAAATAAAGTATCCTTGCATTAACCATCTTGCATTAACCATAAGTGCAGCAACAAATTAAAAAAAAAGTCGATTATTCTGTGAATTACCAATTAAAAGTAACATCCCAGGAAGAAAATTAAAGAAAAAGTTTCAAATAATTCTAATAATACTGAAAACATATTTCAATACTTTCATACAAAAGTAAAAAAAAACTCATTTCATTTATCGAAATATTTTAAAGAAATAATTTGGATAATTATTATTTTATTTTATTTCATTTATTTATTTATTTGTAAGGAAAATATTACATAAGTTTACAGCAGTGTCCAGAATGAAGAAAAACGCATTTTTCAGTGTGTATTTACTGCTATGAAATGTATTGTTTCTACCAAAGAAAACTATAAATGAACGCCAGAAAAAAGTACAAAAAAACCAGCCAGTCTTCTTAGAATACTTTTCGTATGTAATATACTTTAACGTTAAGCCGTAAAAAAATTATTTTTAGTTACTAAAAAAAATGTTCGTTCATCTCAAAATAAATAACATTGATATTTCAAGTGAAAAAAGATGCATTAATGCACCCAAAATAACTTTTCTTACGCATATTTTTAAGAGTTTTGTGATAGTATCATTTCAACTAAATATTAATTCATGTGACTCTGATATTTTTCAGAATTTTATTTTCAAAGTAAATGAAAATTTCTCCAGACAGTCTAAAGCTTTCATAAAGTAAAAATATCCATATATTCCTATTATAGTATTGACTAAATGTATAGCATTATAGTACTTCTTGCTTTAATACGGAACAAACATTGGACCTACATATTATTTATATCAGAAATTTTTCCATTGAAATGGATGATTATAAAAAAAATAAATAAATAAACGTAAATTTGATTAAAAATTTGAAAAGTGTAATGACTGTAAAAATCGTTTATTACTTACCCATCATACGTAGCATAGGGTAAGTCTTGTAATCGTTTTGAAAATAGAAAAAAAAACATTTTGACGTATTTACACGTTTCAGACACTGGGGATTTCGAAAACCATATTTTTAGAAAAAAAATTTTGCCGTCCGGCTGTGTGCCTGTAAACGCTCTTTCTCCCGAACAAATCGAGATAGAGACTTGAAATTTGGTATGTACATAGTATGTAATAATGGGAAGAAGCTTCTTGAATTTCAGTAACCTCGATTATCCGGAACTATTTTTTTCGGACTCTTGAAATATTCGTCTGATAAAAGATCTATAAAAATTTTCGAAATTGTTTATTTTAAGGAGTAAGACAATAAAAAATAATAGACAATAAAACAACATAAATTTTACATAAAGAATGAAGTCGATCGGATAATGAGTTGCCGAGATATTTATAATCATATTTTCCACACTCTTTTTCATGACCCTGTATTTCATTCAAATTTCAATTGAAAGATATATTTTAATTGGAAATGAGACGCTTAATCCGACGCAGTAAACCGTTAGTTAATATGAATATCAATTTTGGAGTTATAGAGCAATTTAAAGTTTATGACGTCCTAAAGCCACGATTTTATTCGAATTGCAATGCATTTTATAAATAGTTTACACATGTTTTATTTTCATATTTTATATTATGCATAGCCATGATAGGTAAGTATTACGGTGGCCCCTAACGACTACTAGTTTTACAAAAAAAAATAACTGTTCTGTTAAAATTAAAGTGTAATTACTGCTTAAGAGTCATTCCATATAAGAATCGCCCAGAATCAGGGGGTCTGTGATTAAATGGTAAGCAGATTCACGTGATTTGTTTTTCTCAGTGTAATGACCATTAGAATTAAATAAATCCAGAATATTAATGCTGTGGGACCATTGGTTTTGATTTGGTGGGGGGTCAAAAGTCAGTGCCCCGCCTGAAAAGTTAAAATTTTATGTTTTGCATAGTATTTTTCACAGTATGCATTGAAGTTATCCCACAAAACAAATTCCATGGCTGTATTATATAAGGTTGGCCCTTTGCTATTCAAGAATAAAAATTATGGGATATGTGTAATGCAGTGAGCTAGATGGCCACAAAAATTGAATTTTTTTCGAAATTTCACTATAGTTTTGACACATGTAGCTCTTCGCATTGAAATCATCCCATCATTTTTAACTGCTGTATGCTTCCCTATAGTGAAATGAAACATAGAAAAGTAGGCCTCACCACGGGCAAACTTTAATGCATTCCAAAATTTTATGCCAAATTTCCAAAAAAACGTATTTTTGCCTATTTTAAGTGAGGTTTACCAGACATGCATTAAAGTAAAATAATAATAGAAATGTAGAATAGCTAGTCACTTTTCAAAATCACCAAACAGAATCATGGGCACTAAAGCAGTTCACATAGGGTAATGAAAATCACATTGTAATATAAATTAGGAACTACGCTTCCCACGACCATAGCCTTCAATCATTGCCAAGAATAAAAACACTTCACAATTATTTCTGAAATGCATATATTTTTTTATTTTAACATGAATTTCCACATACAAATAAATTTGTTCATAATTTCCGGTGTCAATCATTTATTTTAACATTTTGGCAATTGAAGTTCTTTATTCGTTAAAGGGTTAAAACATCTTCACTGCCTGTAACAAAAACATATTAAAAATATTTATTGTTATACATGTGGAAATTCATGTTAAAATAAAAAATATATGCATTTCAGAAATAATTGTGAAGTGTTTTTATTCTTGGCAATGATTGAATGCTATGGCCGTGGGAAGCGTAGTTCCTAATTATATTACAATGTGATTTTCATTACCCTATGTAAACTGCTTTAGTGCCCATGATTCTGTTTGGTGATTTTGAAAGGTGAATAGCTATTCTACATT
Organism: Maratus michaelseni; assembly: GCA_963931845.1. NCBI lineage: Eukaryota > Metazoa > Arthropoda > Arachnida > Araneae > Salticidae > Maratus > Maratus michaelseni. The sequence continues at coordinate 75,135,503 of OZ007600.1, forward strand.
TCTGTTATTATTTTACAGGCTTCTGACTTTAATGCATGTCTGGTATACCTCACTTAAAATAGGCAAAAATACGTTTTTTTCGAAATTTGGCATAAAATTTTGAAATGCACTAAAGTTTGCCCGTGGTGGGGACTATTTTTCTGTGTTTCATTTCCCCATAGGGAAGCATACAGCAGTTAAAAATGATGGGATGATTTCAATGCGAAGAGCTACATGTGTCAAAACTATAGTGAAATTTCGAAAAAAAATTCAATTTTTGTGGCCATCTAGGTCACTGCATTACACATATCCCATAATTTTTATTTTTGAATAGCAAAGGGCCAACCTTATATAATACAGCCATGTAATTTGTTTTGTGGGATAACTTCAATGCATACTGTGAGAAATACTATGCAAAACATAAAATTTGAACTTTTCAGGCGGGGCACTGACTTTTGACCCCCCACCAAATCAAAACTAATGTTCCCACAGTATTAATATTCTGGATTTCTTTCTTTCTAGTGGTCATCTCACTGAGAAAAAAAAATCAGATGAATCTGTTTACCATTTAATCACAGCCTGGGTGACTCTTAAATGGAATGACTCTTAAAGTAATAAAAACAAAAAAACAAAAGGCTTAAAAATACCTTTTAATGTATAGATGACATATGTTTCATGCGCTTTAACGGCGACTTCTTCAAGATCAAAATGATAAATAAACTATTTTCGCAAAGTTTTAAAAAATTATAAACACAAATCACGAGATGATATGCGTAATGTAAGCAGGTGCTTAAATTGGTCAAACTGGAAAACATGAAAATTATTATTTTATTGTTATTTTAATTTGTAAATTATCGCGTACCAAATTTTAGGTAGTTCAAAAGAAGCTGATTCGTTGCATATGTCCTCGTTTTGCTTTTGAAGGTGCTTTTGAATTAACTAAAATTTGGCACGCGATGATTTACAAATTAAAAAAGTAATAATATAATAATTTTCACGTTTCAGGTTGGTAGCACCTCGTTTAGACATTTCGAATATTTTCAGATTAAAGACGTTTGATCTAGTCAGTTTTAGATATAGCCTCTTTGAAACACATATTTAAGTACCCGGTCAAAGAACAACAATATTGCATGATCATGTAAAAATTCCTAATTTATTAACTCTACAAAGCTTAATTAAATGCAATTTCTGTTTTGAAAATAATTTTAACGTGATATATGAAAATATCACATATTCTTACTCAGCAAATCTCGTAAAAGTCTCTAAGCATTTGAGGGATTCAGTTCGTCGATAGTAAATCTTTGAAAAAAATCCGTAACCAAAATGCGTAGAATATTCTAGAATTCTAATTTGAAAACTTGTCGCCTTTTAACGGGCTTCCATTTCAGGTAAATGAAACAGAAATTCCAAGGCCTTGACGTTCATACAGTTATTTGATCTCCAAAGTTTAACACTAGAACTACCATGAGCCGTCATCAAATCGGCTATCAAATGAATATATTCCGATTCGAACCAGAAATTTCTTTTCAAAATAAATTAAATAGAAAACTTGTAGGTATATGCTAAATGAATAAGTTACATAGTTTTAAATAAAAATTCTGGTGTGAAATAGTTTTATAAAACTTGAGGAAAATTTCCGGTAGTTGTAATGTTAAAAAACCAATTTTTTTTTCTATTTTCGGGAATATTCGTCATATTTAGGGAGTTATGGGGCCGATGAATAATGAACGTTTGTAAAGAGATTTTTTTTTAAGAAAACGTTTTTAATGCAGCGAAATGTTTCGTGTTTTGTTCCTGAAGTTCAGATCCCAGCTAAAAATGAACTGCAGTGAAACTTAAAACAAACTGCAGTTATAAAACTGTGGTGATTTGGCACAAATCACTAGGTTTGATTGAATGATTGAATGATCACTAGGTTTGATTGAAAGGGGTCATAAGGGGAGGGTAGTCAAATAAACAGGTTTACTTCTCCTTTTTAGGTGATTTGACGTCGTGAAAGATGGGATTTGGAAGTGAATTTTTATAAATGCTCTGTGCGTGTGTACTTCGAAATTAATTTATTATTTAAAGGCGTGGAATAAATATCTTAGTGGTTATTTATTTATATACTGAATTAATTTAGGAGATATATATATTTTTTAATTTGTTACATATTTTAAATTGAAAAAAATAAATATTAATTTCGAAAATGAAAATTATTAAAGAAATAGTATGTTATTATAAAAATAGATTTTGTGAAGAGCCGTATTTTATTAAGAGAATTTTGTGTGGGACACTGTTTTATTAATAGTAATTTTGTGAAGTTACTATTGATAAGGTTATTGTGAAGGTACCTGTTTATATTTGTATAGCTTGTGAAATAATTTTAATTTAGTCTTAATAATTAATAACTTTTAAATAAAATAAGAAGAATAGTTGCTGCTTTTTATATTAATGCGTACTTCAAAAAAAAAAAAAAAAAAGTTGAATTAATTTGCGAATTAGTTTTTTTTCTGTTTTATTTATATATATTTGGCGAAGAGACAGGTTTATATTGTTATAGCTTGTAAAATCATTTTAATTTAATTTTAATAATTAATAATTTTTGCATAAAAAAAGAAAATTAGTTATTGCTTTGTAAATGAATACGTAATTAAAAAAAATAATGTGAATTAATTTGCGAACTAGTTAGATTTTCTTTGTACGATTAATTTTTAAAACGTTTAAGTATATATATTTAACTATTTTATATAATTAGATGTTTTAATTGAATTTTATAATATGAATTATAATATGTATCTGGTTCATAGCACTTTATTTTTTTTTTAATTAATGCGTAAGATGATATAATACTGTATGAATAGTAAATTAGTATAATAGATGAAATGATTTTAAAGCATTAGTTTTGCACTTAAAATGTTATAGGGGGCGCTATTATGTTTCTGCTCAGGGCCCCCGAAATCTGTAAGTCGGTCCCTGGTTAGCTCTAACATTTTAACGATAAACAACATTGATTGATTTTTAATGTATATTTGTTTTGAATTTTAAAGTTTGATATATTTGAATATTTGATTTGTTTCACTTAAAGAAGTGGGGAGGGGATGACTTTCACAGGTGTTCTAATTAGGTTCTTAAAATAAAAGTCTTGAAAACAGTATTAATTATTATTAATAAAGTAAATAGTGAGTCATGCAACAATAACAAAAACTGAAAAGCTTTAACATCACTTTTAAAACTACAGATTAACTACAGAAAATATCACACCAGCTTTCCATAAAGTAAGTTCTGTAAAGTTACCTCATAGTAATTACAGTTAAACTGCAGATACATCAGAAATTATACTTCTGAATTAATAACTGTAAAAATACTTCAAATTTACTGCAGTTTTACTACAAATGTAAAGTCTCATTATTTTTTAATTGATGGTTGTAAAATGATTTCACATAAACTACAGTATTTTTGCGGATAATAGCTCAGAGTATTTTTGAAATAAATCACTGCAAAATTACTTCACATTAGCTACAAAATAACTGAAGTATTTTTGCAGTCAAGATTTCAGTGCAGAAAATCTACAGTTGACTGTAGAAAAACTTCAAAAACACTTCACTTCTGTAGAAAAACTGCAGTTAATTTTTAGCTGGGATATGTTTCATTATATAGCATTTATATACAATTCTTGAGTTAATACTTTAAGTAAAAGAATGGATGCATTTATGGGCAATCACATTTATGGGCCATAGCATTTATGGTCGTCACATTTAGGCACAATGACCTTTTCTGTTTGCAATTCTAGGGTGGGTAACATTTTGAAACAATCTGATTTTTTTTATGCTGTAATTCTCGTATTTATGAACCGATTTTAATGTGACTGATCATGTGTACAGGACATACCAAGGTCTCGATCGAGTTCGGTGGCCAACTTCATCTGCCATTTTGTTTCAAAATGGTGACCACATTGTTTTTTTAATTTGTGCAAAAAAATTAGAAATTAGAAAAGTATTTTCTTTAAATGTTTGGCTTTGGTACAAGAATTCAGGAGCATTCTTCGTTTTACCTTTATCTTAAATATTGGCTGAGATATAGTATGAGATGTAATCTTCCTAACTGGCGAAAAAGTGCGGGCCAGGATTCGAACCCGGGATCCCTTGTTTGAAGCTGCCAATGCTATATCAACTGAGTAATCCCGGACGAATATAGCTAAACTAATTCACCCAGTTAACCTTAATAATCATAGCATCTGCGGTCTGATATCTAAATCAGCACAACAGAATAAATCACAGGTAATGCTAATGGGACCTCAGTAACGCTGGAAACGTGATTACACTAGATTAATTTTACCACAATTACTGTAGGTCCCATTGCCTCTGATTTATTCTGTTGTGCGGATTTAGATATCAGACTATGATCATTAAGGTTAACTGGGTGAATTAGTTCGGCCATATTCGTCCGGGATTGCTCAGTTGGTAGAGCATTGGCAACTTCAGCCAAGAGATCCCCTGTGCGAATCCTGGCCCGGACATTTTCTCCCAGTTGGGAAGATTACATCTTATATGATTTCTTTACCAATTAGAATATTTGTGGTAAAATTGATATAGTGAGGTATAGTAGTTTGAAATTCTAGGATCGTTGACCATTTTGAAACAATCTTAATTTTTTCATGTGATTGCACTCCTATTTATTAACCAATTTGGATGTGACTGAACCTGTGTACAGGAAATACCAAGATCTCGACCGAGTTCGTTGGCCAGCTTCCTCCGCCATCTTGTTTTAAAATGGCGACCACTGAATTTTTTTACATTTTTTAAAAATTGAAAAAGTTGCACAAAAAAATAGATATTGAATTTTTGTTTTCCTGTAAGTGTTTGACTTTGATAAAAGGATTCCGGGAAATTTTTTTCATCACCTCTATACTAAAAAATGGCTGAGATGTAGCTGTTTGAAGTTATAAAGTCACTGACATTTTGAAGTAATCAAGCAATTTGTTTCAAGAGACAGTACTCGTATTTATTAACCAATTTGCATGTGAATAAGTACAGGATTTACCAAGGTCTCGACCGAGTTCGTTGGCCAGCTTCATTTACCATCTTGTTTTAAAATGTTGGCCACTTCAATACTTCATATTTAAAAAGATGTTCAAAAGAATAAGAAATCTAAAAATCTTTTCCGCCTTAAGTGTTCGACCTTGATACAAGGATTCAGAAACCTTTTTTGGTTTTGCTTCTATCTTAAAAATTGACTAAGATATAGCAGTTTGAAATTCTAGGGTGGCTGATTTTTGTCATTTAGAATTAGATTTTAGAATTTTGTCATTTAGAATTAGATTTTATTTGGAAGCTTTAGAAAACATGGCGAATTTAATTGTTGTAACTATTGTTGTTACTCACATACGTTTAAAGTTAGATAGCCATGTCCGCCAACGTGAAATTTTCGCCAAGCTTCGCCATACTTGATGAAATATCGCCCCATTTGTCGATAAAAAATAATAAAAATAATTCGCCATAGATGAAGTAAACATGGATACAGCTGACTTATTTGACAAAATTCTCATTCAAATTCAGTATTAACCAAAACTGGGATTGAATCTCCTATAATCGGGCTACACACATTTTAGCTTATTTTAGCATTTTAGCACATTATGCCAATACAACACAATATTTTAGTTATTGTGGGTGTAAAGTAAGAGAATATCACCAGAAAAACATAGCAGGGTGTATAGGTTTCCTATAATTTCATGGGAAATATTTTTCCCTATGGACCATAAAAGTAAATAAACGAAGAGTTAGGTTTATTATACACTGTAAAAAATGGGGAGTATAATTACGCTTAATTTGGGTTTATGAAATGCCAAATAAGGTTTAAATATGCACTAATTTTGGTGTCAACACTGAATTAAGTGTTATAATACACTTAAAATAGTTTATCTGTACTCTTTAAAAAAAAATCGGTGATATCACACACCAAGAATGACAATTTGAAATTAATTCCGGAAACCAAAACTCCAATATAGGTGTACATTTTTATCTCGCAATCCAGCTCTGTGGTGTTGAAATATACGATGACGTCAGAGTGTTGCGTCAGCAGACGACAACAGAGCAGAGAACGGAATGAACCATTTTGATTTCATTATGAAGTGCTGTTAAAAACATAAGGTAAGCCTAGTAATTATTCCTTATATATTTAATAGATAATACTAAATAGTGTTTGTATAGTTAGATGAGGGAAATTAACTAAACAAAGCATGAGAATTTTTACTTTGTTAGTTGTTTTTGCTTAATAATCCTCTTCACGCACTTGACAACACTTGATCGCTAATGTTAATTCTATATTCTATAGGCATTATTTTTCTAATATCTCGTTTGTATTTGAATAGTTTTAAATGTTTTTTTTTTTTTTTTTTTTTTTTTTTTTTTTTACATTGGGTAGCAGAGATTAATCTCTATTTCCGCCGTTGATTACGTTTTCGATTTTCTTTGCGGATTTTTTTTAGGAAGATGCTTTTACTTTCGAAACCGGTTCCGAAAATGAAAGTATCTTCGTAGAAAAAAATCGAAAAAGTAATCAACGGCGGAAATAGAGATTGATCTCTGCTATCCAGTGCAAAAAAAAAAAAAAAATAAATAAAATCATTTAAAAATATTTAAATGCAAACGAGATATTAGAAAAATAATGCCCTATAGAATTAACATTAGCCCTTAATAAAAAATTATCATATTTTAGAACATAATATTTAGTTCCTGTTTTATTTTTAAAGCAAAATACTTGTGGATTGCATTAAAAGAACATTTAAATCATATTTTAAAGGGAAAAAAATCAGTAGTGTATGTTGTATCTGAATAATAACGTTTAGAAATCATTGTTTATGTGAAAAAAAAACAGTATTTATTGTTAAATATCTAAGCAGTCCATAGTGATTTGAATTTTCATAATTTTTCCTCTGTACTGTGAGGAGTTTTGAAATCTTGTATGCAGCATAATTAAAAGTAAGCTTATTCCCTGGACTACACTCTCTTTGTGTTTGGCTTTTCTAGAAATTCGTATTACCATTTGTTAAACATTTGCTCAAAAGCAAACTTTTGTGATTATAAAAATATAATTTGCTGCTTCCGTAGAAGATTTTTAGCTTTTGGAAATCTACTTTTATTTATTTTATAATTCTGCAATAGTTGTGATATAATTAATATAATCCTAATAACAGTATTTTTTACAAATCTTCTAGATTAAAAAAAAAATGACCCCCCCCCCCCCCCTTAGGAAAGATTCTCAGGTCACCAAATGAAACTGTTCAAAAATCGAACTTTGTTTTGGGATCCTTTTACATTTTTTAACATTCTTACAAATACTAAATTGTAATATGTATAAAAACTGCAAATAAGTGTTTTAAATTAGTTTAAATAAGTGTTTTAAAAACAATAACTTTAAAATGCAAAGTACATCCTTGATTTTGTCAATTTTTTTTATCGTATACAAATACAACTTTAAAATCCTTAAGGGTAGGGAATTTTAATAAAATAATTAAAGGTTGCAACTCTTTATGAAACGGGTGAACCGCAAGCTTTTTATTTATTGTTGACATCATCACTTATTATTTCACCAGTATAATTATACACTAGTTTACACTGGAAATTTTTATTCTCCAGCCTTTTCTTTTCTTAGTATACAATGATGTTATCAACAATTTAATAAAAAACATAGTGCCTAGAATATGAATATACACTAATTTATCTTTCTGCATAATACTTTGATTAAAGGTTGCAACTCTTTATGAAACGGGTGAACCGCAAGCTTTTTATTTATTGTTGACATCATCACTTATTATTTCACCAGTATAATTATACACTAGTTTACACTGGAAATTTTTATTCTCCAGCCTTTTCTTTTCTTAGTATACAATGATGTTATCAACAATTTAATAAAAACATAGTGCCTAGAATATGAATATACACTAATTTATCTTTCTGCATAATACTTTGATCATCTATATATATATATTTGTGTGTGTTTTTGTGCGTGCATGTGTCAGAGAGAGAGAGAAAAAAAATATGAGCCTCCGCTACATTTTCTTGAGGCCCCCCCCCCTATTATTCACATCTAGCTACAGCCCTAATTTTTAAATATTAGAAACTTTACTTATTTTTTCTTGATTTATGCTTTTGTATATGGTATTATTCTAAAATTTGATTTAGTTTATATTTTATCATTTTTAGCATGGAAAAAGATATTTTGGTATCCTATAATTCAAGAAGTAAATTGTTTAATTTACCAGCATCATTGGATGAATTTGAAAATGTAAGATATTTAAATTTTGCAATGTTTTTTGTAAAGAAATTAATGTTTACTATTTTCTAAACAATATTGATGTTTAATGCTACTTTATTAAATGGTACTTGTGTACTAACGCCACCGCAGCAGAAGTTGCGCTAATGTGCCAATAAAGAACAATCTTGTTGTTTGCACGCGCACACAGTTATCTTTTGGATTCCTTGTTGTTTGCTGATTTTTGACGCCATTTTTTAGTGCTATGAAAGATTGGCGGCACTTAAAAACCGCCAAATCTGTACCTACGGTGGTGTTAATACGTAAGTAAATATTAAATTTTAACTTTCTTCTTTATTGTTTCATTTTCCCCAAAATTTATCAACTTTGAACTTTAAAAGTTAAATCTAAAGCTCTATTAAAGCTGTTTTCAAGTTCACTGTGCAACAAATTCAAAATTTTCTGACACAATGACGGGCTAATTTTTAAATGTAAAGATACAAACAGTGTTGAATTCAGGAGGTGACCCAGGGTGGACAATAATAAACGTTGTATGTGTCACATGTTAAAAAATATACACAATCTTTATATAAATATGTATTATTTTATGTATACTAGATGGAACCCGTCAAAACCTGACAGAAACAAATTACTATAACAATATGAGTAAAATAAGCTTCTTTATTATTTAATAGGGGGATAGTATGAAAAAGCGTTTCATAAATTTTATTTTAGAAGTTCTTCCCCTAGTGAAACACAGTACTATTTTCGATGCAAACTCCAAACAGACAATCTGTAAACAACTGTGTAATGCAAATCATTTCGAAATTGCAGTTATATTCAGTACTGCAAGAAATAAATTTTCAAGGATCAGTATATTCCTTTGTCCATATCATATTCAGTAAATAAAAGAACGTAGTATAAATAAAGTACATTACCCTGTGATAATACAACCGAGTGAGCTCCTATGCGCATTCTGCATTGCATCTGCTCAAAGGCACCATGGAAATTTTATGTTAAGACGGTATTAAAAAAATATTTTTCCACGCTCAGCAACTCAAAATTTTGAGACACATTTTCAGACTCATTTTTAAAAGTAAAAACATGAAACTTGGCGGTGTGATTTATGAAGAGATTTATAAGGGACCTATGTTTTTATTTTTCGCTCAATTAATTAGAAATTGAATTACGAACATTTATTTTCACAGTATAATTTTTTTTTGTTTTCAGCGCTATCGCTTTGGGAAATTTTGTTCAAAATGTCCACTTTGACAGCATTTTTTGAAATATATTCTGCCTTTATCAAAACATTGAGACAATACAGACATTATAAAAGTTTCTGAATAAGAGAACCTGCCAATTGGAGGCATTTTAGAGCAAAATTGAATTTAAAAATGTGTATCAAAATAAGCAGTTTGGATTTGAATACTCTTAATTTTTTTTTTTTAATATTTAAAAGAATGTTTTAAAATGTCCTCTTTAATCATTGTTCGTTTCAAATCCATATCTTCTAAAACACATCCATTGTTGTAAACTAATCAATTTTTATGCAAAGATGGAGAAATTTTCGCTATTGCCAAACTATGGGATTTAAAGCTAAAAATAATTATCGTGGCGTCACATTCAGTTGACGTCAAATGCGTTACATGTGCTTGTTATTTCATCAAATGATTTTTAATTGGATGTTAATGATTTTTTAATGATGTTTTACTGATTTATTAGTTACTTCATTAACTAAAATAAAAATTACGTCTTCGACATCATGATATTTAAACAGAAAAAGCATTGAAAAAATGTTGCAATGTGTAGTTATGTACAATAGATCACTTTCAACTGACATCACAAATATTTATCCAACAGTCGAGAGGGATAATTAAAAAAAATAATGTAAATAAATAAATATCAAAGATTATTTTGGTTTCTTTTTTCTTTAATGTATTGTAAATTTTATTGTTTAAACTTGCTGAGAAATGATACTTTAATGAATGGTGCTTTCCTAATTTCTTTTTCTTTCGTTTCTTTTCCTTACTTTTTTTTTTGAGATTCAAATGGCAACATTCTTTCATTTGTTTATTGGATGCTACAGTTTGGCAAATAATTTGGCGATAGTTTTTTTTTTTTTTACGGAAATTGGTTGACTGGATAATATAGAAGTACCAGAATATTTTTCTGCATTTTATAGTTATATTAATAAAAATACATTTTTAAGATTTGCTGAATCACTTATTTGTTTACTTTTTCATGCATTACATTACTGAAGATTGTCCTGTTATTCTTTTAAATATCCTCTACTTACATAAAAAAATAGCATGTGTTTTCTATGGTGTTTCTCATAAACATTGTAAAATTAAGATTATTAGATTTTATTCAACTTCAACTGTCATAACTGCTGATGAAGCAGTTATTTTTGGCGATTTTTCTGTTACCTGTAAAATGGTTGTTTTTGGTATAGCCGTAAATAAGAAAAAAATTTCCAATCGATCAAATAATTGTATTTCGTTAATCATTATATTTTCTGATTTTTAAGCTAAGAAAGAAACAATAATCATGGATTTAATTAATTTTTCAATTTTTAATCATTAATTTCAGTACACCCAAACAATTTTGATTAAATCGGTACAGATGTCACTGCACAGGGTTTTCTTTTTGGCACCATAAATGGCGATTTTTGCTGTGTATAGCAACCTGTTTTTTTATAATAAAAATGAATATATGTGTAAATAAATCAAATAATATAAAAATAATAAATTCAATTAAATGCGTGTGTGTAATAAAAGATTGGGAAAATTGGGTTTTTTTGCCAAAATGGCGCAAAGAAAAATTGCACAAATCCCGGTGCGTCTGCGACATCTGTTCCATTAAATCATGTAAGGGTAGTTTTTATTTAATAAATAATGAATTTTGTAAGAAGACTATGGCTATGTTAGTAAAATGGATTTTGAGAATGGGCTTGCTTTATTAAATGAGTTTTTATGAAATAGGCCTCCAATTTTGTCAGGATCAACTCCTGGTATGGTTACTGAATTTATACAAGATGTACTTGAAACTTATGCATTCTTATTTGATGTTTCAGGAGGTTTATGCTAGATTTTGTATTGATCGGACAGTATCCATTATTATACAGTTTTTTAATGAAGTTTGGCAGGAGTACATTGATGTACAAAAAGATGAAAACATTCTTCCAGGTAAGAAATATAGAATTGTGTTAGATACACCCAAAGTATTATATATTGAAAATTCAGTTCCTGACTGTGCTGAATCGAAATCATCATCCCATATAACTGAACCATTTTTCACTGATGAGAGAAATGCTTCTGGTTCCTGTGAATCATCAGAACCAGATCTATTTGCTGCAGCAACTCCACAGTCATCTTTTCCCCTAGATAATTTCACAATACCCGCTAAAGACTTTTCAAGTCGCCTAAGACAAGCTTTGCAAGATGAGGTACCCTTACCTAGGGTTTTGCGGTCAGAATTAATACATACCATATGTTCATCTGTTGTGAAACATTCAAAATATCCGACATCAGTTATGGTGACCGACATGGCAAGAGCCATTGTTTCTAAATACCCATATTTAAAAGAGTCCATTGGAACTGGATATGGTGGATGGCGACAGGCTATTCGAGATAAATTGAAAAATATGCGTAAATTTGATCAAAGTGAGGAAGTAAAGCAGAAGAAAATAACCAATAAGTTCCATAACAAAGGAGAAAAAGCGAATGAAAAAAAATAAATACCACAGTTCAAAAAACAACTCATGGTTATTAATGAACAGGCTAGTGCTTCATCTGAGTTAAATGAAACATTTGACATTAGAAGAGATGAAATTGTCAATCAATATATGAAAGTTGCTGATTTAAAAATTAAATATCCAAACTTATTTAATAAACAGCACTTTGCTGATGAATTTTTCCGAATAACAGGGAAATCTAACATTTTTCAGTGTATTCCAAAATTTCTCAGTTTATATAATAAGCAGCTCTATAATTTATTATTGGCACGAAAAAGCCTTCCTTCATGGGTTGAAACTCTGAAATGTCTCCAAGAGCAAGCTGACACAGCAATAGCTAAAGATGAATTTCTGCTGATCTCATTACCTGTGCATTTTTCTGAAGACCAGCTATTTTTAACATACACGGTAAGTGATAAATTACAAATACTGTTATTAATTTATTTGATTATCTGCAAAAATAAGGTGTCTTTGGAGAAGAAAGGTTTAACATAAGAGTAAGAGTTTCCCCCTTCCCCTCCTCGAGGGATGTTGTGCCTAATGTTTACATAAGATAGTTAGGTAATATTTTATATGCAATGTTGCTTTCACATTTACAAAATGACAGCATTTTTTATACAATTTTTATCGCTCTTATTAAACGTTTAAAGTTTTTATAACATGCTATTTAATTTATTTACAGTGTTAGTGACCGTACAAGACAATAACATGTTTTGGTACTTTTCCATTATACTGACACCATGCCAAAATGTATGTTAATGCATAATGTATATATTAAATGTGTGCTTGGCGACAATGGTATCCGTATAATGGAAAAGTAACCATATTTTTCTTGCCCACTTTTATTTTCTGTGCATCTATATTAGAAACATTTCTTTGATATTAAATTAAAATGTCTTGGTTTGTAACATTATTTTTCTTTTTTATGAAATGTGTGAAAAGTATGTATTTTATTTGCATGTGTTAGAAATGAATTTAATGTGGTTGAAAATGATAGGAATATTATTTAGCAGTGTGCCACCTGTTATTGACTTGCATAAAAAGTATTGTTATTACATACATGTAAATGTTTAAAATGTCTTCCATTGCCCTTAAATTTTCAGGAAAAGATTTCTAAGATTCCTGCCTAATATGTTAGAAAAATCCTAGTTTTAGCTCTGCATTTAATCAAAGACATTCTTATAAAAATGATTTTCATCATGATTTAAATTTCAGTTTAAATAATATTTAATAGAGCCTCCCTGTGGGTCGGTTTTGGGTTGGGAGATGGGGGTGAAGGCTGATTGTGCAAAATGTTGGGGATTTTCAACATTACAATTGAATAATAGGTAAAATGTAGCACTATAATAAATACGGCAATGTTTTCACATTTTATAAATAAATTATACGCCTCAATTAATATTTCACAGGTTTCTATGAAAGGAGACTGCAAATATCAGCTTTAACTATTGTTGCTCATGTGTTTATAAATTACTTTCATATGCTAAAAAAATGAGTCACTTGTCTCTAAGATTGATTAGAAGCTATAACTTTTAGGTTTCACCTAGTATTAGAAAAATATTTATCTATCAAATCTTACATTTAAATTAAACAACCCTGATAATGTAGTCTGTTTCCTTATGTCACAATCTCATTAAAGATTTGAATTGCTTGATAAAGAATCAAACTAGAGATCTCATCAAAATGATAAATATTTGCTTGTACAAACCTTTTTTGTTGTTGTTGATGTTGCCCATATTTATGTAATTTACAATAGACTGCCAAAATAAAGCATTTATAGTCAGTTACAACAGATGAAAGAGAAAAAATACATTCTTTATTTTACATATCAGAATCTGCTAAATCTCTTTAACTGTTTGTTAAAGGATTACTGAACTTGTAGTATCAATAAATATTTCTTTATAATTTTTCTTCCTGCATGCCATACTTTCTAAGTTGGTTTGTTTTCTGCACGTTACTCTTTGTATAAGTGAAATATAGCTAAAATCTATGTGGTAAATGTTTTATCTATAAAACGATAAATCTTGTCTTAATATTTATTCTACATTATCAGTTATCAAGTTTTATAATAGCATGCTTGGATGATCAAGGGTCGATCCAGGAAAATTTTGGGGTCTATTTAGAGCCCGTTCACAAAAATCTAATTTAACAAAACATTCTCCTTCACAAAATTCATTTTAAAAAAATAGACACTTTCACAAATTTCTATTCCATAAAAACATACTCTTCATTGATTATTTTTATTACGTTATGTTTTAAAATTTGTAATTTGCCAACAAAACAAGTTCACTGAAAAGTAAAACTTTAACAGAAGGACTTAAAGAAGAAATTATTATTAAATGCTTCGTTTGAATTTGAGTTAGCTAAATTTCATCCTTTGTTACAAAATGTTATTTTTCACAAAAATATGATAAATTTCACAATAATAACTTATTTTTCACAAAATGGGCCCCAAGAAAAAAAAAAGAAAAAACTGCATCGACCGCATGATGAGGTTTATGCTATATTTAAAGAAAAAAATTAAAATTGTATTTGTCATGCAGTGAAATCGAGTAGCACTGATTTTAATTTTAATTTCTCTTATAGGCAACTACTTCTATTGATGACATTAAGAAAGCAGGTTATTCATCGCCTCATGTAGGAATCATTGGCTTTGAGACTAAAAAAGAAAAATACTATGTGCTAGCTGAGCATGAAATTATTCTCCACTGCAATTCATTATCGGAAGCAGTCACCAATCTGATAGCATCATACTTTATATTTAATTGCGAGTATCCAAAACGTTGCATCAAAACCCTTATTTTTATAGAAAAGTTCATCTTTGACATTCAGTCAGACAAGAAGAAATTACCATCAATTGTTGTAAACTTTGCACAAAAACTTAAAAATTGTATGTAAGGATAACAATTAGAAAGACATTTTATACTTAAGTCAATTTATATTGTTTAGTGCTTTATCTTTTTTATAATCATGGTTTTAATTTGTAATTTTTGCCCAAACATAACATTTACAGTTTTTACCAAGTATCTTACTCATTTAAACTTGTTTCATAGCCAAGAAAACAATTTTTTTTTGCAATGTGCTGTTCATGACTGTCCAAATACGTTCACTAATTTTCACGCATATAAATCTCATGTTTATAGAAAACACAGGAATACATTTTCTCAAGATAGATCTATTTTTCCTGGCCATTACATATGTAAAACATGTATCAACTGTCCACAAGTAAGCTGCTTTAAAAATCTGCCAGATATTTCAAAACATTTGAATGTACATACAAAACAAAATAAAACAATATTTTGCCCTTTCATAAGCTGTACAGCCAAATTCAAAAGTTTTTCCTCTTATCGATCACATTTGAGTAGAAAACATACATATTATACGCACACTGATAAAAGTAAAAATAATTTGAATAATTGCGATGAAGAATTTTTAAGTCACATTAATTGTAGTAAAGATCCGTTAATGGACTTTGAATCAATAAATGTAGAAGATGATATAGGTGCAACTGAAGAAAATTTTGATTCAAAAATGAAACGACATGTTAGTTTATTATTATTAAAAGCTCAGGAAAAACACATGCTACCTCTATCCACAACCCAAAAAATCTTGCAGGATTTTAATTCTTTGTTGGAAATGCAGAGTGATTATTTAATTAACAAAATTAAAAATGAAACTTCTAATTTAAGTATAAGTAATGAGAGTTTTCTAAAGATTAATGAAATTTTGAAACAAAATTGTATTTTTGAGAGCATTGATTCATTATCTAATAATTATAGGAGAATGAAGTACTATGAAACAAACATGCAAATGGTTCTTCCTGTTGAGTATATTTTAGGAAATAATAGTTTCAACAAGTCGTGTTGTTTTCATTATGTGTCTATATTAAAAACTTTGAAATTTTTGTTGATACAAGATGATGTATTTACACAAGTTGTGAACCCTAAGTGTGACAAAGCCAAAAATCTTATAACAAGTTTTGATGATGGTAAATTCTGTAAAACTCATCCCCTGTTTTCTACCAACTTCCATTCCTTAAAATTAAATCTGTTTTGTGATGAATTTGAGATTTGTAACCCATTAGGTGTTCATAGAAAAACTCACAAATTACTGGCATTTTACTATGTTCTAGGAAATGTATATCCACAGTATAGATCTTCAACTGATATAATTCAATTAGTTATTATTTGTAAAAGTACAGATGTGAAATATTTTGGTATTGGTAAAATTGTTGAACCCTTAGTTAAGGATTTGAATATTCTTGCAACTGATGGAATTTCTTGGCATTTTACTATGTTCTAGGAAATGTATATCCACAGTATAGATCTTCAACTGATATAATTCAATTAGTTATTATTTGTAAAAGTACAGATGTGAAATATTTTGGTATTGGTAAAATTGTTGAACCCTTAGTTAAGGATTTGAATATTCTTGCAACTGATGGAATTTCTGTGAGAGCTGAAACTTTTGTTGGCTGTCTGTCTTTTATTAGTGGTGACAATTTAGGAAGCAATATGATTGGTGGTTTTGTGGAATCATTCTCTAATAAAGTAAACTGTTATTGCAGAACATGCTTGTGTAATAAGGCTGAGATACAAAACACATATACTGATGATCATATTACATTGAGGACTCCTGAAAACTATAAACAACATGTAACAGAGTTGCTTGCTGATGACACAAAGTTAATTCAGTATGGAATAAAAAACAATTCTCCATTTAATTCAGAATTTTTTCATGTTACACGTGGTCTCCCTCCTGATATTGCCCATGATTTGCTAGAAGGAGTTGTCCCATATGAAACAGGTTTAGTTTTAGAAGCTTTACACACACACA
The DNA here is from genome assembly GCA_963931845.1 of Maratus michaelseni. Classification (NCBI taxonomy): domain Eukaryota; kingdom Metazoa; phylum Arthropoda; class Arachnida; order Araneae; family Salticidae; genus Maratus; species Maratus michaelseni. The sequence goes on from OZ007600.1 coordinate 75,152,283, forward strand.
AAGTAATTTCTATTGATTATATAAATAAACAAATTGAAATGTGGCCTTATGGACCTTTAGATTCTATTGATAAACCATCTTTAATAAATAAAAAATGTAAAATAAATCAGACAGCTGCTCGAATGTGGACACTTGTCAGATTACTCCCGTTAATGTGTGCTGCTGTCATTCCTGAAGACAATTCATATTGGAAATTGTTTATAGATTTAAAGGGTATTGTTGAACTTATTTTTGCCCCTGTTCTCACAGTAGACCATATTGCTTATTTAAAAATTAGAATTGATGACCACCTACATTTTTTTAGAGAACTTTTTCCTGATAAAATGAAGATACCAAAGCAGCACTTTCTTATTCATTACCCTTCTCACATGTTAAATTTTGGGCCTCTCCGTCACTGTTGGACATTGAGATTTGAAGCGAAGCATTATTATTTTAAGAGACTTGCTGCAATAGGAAAAAAATTTTAAAATATAACTATCACATTAGCAAATCGCCATCAATTACGTCAAGCATATTATGCTTGTAATTCAAATGGATACCTTTAGCATAATAAATCGGTTGGGATTACCAAACCACTTGAATTAAGTTCTATACAACCAGAAGCTGCTCAGGTTATTGTGAAAGACAAAGGATTTACTAGGGAACTATATTCTGTTTCACACTTTACTATTAACTTTTTAAAATATGTTAGTGGTTTATTTATTGTTAGGAAATTAAATGATGTTTCATACATGGAATGTAATACTTAAGATTTTTTTTTGTTACATATAAAAATTGTATAATATTGTGTGTAATATATCTTAAGTGGGCAATTTGAACAGTACAAATCCAAAATGACAATTAAAAAATTGTGTAAGCCTGTTTTGGGTTTAACTGTAGGTATACTATTTTGGTTAATATCAATATATTTAACCATGAAATGTGTTTTGATAATGTTAAGTAATAATTATATGCTGTTTGTGTGGTTTGGTACACTGCAATATGCAAATTTTTTTTTATGATTAGCTAAAACCGTTCTTTACTTTTAACCTTGACTTATGCTTTTTTATGTGCTTATAAAAATCATTTTTTTATTGTGAAATTGCAAATATACTGATTTGACCAAAGGCTTACTGTCAGAACTTTACCCATCTAAGATATGAGTAAGTAAATGTCTTCAGAGAAAATTCTATAATTTTTTTTGCTAACTTTATGAGAAAAGTATGTGTCTAACCCATTGGTCTGCAAGCTGTTAAGAATTATTATAAGCATTGCTTGCCTGTTCAAATTAAGTTAGGTTATTTTGTTTATTAATGCATTCAAATTTCTTTAAGATATTTTGAATTTAACTTTTTTTTCTTTCTTCACTGTATTTCATTCGTTCTTACTTAGTTATTAGTCTCTGATTATTTTCATATAATACTTTTAGTATTGACAAATGTGTATTATACTTTCCAATTCAGTATTAGTTAAATAAATATAAAAGTTATTTTGTTCTTAATTCTTACTATTAAAATTTTGAATAAATTCTGCATACATGGTTACCTGATTATTCTATTGACCAACTAAGTTATAACCAGAAATGTAAGTTGTGTTGGGATGCCATAGTTAAATATCACTAACAAGTAATACTTGTAATTAAATCCAATTAATTTAAGCTTCTTAAGAGTGATATTTTAAAATTAATTTTTATTTAAAGTGAGTAACATTTTCCTTGGGGTATTTCTTAAGAAATTTATTCAAAACGCAAAACATTCATTACTAGGATAATAAAATATTAGGTGTTAATAAGAGTGGGGGATGGCCATAACTTCTACAATGCTATATTGAAAATCGATTAAACCCTTTCACTACTAAAAATAAGTGCAAATAGTTTCATGTGGCTTCATTGTTAAATACGTAAGTATTTTGACATGAAAAAATACAAAGTCTAACAGAATTTCCTGACTAAGTTTATTTTAACATTTATGTAATCACAACATTTATATTGTTAAATTTCTATATGGAATTCTTTTTAATTATAACTGTAATTGAATAAGGTTTTATTAATGGTGGCAACAAAGTTGCTATCATAATTGTTGTAATTAAACACCCGATAAATCTTGCAGCACCAAATTATTTTTTATAGCTCTTTTCAAGCCTTTGACCGGAAATATATCGTCCCAAATTATCCTAAGAGAAAAGGTGATTGAAAGGTTATGGATATTTACGTAAAGCTACCAGCATTTTTACTGGATTTTTCTTCTTTTGATTAAAAGATAACATATTTTGAAACATCAGTAAACTTTTATAATTAAAATTAAACAAAATTATATTGAGGATTTCAATTACAGATTTGCGAATTGACTTTTAAATATCCTTTTCTGAATCAAAGAGAAAAAGATCTCTAAATTTTCTGTAAACTGTTATACATTTATGTAAAACTTAGACATATTTTTCTCTTTGATTCAGAAAAGGATATTTCAAAATTAATTCGCAAATTTGTAATTGAAATCCTCAATATATTTTTTTAAATTTTAATTATAAAAGTTGTTTCAAAATATGTTATCTTTTAATTAAGAGGGGAAAAATCCAGTAAAAATGCCTGTAGCTTTACATAAATATCCATAACCTTTCAATCACTTTTCCTCGTAGGATAATTTGGGACGACAGATTTTGAACACCAAATTTGGTGTGATGCTGCATCGAAGTGGCATATCCTGAATTAGTTAGTAGGACACCCAATTTGGTGTTAAAGCACACCAAATTGATGATGGTGTTTTATTACACCACTTTTGGTGGCAACTTTGTTGCCACCAAAAGTGGTGTTTCTTTACACTAATTAATTTTTGGTGTTTCATTACACCAATTTACAAGGGGTGTTTCTTTACACCGTTTTTGGTGGCAACTTTGTTGCCACCATTTTTGGTGTAAAGTAACACTAATATTTTTTACAGTGTATCGGTATTTTATTTATTGCTTTGTAATACAGAAAACATAATAAAAATTATCAGAAAAGTAAAATAAATAGTTAGTTATAGTATTCTAATTTTCTCAAGTCCAAAACACTTTCAAGAAATTATAAGTTCAGCCCGCGATTGTTTTGGTTTTGGCGCAATAAAGTTTGACAGTTCTTTTTTTTATTATTCGTTCAGAAACACATTTGCCGCCTTGGACATACGTTTTATTTTGACATTCAGTAAAAAAAATATCGATTCAATAATAATTGAACAATCGATAACGATTTTTGTAGAAGGGAAAAATATTTCCCTTGAGCGTAAAAGGGTTAAATCTCAAAAATATGAAATATATATTGGTTTCTGGGGTTGTTGCTAAAGATAAAGAACGCTTTCCGGAAACGTTAGTAACTGGGAATAGGCTATTGCATATTTCCGTTCGTAGTTAGATTATATTTTCGTAGATTAAGAAACATTTGTCTTTTTTTTTCTTTTATACAGTGTACGTGTTAATTTAACTTTTTGCGCAAAAGTAATGTCCATTTAGTATTAAGCTATATAAAAAAAGTATTAATTGCTTAAAAAATTGGTTCATTTCAGATTTACAAAAATAGCAATTAAATCGTAAGTGAAAAAGACAGTTTTAAGGAATATTATAAAATAGAATTTTTTTTGGGAGGACTTATTACATCTAAACTTCGTTTACAGTCCCGTTACAAGTAAAAATAAATCATGATTATTAGGAAAAGAAAAATGAACCGAATCTATATATTCAAATATGATCGTCTGTTTGTATTTCGCAACTAATCCTCTTAGATTATCGAACGCAACGCAATTTAGTTAACACCGGTTATCAATGATCCGAGGATGTCATATAAACTCTCAGAATTTAAAATTCTGAATAAGGTTCCTATTTATTTATTTATTTTTGTTTTTTTTGTTGTTAACGAAATTTACGAACGAATGTTAACGAAATTAACGAAATTTCTCTTAAAACGACAGCTAAATTACTCCACACTGTTAAAAAAACCCTGTAGTTTACAGCAATTTTGTTTTCCATCGGTAAACAGCAAATTTGTAATTCTACAGTATTTTTTGCAGTTAATTTTACAGTAATTTTGTTTTTTAGATTTTACAGTAAATTTGTAAATTTTAGAGCATTTTTTGCTGTTAATTTTACTACACTCTTAACAGCATAACTGTAAAATTTTTCAATTTTTTTTTTGTAGATATATATTTGTATCCCCCCCCCCCCACCATGTATTATTTATTCTTATTTTGAATTTTTCTTATGATACTGAGATATATTTAAAAGACTAAGAACACTAAGTGTTACCTTTATGCTTACTTATATCATTGTTTTAATAACATTTTATATAATCAGTTCTATTATATATATGTAAGATACAAATTTAGCACCATGAAACAAAATAATAAAATATACCAAAAAGTAATAAATAGTAAATTTCAAAGTATTATAACTCATTGCAAAGAGTGTTTTATATGCCAATTTCAAGTAGAATACTATACAATATACATCGAGAATGTTCAAAATATCTCTGGATGCGAATTATTTTTTATTGTTAGATAATGAACAAACAAAAAATACGATCTACTGATATTTAATGCTGATAATAGTAAACAAACTTTTGAAATATTTTATGAATTAATAAAATAGTATATCCAGATTACTCATAATAAATAAATTCAAAATCGCATATAAAAATTTGAAAATAAATACACGTAAAAAATAATCGATAAAATTTGAATATCACTGGCCGAAAATCAGCTTTAGTTGTAGTAAGACTGTTATTAAAAATTTAGTAAACTATAGTTCACTAAATTACAATAAAATACATTAAATAAATAACACTATTTAAATAAACACACAAAGTGAACCTAAACTTTTGGAGAATAAAATAATAATTATATCATTTAGATTAGTAATTATATTAAAATACAGATGGATAAAATAAAGTTTTGAAAAATATATGAAAGCGAAATGAAGCATATCTAAAGAATAAGGATCTTCGTTTTCTTTTTATTTTAATGTGACACTAAGTAAATAATAATAAAGTGCTATGAGAAAATGCTAAATAAATTACTTAAAAATAAGATAAACTGCAAAAATAATGTTTTGTTATAATTGAAGCTAAAATATTTCATCTTTATACAACGTTTGACGTGAACGTTTATATACACGTGGTGAAAAACGAAATTTGTATCTTACATTATATAAGAGAACTGACTATTTTATGGTTATTAAATCAATGACAAAAATAAACATAAAAATAAAACATACCCTTAATTTGTAAAATATTTATCCAGTCTCTATGCTCTAGTTTGTGTATCCAAAAACGACATTATGAATTGCAATAATAAGCACATATGAAGAACGACGCTAACGCTAATAATACCCTACTCTGCTCTGGTCACTTCACGTTCACACGCACCTGCGAGTATCTCATTTGGAATGCGGTCCGAGGGCTTTCGTTGATCTTAAAAATACGACAATTGCTGTAAATCGGTATTGAAATTACAAAAATGCTGTTTTTGAATGCGAGTGAAGCGATTCACAGCAAAATCAGCAGTATATTTTCCCGTTTTTTTTTTTTACAGTGTTTTTGTTGATAAAAAGGACAAATAAAACGGATAAATATATTTTCCACGCCATTTTCTCATTAAAGCTGAAAAAAGCATTTATTTTCAATTTGAATAGAGGGTGAAAACAAAATCTTCATTACAGTAAAATTTTCGAAAAATAAAAACTTATTTCCACATATTCAAACTTTATGAATCAAGTTATTCTGCAGAACAAAAATCGTCTGTCAACATGTCAACATATGTTCATTTAGAAATTAAGATTTGTTTCAGCTATCGATTACACCAAGGAGTCAAATTTAAGCTCTTTGTATTTAGGTATACAATTTATTGCTCCTTATTCACAAGAATTGAATTTAAAGAAAAAACATATACTATTTCCAATTAATTATTTTTGAAGGATGACTGTTAAAAAGTTTCACAAAGTCGTTAAAATTAAAATGGTTTATCAGGTAAAATTGACATTTGATTTTATTCTACTTTATTTTATTTGACATTCCTCGATTTCAATTATTTTATTGCGCCCTCATTTTTCCATTGGTTGCAGTTTCATTTTTGAGATTATTTGGCGCAAAATTTAACTTTTTTTAAAACTGAGTTATATCAAGGCCCCTATAACAAAGAAATACCATATTGTATCCTATGAAATGTGTTAAAGAATTGATTAATTATTTACGTTTTCAATTATCGGGAGTCAAATATTTTGCTTAATTAATGCATTTATCCTTCTTTCAATGTTATGTGAACTAAGTCACGGATAACAGCTAGTAATATATAAAATAATACATGTGAAGTAAAAACATTAAACCTATGCTGATGCATACATTGAATTGTAAAAAGATTTTGTCATTGTTTCACACGCAACAGTCGTTGAATACATATATCAGTTACCTTAAATCGTATTGTATTATGACCACCAGAACAGAAATACGAAATTTAATATTCAGACTATGTATTTCGGTAATGCATTAAACAAAATAAGAGAAAAGATTTGAAGAAACATTTTCTTTCGTAAATTACTCATTAAAAATAACATTGAAAAGAGAAAATGAAAGAAAGCATTTGGAAATGAGTCTAATGATACGGAAGAACTAAGTCTAGTATTCACTCAAGAAGAAAAAAAAATCATCATTTTATGTACCAACATACTTTTAAAGAAATAATTCTAATTAATATTTTTGTATGGTGATGCTCTCTCTTCAAAAATTGTAAAATAGCTAAATGCATCCTTTCAGGGTTTTTTTCGCATTACGAAATCCTATTTCTCTTTTTATGCAAAATATAAATGATTTTTCTAAAATACACGCAAGTTCATACGATTTTTTATGACATTTTAAGCATGAAAATAATATCCAATAGTACTAAGCCATAAAAGCTATTACTTTTAGAAATTAAAAAGGAAATGTTTTTCCACAGCATTTCCTAAATAGCATTCATATCGCAAGTGAAAAAGACAAATTGGTGAATTTATAAGGAAAAGAGATTTTTTGAAGTGAAAACTTCTTTAGGCGCGTTGGGCATTTTTTGAGATGGGAAAAAAACATTGAACTCGCGACACCTGTAACCGACACTGTTATCGTCACTGTTACCGACACCTCTGTATATTTGAAGTGAACACTTCTTTATGCGCGTTGGGCATTCTTTGAGATGGGAAAAAAATATTGAACTCGCGACACTGTTACTGTAACCAACACTTCTGCATATAAGTATGTACATGTATTGTGTATAGTTAGGTATGAGGTAGGGCGGGGCGGGCGCGCCGCATGCTTGCCTGTGCGCTATTGCACCGCGGTATAGTAAGCGCAGAAAAATGTAAGTGGTATAGTAACGCAGAAAAATGTAAGCGGTATTATATTAAATATTATCTTTGATAATAATATCTTTGATAATCTTAAATAATAAACATAATAACCAGAAGGACCCGTGCGAAGCTTTCGCACTTCAATCTTTGAGATTATTTCCTGGCACGTTTTAGCACTAATTTTTAATTAACTGATTTTTTTATTTAATCAAACAACGCGTTTTAACGAAATGCGGGTGAACTATCTCAGAAATTTGTACAAACATTTTTCGAATGATACCTCATTCATCGTTGTATGTTTTGTATGTGTATAAAAAAGGATGTTAACAACAGAAATAATATAAATGATTATGGCTTGTGTATAAGAAAAGGGGAATAGATTGCCAGAATTTTTTTTGACAAATTTTCTTCTCTCGTCAAGGTCATTTCTCTAGGTTGCCAAAACCACTATGCTGGAAAAAAAAAACGAATTATAAAAAAATTGAACCACTGAATCAGACGTTTAAGAAATTCATATGAAATAATTTCCTCAGATTTGGCAAAAAAGTTCCAGAAATGTCTTAAATACATAAATCAACATTTGGTACACCACTTTTTTGCAAGCCTATGGGAACTTAAACATTGGATGTTCAAACTTTGGGGTCCAGCATCCATTTAAGTGACGTCAGACTTCGCTGGCGTATTAACACCTTAATGAAATATTAAAAAATAAGTACTTGAAATTTTTGTGAATCCTAATAAACTGTATATCTGAATGGAAGATAATCCTTAAATTACGTAATCTGCTGGTGCTCCGATGCATTACGCATATACACAACCATCATTAAACAAAAAAACAAATAAACAATAGGTGACGCACGCGTAGAAAGTAAATAAAAACCCGATTAAAAGCTCAATATTTTTTCAAAAAGTAGGCGCAAGAAATAAATTCACAATCGTATTTTAATTACATTATAGGATAACGTCATCTGATAATGCAGTATTTTATTTTTGTGGCAACACTGATTTGAGGAAAATCTTTCATTTCATTTATGAAAACAATTGCCGATTTAATTTTTAATTATTTGCTATTTTTAATCAAAAAACATGTTTTAACGAAATGTTAAGTGTGCTATGTCAGAAGCCTGTTCAAAATCCTTTCATATGCTATTTCATTCGTCATTCTACGTTCCATATTTTCTTAGAAAAAGGCATGTTAACAAGAGAAATAATATATAAGATATTCTATACGACTAGCAGGCGGGGTGATGCAGACTCTAGCAAGCTGCGCCTGCTACGTTGATCGGTGTTTTTTTTTTTTTTTTTTTTTTTTTTTAGAAAAGAACATATATTGTTTTGACGCAATCTTAGTTTTTGATTTTAAATAATTGCTGCTAAAAATTACTTCATTTTCTCTTACAGTAAACTTTTTTATTTACAAATATTCAGTCTCCGTGTATCACTTCAAAATTTCTTCAATTTTACTGTGAAGTAAAACAGTTTCAGCTGACGTCACTTTTATGTTTACGTCTACTGTGACCTCTACAATAGCGCATTCGCATGGATCCAAATGTCTCATAATAACTCTTAAAATTTTAAATTTTAAGAAGTAACATTAATGAAATATTAATTTGTTTTAAATTTTAATGCCATTTCTATAATAGCGAAAATAACTTTTTTTCATTGATGTGGCTGATAAAGAGAAATATGCAAATGATGTCATTTTCTCATTAAAATTCAAAACAAAGGAGAAAATTTAACCTCTTTTCATTGAGTTGGACAATTATTTTTTTCATATATCCGAATTAGTCATTTCATAAAATCATTTCATAAATTCGTTTCATTAAGATTTTATATAGAGTAGATATAATGTATGCTAAAAATTGTGAAATTGTTTTGACGCATTGTCAATAAGATTTTATCACTACTAGGGAATCGAACCCGGGCTTCCCGGGTTACAGAACGCAGGTGAAAACCATTTTTTTCCCTAAATCTAATAGATTTTTCATATTTTTATTTGACAAAGTTGCTGCATTTAGTGATTTTTTTTTAACTGGTTTCTTTGCTTTTCTTGTGCGTGAAGCGCTCATACATGCGGTATCCATCCAGGTTTTTTTTTTTTTTTTGGTACTAAGGGTTTATACATGCGATATAGTGATCGCGACATTAACGAATTTCAAGAGTTTTGTTTATTTTTTATTTTTTTGGTATTCTTAATACAGGGAGTTCTCTGCATCCAGTGATGCTTCTTTGTTAATTTATTATTCATCATCTTATGCATGCGATATAGTGATCGCGATATTAACGAATTTCATCTATATTCGTTTTTTCCAACTTCGCAATGACCGTTAACATTATTTGTAATACTGATGAAATATGAATTAAAACGTTGTTTCTTACTGCTCATATTAACTTTTTATATGCATTTTTATTAAATTTGTGAAATAATTTTTTTATATTTTATTCATAAAAATGCAATATCTAAAACAATATCTTCTGTTTATATTATCTGTTAAAATATCCGATGTTTGTTTATGGTGTAAACAAATAATTTTCTTTTAAATTTTTAAATTATTACAAAGCTTCCTTTTCTCCAAAATCGTCTGAACTAATCAAATTTTGTATCCGGTATAACGCTACTCTCATATAAAGGCACCCTATTCTTGTGACGTTTTCATTTCAAAATTCATTAATTTTACTACTTGTAACTATTTAAAAATTTATAATGGCAGCATTCTTCCATTTGTTTATTGGGCGTTTCAAAATTCATGCTTAAAAATTATTTTATAAGCCATAATATATCAGGCAATTAAGATATAGTTTTCAAACAAATTGCATTTGAAAGTAATTTTTTTTCCTCTATAACGGTGTAAAAATTGAAAATGTGCTATGTTTAGAAATTAAAAAAATTGCAATAGCAAAAATCACAAAACCGAAATTTCATCGTCAGCTGTTGCCATTCGCAAAATGACGTATGCGTTACGCACGGACACGTTTGGCCTTTATAATATAGATTTCACACGCAACAACAATTTAAAGCAGTAAATCAGGTACTTTTAGTACAGAGCCTAGAATACATAGTGTGGAAACCGGCTATCCTTGTAATGCTTTAAAAAGTACTAAAAAGTTGTAGCCTATAAATGTGCAACGGTGCTCTTACGATAATAAGGCGATCATTCCAACCGAAACATTCACAATGTTTCCGTTCACATACAATGTTTACGTTGAGAAGAGCTAACAGATGGCGCTGCGATCCCATCGTTATCTTTTCAGCAACGTTGTACATTTATTGGATTCAATTTTTTATTACTATTTTGTAGCAGATTTCCACACTATGTATTCTAGGCGCTGTACTTTTAGTCGCATTCTTTTATAGCCCAAAAATAATAAAGAAGAACGAAAAATGGTGCATCAAGCATCGATTATGAAATATTTTCCAACACATTCAGAATACTATAATAAAATTTCACAGTTTAATAAGATAAAAGATTATGTCTAAGTAAACAATTTGTAAAACGCATAACACATTTCAAAACCTAATTTTAGCAATAGTCGGAAAAATATCTGATTTCTTTTGTGCAACCCTGTATACGATCTATAGATTTTTATTACTACATAGCATGCTAAAATTAAGTTTTGTTAGGAAACACCTATCACAGTTGAAAATTCCTATTCAGCAATTTCCATCAATTAACGGAAATGTACTGGAGATATTTTGTGCAGCCCTGTATATCATCTATAGCAGCCATACTCAACCTGCGGCCCGCGACACATAATCATTAATCTCTATTTATAAAATCAATTGAGATGTGCATAAAAAAGTTTTTAAGAACGTCACTGTTCTGTTATATATTTTCATGGGAAGACAAAAATATTTATAATCAACAATTTAAAATTACCTTAAAACATGTTAAAGGCCGTTTCGTTAGTCAAAAGTTCTTTATGCATGTAGTTCTATTTGTGCTATAGTGGGGCATATATTTCTTAATCTTCAACAATGAACAAATATTATTTCAAATTAATTAAATTTGCACTATATATTTCTAAAAAAGATTTTGCATATTTAGATAATGACTGTTTTATTAAAGGAAATCGCCTGATTTTTTTTCCCATTTCTACTATTAGCTCACATTCTCTATATATTTATATATTTTGTTCAAATTTTCAATCGTTAATAAAATACTTTTTATTCATCCATTCAAGTTCAAATACATTTTTTTTAACTTGCAGTGGATGACACTTGATGTTAATACAGTTTTTGTTTTAAATATTAATTCATTAATTAAATTAAATAACCAAACTACTAGCATTCAAAACTCGAAGATAAATGAGCAGAAACACTCCATTAGGTTACACTCTTCGAAAGAGCCGCTACTATATGCAACTGTTGGCATGGTAACTGTTGACTCATAATTATGCTTTAATGTTATTTTCTACACTGTTTCATATTATTTTTGGTACTTACGTATTATCCGGGCCATAGTTATATTATTTATTAAGATGGAAAATTGCAAGGAAATTCGCTTTCTATTTTGTCACTTAATATTGTGATTCTGTCATATGTATATAAATATTTATAATTATTGTAATTATTTAATAAAAAGTAACTAAAATGAAATTTTTCTTTGTTGACCTAAGTAAGAATTGACTTTTTTTTAAATATATTACTTGTTTTTTAGAAACTTGGAAATGCTGCACTGTTATATTATTACGTTAATACATATCATATAGCTAATAATGCCTATTATGGGCATTAGGGTTAAATCTTTACCGCAGAAAAAAGCTTTATATCTCTAATTCCAATCAAAAATCTTCGCGGCATATTTCTACATCATTAGGAATAGAAATCTACAACGAAGTATATTGTTTGGAAATAGTGGTATTAAATTTTTCGGTAACATTTCTTCCGCGACACACCTTTAATCCTACTAATTATTTACAATTTATTCTATAGATTTGTTATACTACTTTTGTTATCTTACTATGTTAATTACATTTTTTTTACATTATTATATAAGCGTGTTGCGGCCCACCTAAGGTCGCAAACACATGTTTGCGGCCCGCGAGAATAAAAGGTTGAGTATGGCTGATCTATACAATTTATACCTACCAAATAATATGTAAAAAATTAATTAAATTTAAAAACACGTTTCACAACTGAAAAGCACGTTCAGCAATTACTTTCCATGGACAGTACAGTAACCGAATTATTTTGTTTCCCTGTAAATAAACAATCAATGCTATGCACATTATATTTTATAATAAGCATTTTGCACTTCACATCAGTGATATATATCAATTTCCATATGTTTGAAATAGTGTACTATCATTAAAATGCAATGGAAATGATTTTTCGATATAAACCGTAATGTAACGGA